>CAWUFW010019131.1:0-196891 GCA_963921515.1 Calotriton arnoldi | reverse complement strand
GTATCCTTCGACTCGTACTGAGTCCGATCAGTGTTCGCCTCGAACACACAAAGGGCCTGTAACTCTGAGATCTCCATTGCACTGACTCGCACAAGGTTCGCGTCTGTGTTAGACACAGCGCATCCATCTCCCTTGCATCTCTATCTGTGACCGCGTCCTTCGACTCGTACAAGGACCGATCGGTGTGTTCGCCTCGAACATGCAAGGGACCTTTAACATTGATATCTCAATCGCGTCTGAGTGCATAGACTCGCACAGGATTCGCACCGGTGCCAGGTCACCGCGTCCGTCCCCTGTGGGTCTCCTACAACTACCTGGGGTGGTTCTTGGGGTCCCTCGATTCTAGATGCCCTAGACCTAGGTCTAGCAAACTAAGATTGTGATATTCGATTGTGCTAAACTTATTCTGATAATATTTGACTTGTACATATGTTCCTGACCTCTAATCTCATAAAGAGATTAGTAGAGAGTGTTTATTAATAAATACATATATATTTGATATATATACCTGTGTGGTGTCTTTTCATTTGGTGATTCAAGAGATTGTGTGGTAAAACAAGCTGCTTTACATTCCTTCAAGACTTAGCCTGAAGGCTGCTCTCCACAGCTACCACTAGGATAGCTTTCTATAAAGGTTGTCTTAAACCTATCTACCATAAGAGTCGAATTGTTCTGGTGCAAGGTGTCCACTTTAATTAGTGAACAGCATGTACCAGGCCAACTTCTCACATTAAATATTTTATTTAATTCACAAAAAAAGTAGGAAAATCGAACTTTTAATTTCAATAGGAAGGTTAAAGCTTTTAGAAATACAGGGCCAGATTTATCAAACAGTTGCGTCGCCCCTTGCGCCACCCATTGGGGCACGAGGGCAATGCAACTACTAAGTTAGATTTGTCAAGCCACGCAAGGCTACCTTACATAGCTTGATAAATCTACATTAACGCACTCCCAGATAAATCGATTCTTAATCCAGCAGGTATGCACGCATGCATACCATAAATCTAAAAAGAATAAAGTCATCTATAGCAAACACCAGGGAGGTGCTCCTGGCAGCAAAACAACAGCTAAATGAGCTTAACTATCCCACAGGAAACCCTACTAGCACATGGGAAATCTTTACGGCTTTGTTTGCGAACTCCTATTCATCCGTAGCTCGACACTTTTCTCCCAATGATCCAATGGTCGCAGGGAAGGCCACGCGTGCACAGAGGTCTACCTTGAAACTCCTCAAAAAATCTATAAATAAATTATTGAGATCATTGAGGCAATGCCCGGGGGACGAGAACCTACTCCATCAGCTCCGTAACAGTAAGTCCGAACTTAGGAAACTCAAGTGGGACATTAACAGGTCCAATGAAAATGAATTCTGGGCAAAACTCTATCATGATTCTAAAGGAAATAATAGTGCTCGATTTCGGTCAACTATAAATAAAATTTTAAAACCAGCACATGGAGGTTTAATATCACACATTACAGAAAACACATGGACATCCTTTTTAGAATCTCATTTTAACCAACAGGCACCAGGACCTCAAGCACTCATGGATAATCAGCTAGCTCCTTCAACCCAAACTGTGATGACTGAAGAGGTCGAGGCTAATGGAATCAATGCTGTTATGATTAGGGAACAAATCTCTAAAGGGAGGAAAGAAGGAGCACCAGGGCCAAACGGGATTCCACCAGCTTTTTTCAAACAAGATGGAAGGGCTCCATTATCTCACCAGTTTATAAAGCTTGATTGCATTGTTAGACGTAGAGGCAAAATACTTTGCGGGTAATCTTCTTACAGAGCTACAGGAATGGGCAACAGAGCACAACATAATTCCCCCTTGCCAAACAGGGTTCTGTAGAGAGACCGGTACAACAACCAACCTATTAACAATGTCACTACTCATCGAAAAGGCAAAACTAACCAAACAATCTCTCCATTTCTGCTTTGTGGACTTCAAGGCAGCGTTTGACAATGTCAACCGAGCTAACCTGTGGAGGAAACTGGCCCTCTGGGGGATCCCTTTATCTCTTTTGAATCTTTTGATACAACTACACTCCAACACGTGGATACAGGTTAAGCTAGGTAATGGCTCCCATCTTTCGAGGTGCATATCAACAACCAAAGGCCTCAAACAGGGTTGTGTGCTCGCACCAACTCTTTTTAACCTTTACACAGCAGACATGACATCAGCCCTTAGTGCCTGCAATGCGCACGCCCCTCGACTAGGGGGGAAAGCCATTTCCAGTATGTCTTATGCGGATGATGTTGTTTTAGCAAGCCACACTCAAGTTGGTCTACAACGGTTACTTAATAAATTGCACGTATACGCAGTCGAAAATTGTCTGGAAGTCAATATTAACAAAATCAAAACCCTGACAATCAATGGGAAAAAACAGTCTCACTCTTGGTCTCTGGGGAAAACTCCAATTGCGAATTCCTCTGAGTACAAATACTTAGGTGTAATAATTGATAAGGGTGGTCAATTCGCGAAACAGCTGGAGGCCATTAAGAGGAAAGGGATGGCGATAGCGTCAACATTAAGACAACTTAAAACAAAATTGATTGGTCCAATATTTTCCCCATTGCTTCGTGTTGCGCAAGCAAAAATTCCACCTTCAATCACTTACGGCAGCGAAGCGTTGAGGGGCAGGGACGCTACACTGCTGGATACCACCTTGGCAAAAGCATACAGAGTCATGCTAAACCTCCTGCCTTACGCCTCGCCAGCGCAGATTCGACTCGAGTTTGGCTTAACGAAACAACTCCTTGCAAGGCGATGCTCTTACATCAAGTGCTGGTACAAAATCAAGAATTCCTCCAGGGATACACTGAATCACCAGCTCTGGCAAGAATTGTGCAGCACATCTACCTCGCCGGCCAAAGCTTATCTGGAGGAATCACTGGCCATTACCAGATTAGTCGACTTATGGGAAATTCCAACAACGCACTCGCACTTTAAGCATATTGTAAATAAGGTTATTAAGAAACTTTCTCTTACAGAAGACAAAGCTGCCTTTGCACGTAGGAGTCATTCATGGGTGACTCTGAGTAGCTACAAATCATTTGGGCGGCAGGCATATCTTAAACTGGGGTACTCAAGGAAGTTCAAAGAATCTTTTTTAAAATACAGGTTAGGAATCCTCCCAGCTATACCGCATCTTCCACCTTGGCTGAGAGAGAATTGCGGGAAATCATGCAGGCTATGCAGGGTCGGTACTGAGGACATAGAACATCTAATATGTTCCTGCATTAAGCTAAAAGAGGAAAGGGCAGGCCTCCTAAAAACCCATTTTAACGAACGAGGCATACGAACCCGGAGACAGGCAGTACTTGCCTGCTTTAATCCAAAGGACCCGCAATTAAATGGGAAGCTAGTTAAGTTCCTGTTATCAGTAGCATCTAAGCAAGGCCCAGTGGCACCCTGAGGAAGTGTAAAAACAACAAAAGACTTCAATCCTTCACAATTGTAACTTGCGTGTAGACTCTGGAGGCATAGAGCACAATGTAAACATCGGGAACTCTTCAGTTTTTAGAAACATATTCGTATTTCTTAACACACAAGACTTTTACCAGAGTGCTTCTTGAAAAGGTTTAATTAATCAAAAACTTTTATTAGAGTGTATTTTTGTAATGGTTTTAATTAATCAAAAACAATATATTTTTTACTTACTTACATTAACGCAAGGCAATGCAATTCACTGCATTGCATTACTGTGCCCCAGGGAGGCATTCCATGGGTGGAGCATCGGTGTTTCCACGCAGCCATCAATGGATTTTGGTGCATTCCTAGATTTACCATTACTGGTAGACCTGGGAATGCGTCAAAATACTACTCCTCCCCAGGTGAGGCGTAATGAGGAGAAATGTCTTTATTTCTTCTAGTTGCTTCCTCTTTTTATGTGTGCTACCTTCCCAGCACACATAGACAGAGGAAATGCCTCTAAGAATTGTTTTTGTGCAGGAAGGTGTACCTTCCTGCACAAATTTCAACCTGCTTACAATGCAGGCATCCTTGCACCATGGTGCCAGTGTGCCTGCATTGGTCCTAGGCAGCATATTGTGCTTCAGCACAGGGAAGACAGGAATGCACCGTATAATGTTAAATACAGTGCATTTCTGCCATTTCCCTATCACACAGCACAGCAAGGGGGCTTGCTGCACTGTGCTGCTTCATTATTTGATACATTTGCCCCAATGTTTTTAATGTTAAAAGACAAAGCAATATGCTAGACTCTAGCATATAACTATGGTTTTTTTGCTCCTAATGTGTCCTTTATGTTTGTCAGTGCTCCAGTTGAGACCACCCCTCGTCAATACTTGATCCTGTGTGCTGCACTTCAGCTGCTCCCACAAATCCAACAAAGGATACCAACTTAATTTTTAGCTTCCAATTTTAAATTTTTTCACATTTACAGAACGATTGTCAATTTTCTGTTTTACATTTTGCTTTTTATGTGCATAGACCTTATTAATCTGCAAACATTATTTAATGTTTTAAACAGTAGAATTCACGGACCCTCAGAGGTATATGGACCACAGGTTAAGACCACTGTTCTAAACAGTCACGGGCCCCTGATCTAAATGGCTCCAAACCTCCCACCCAGTTTGTCTATTCAACCTAGCAGTTCAGTCTACAGAATAAAAGGAAGAAAGAATCAAGACATAGTGAGATGATCCAAACTGATATTTGTTGTTTGGCTATGTGGACATTGTGGCTTACTGACTTCCACTGATTCCATTGGATGTATCCCCCCTATCAGTTTCTGATGTAAGGAGGCATTTGCATTTTCAGGCTCTTCAGGGACATATTTGAGTTTGTCCAACCCAATCTAGTTTCTCTGGGTTCCTTCACACCTTATTCCTGTATATTCATTTCCCTGCTCCATCTCTTCAATTACGAGTGTTGGTTAGCTGATCACATTTTCTATTGTTCTGCATGAATGAAAATTCAGCAAAATGCCAGGTTTTTCGGAAACGATATAGATCACCCTTTGAGCCCCGATAGAATCATATGTCTAACCGTTAATTCCCCTTGTAGTCCATTGAGAGCCTTCTGTTTGCTTCAAGAGGGCTAGAAGTACAAGACGTGACAGTACCAGCGGTAGCAAAGGGCAAGTTGGTTCTGTTTATGCACATCCTTAAAGTCCCACCAAGGTTCACTTATTCTTGAGTGCAAACAGCTACCAAATCTAAATCTTGTTTTACAGCCTTACACAGGGCCCTTTTGGATGTTGTTTCAGAGGTGTATGACAGATATTAATAAGAATGAAGCCTTATATTACCATCGCCAGTTTCGGTCAATAGGACAGATCATTGACAGGTAGGATAATTATACCTCCATGGTAAACAAAGAGAAACTAAATTGTCCTGTGCAATGAACTAAGTGGGCATATTATCAAGAAACGGCGTTAAAATTATCGCCGCTTTAGCGGCAGGAAACTGCTGCTAAAGCGGCGATAATGGGCTTGATAATATGCCCTTGAGAATTCCAATAGAAGCCCATGTTCTGGTGTCAACTTGGGCTTCTATTGGAATTCTCCAGGGTATATTATCAAGCCCATTATCGCCGCTTTAGCGGCAGTTTTCTGCCGCTAAACCGGCGATAATTTTAACGCCGTTCTTGATAATATGCCCCTAACTCTCTTCATGATTACCACACCCATTTTTCATCTCCTTTTTCCCCCTAGCCCAAGAATAGGCATGACTTACTGGTCTGTTTTGATACATCCCAATCGGCCCTTGTCAATGGCACAGTGCCAATGTGTTACTTTAATCGAATGTGCCATATTCTACATCCACATGCTTTATTTTGTTTGTATTGTAATTTCCTACAAAGACACACAACATGCCGAATGCAATAAAAAAAGAAAATAACAAGCATTATATAAAAAATAGACAAACTGCAAATTAGTATGGGCAGATTTCATGAATGGATTAGTACCAACATGTGTATAAGTGGACATGAAGGAGCTTGCAAGAGGACAATAAAGAGGAGCTATTTTAACAAATATATTAATTTGCTCAGTGTAGGAAAAGAGCATCTTTTGCATGATGTCCCCCCAATTTTTTGGTCTATCAGCTAACCAGGAGTTGGGGAGAGGAGTTGGCCTAACGGCTAGGGCGGTCAACCTCGAATCTGGGGAACTGAGTTCGAGTCTCGGCAATGATGCTAAACATTCTGTGATTCTGGGCAAATCACTTAATCTCCCCGTGCCTAACAAAAATGAATGTGTCCTTATGTAATGCAACTGGTGCTATGTAAAGCGCTCTGATACCCAATACCTTTGGGTCAAGTTTGCGCTATATAAAACTCCGTAAAAAAAGAAGTCCCTGTGCTTGACCTTTAAACATAGTTAGATCATCTTAACCCTGATTGACATATAATAATAATAATAATAATAATACCACTTATAAAGGGCCTGGTTACACCAACTGGTGTGTCCCCGTGCTGGAAACCACTCTCTAAAAGGCTGGAAAATGCAAGAAGCAATGAAACAGGGCAAGACGGACACGAGCCTCAGAGCTGGAAAAGCCAAGTTTTCAATCTTTTTCGGAAAATGTTTTCCGATAGCTCGGCTCAGAGAAAAGGAGGTAATGCATTCCAATTTTTGGCTGTCCAAATAGCCGGAACGAGCGCGCACGCATTCTTGGTCTTTGGATTTTAGGGACTTTAACCAGATAAGCTCCGGTTGACCGGAGGTGGCGAATCGGATTATGGGGGACAAGTAAATCATGGAGATAACTAGGGCCTTTGCCCTGCAGACTCCAATGACAAATGCACAGGGCTTTAAAAAGAATTCTTTAACTTGCATATAAGAATATATTTAACTTGCATATAAGTTCCTAGTATATGGTGCAGGAAATACACCTAGGGCCTTGAAGTTAATTGTCACCTGTAGACTGCAGCACCTACTGTGCCATCCACAGTGGCCCTATAAAGCATGGATTTATGCCTACCATTGTAGTCTGACTGCACCAGTGTAACTCCTGCAGAGTGAATGTTTGGAAACATTTGAATACTTTAACTTAAGAGCTTTAGTTGTATCCGCCAGAAAAAAATATATGTTTTACAGCACTAGATTGGATTTCAGCTCCGTCCTGCTCAAAGATTCCTGCTCTGAAAAACTGTCAAAGTTCCATGTTGCTTTGTGGCTTATAAAATGTTCATACTAATAGCAAGAACAGAACAGTGTGGGCTATTCTGTGATCGCACCAGGATAAATCTACACATTCATTTAGTAAATCAGAACGCTCAACTGTTAACAACTCCTCTGTCGAAGAATCGCCATGTAAACATGATTTTTGAACAACTTGACCAGGAGCGCTTAAGTCACAGTGATATATTATTCTTATTTTTTGGAATCTTACATGAAACAATCTACCAACCAATATCATTTAATGAACCCCTATCCTATAGGGTAACATACATAATACACAGAATCCTGAGTCACGCAGTCCTGTTGAAAATTCTTTTGACTAATCTGACAAGAGATTACCCATGATCTTGCTTATGAGAAGAACCAACTTTATAACTTAGCACTATGCTTTGAGGCCATGTGCATACTACCACTTGACAGCTTTAATTGGGCACTGACCTGGGCTGAAAGCTTTTGGAACACACAATAACTATATCCCGAATGTATGTATTTACTACTAACCTACCCTTTCTCCATAATCAGTGTGTGCCTACAAAGAACACCACCCCCTCCCTGACCAGACTACTGTAATCCCCTAAAGTTTAGGGTAAGGTGTAGCTGTTTTGAAAAACAAAAATTGTAACTGTGAGATGACTTAATGATTTGAAATATGAGAAGACATCCCAGTAATATTGTTGCTGTATTATTTTAATGTGGAGGCATAGTGGCTTCGCACCCATCATACTTAAGGTCTCGAGGTGTTGTGCAGTGACACTACCATTTTTGATTCACATTTTGGGTTGTATGACTTACCTTAGGTAAGTTGGGAAGCTATTAGGTAATACTACCTTCTGCTGCATTTTAATTTTCTATGAAAAGACTGACCTGTTATATTACATAGAGGCATACTTGTTAGAAATGGGGGTCTCTAATTGGCAGAGGTATGTACCTTTGTCCAAGTAGGGACCCTTGCTTCTAGTCAGGGTAAGGGGGATACACACTTTAGATAACCCCTGCTCACCCCCTTGGTAGCTTATCCCAAAGGCAATGTGAAAAGTATTTGTACTACAAAACACAGTAATACAGTGAAAACACCACAAGTGGACACCACACCAGTTTAGAAAAAAAAGTATCTTTATCTCAACCAAACATGACCAAAGCGTCAAAAATCCGACATACATATATCAAAATAGCACTTGAAGAACAGTTATCTAAAAAATAGAACTTGTAGAAACAAATAGCTCCACCTGGGGTTATTACGACATTGTGACAGACATTAATCCAAAGTACGGCACCGACCGCGAGGTGCGCAGCATCGGGCACGGATTAACAAGGACCCCCAAACAACAGTACCTTGGAATGAAGTCTTCGGATGATGCACGGCATCGTGGAGGAGAGGCGTCGGTGCCGAGGTTGAGGCCAGCTCCCTAGCTGCCACTGAGGAGGTGAGGTGTTGTGTCCGCGAGGAGGCGCGTGTTGAGTAAAGGACAGGGGAAGTCGGTTGCGTCGGCGGTGAGACATCGGTTCCGGTGAGGCGATGCAAAGTTGAAGACTCGTGGAGTCACCCTCAGTGGTTATCGGCTCTGCAATAACGGGACACAGATGCTGGCGGCGATGGTGTCAGTGCAAGTGCTGGCATTGGGAAGGCTGATAACTGTAGGTGTCGGCAGGCATCGAAGGGTGTTGTAGCTGCGATGCAGGTGGGGCGGTGCGTCATGCACTTCACGAGAGGTGCCCCTGGCTTCTGTGTATGACGCGGCGTCACGGCAGCGTCGCTGATGGCATCAGAGATTGGTTTTCTTGCTTCCTTTAGGGCTCTTCTAGCTCCAAACAGCAGGAACAACCTCCAGAGGCCCAAAACTGGAATAGGCACCTCCAGGCAGGTCAGAACTCCTAGCACTGGAGTTCAGGGGAGCTGGTGGTGAAGTCTTTGAGTCCCTGAGACTTCAGAACAGGAGGCCAGCACACACAAGCCCTTGGAGATTCTTCTTCAAGCAGGTTCTCAGCAAATTTCCAGTCTTTGTCCTCTTCCTTGGCAGAAGCAGCAACTGCAGGCCAAGACAGCAAAGGGGCGGTACTCCCGTTTACAGCTCTCCAGCTCTTCTCCTTGGCAAAATGTTCCTCTTGAGTCCAGAAGTGATCTAATTCTCTGGGGTTTAAGATCTACTACTTATACCCCATTTTGTCTTTGTTCTTTTTGTGGCAAGGGTCTCTGAGCCCAGCCCAAACCAGTTCTGTCCTCTCTGGGGCAGCATCACTAAAGGAGGTGGAGACAGCATTGTACAGAGGAGACACTATCTATTCAGGTGTACGTGAAAACCCCTCCCACCACTCTAAATGCAGCCAAGGTCTATTCAGCTCAGCTCTGAGACACCCAGGACAGGCAGGACCCACCTCAACCCCCCAGTGGCTGTCTACAGTGAACGAACATTTCCAGCCCATGTCACTCCAAAACCAGACAGCCAATACAAAAACAGCAGAGGCACACAGAATGGTTAAATAAGAAAATGCCTACTTTCTAAAAGTGGTATTTTCAAACACACAATTTAAAAACCATCTCCCCTAAAAAGATGTGTTTTTATATTCTGAGTTCAGAGAGCCTAAACTCCATTTCTCTATCTTGTCCCAATGGAAAGTTATGCTTGTAAGATGTTACAAAGCAACTCCCATGTTAGCTATTGGGACAGATAGATTTTCAATAGTGAAAAACGAAATTGACAGTATTTCACTATCAGTACATGTCACACACACCACTACATGTCCTACGTGTCACATACACTGCACCCTGCCCATAGGGGTACCTTGGGCCTACCTGAGGGGTGCCTTACATGTAAGAAAAGGGAAGGTTAGGGCAGTGGCAGGTCTGAGTTCCATTTGAAAGGCTACTTTTGTGAGTGGCACAATCAGTGCTGCCGGCCCACTAGTAGCATTTGATTTACAAGCCCTGAGCACACTTTGCAATTTACTAGGGGCTTACCCATAAATCAAATATGCCAATCATGGATATCCAATCAGGATAACAATTTACACAAAGAGCACTTGCACTTTGACACTTATCAGCAGTGGCAAAGTGCCCAAAGCATCTAAGCCAGCAAAAACCAAATCCAGCACAGCATCAAAAAATACAGGAGGTAGAGGCAACACATTAGGGGAAACCAGGCCAAGGACGCCAAGTCTAAGAATATTTGTGTCTGTATTTTATCTAACAGGTTGATTGCTTAAGTCAGTTCTAAGAAAACTTAGATAAGACTCACCTGGGTGTTAACATTAGTGATTTAGTTGCATTGCCTTGTAGGATAAATCGTGCCTACTGCTTAACTTTAGGGATCCTATAGCCCTGACGAATGCCCCAGACCAGATAGACTAGTTATTATGTGTAGAAACATGTTGGCGACCATAAGGCGAGTTTGAGTCATTATCCTCTACTTACCCATCCAATAAACTGTTTTTAAATATACCTATAGTCCTCACTAATAAAGGTGACAACTGAGGGAGGAACCCTAAGGTATTTTTAGATTGTCCGGATCCCGTTTTGTCCAGTAGATTTATTCAAGAACTCCTTCCTACTGCTATGTCTTCAAGGAGGTTGAGTCCTCCTTGGTAGTAGCATCTTACCAGGATGGGTAGAGAATGCCGATGCTGAAGCATGACACTATTATGTGTGTGAGGCATCTTCTTTCAAAAAGGAGGACTTTCCCATTTTTCTGCTATGTGTAATACACAAAAAATGTACTTCTGTCCTAAAATTCAGGATGCTGTCTCCATTGTGATACGTTGGTTTATTCTACTCACATTTCCCTTTCTTCAGTTCTGCGAAGTAAGGATTTGATGTTAGCGAAGATGATATAGGTCATGTTTCTCTTCCTCAAAGAGTTACAGAAGTTGTTCAAAGCACCACTGAACCATAGGCCACAGAGCCTGAAGGTCTGGTTCTAGCCCTTGATTCCAGTCCGTGTTTTCGCTCAGACCGAGGCCGAGAGCGAGTGCGAGTGCGAGAGAGTGAGAGCGAGCTGGAGGACGCCGGAAGATTGCCGGGAAAATCGCTCCTGAATTGCACCGTTACCGCACCGCCACTGGACAGCCTGGACAGCCAGGCGGCACTGACGACTGATTCCTGTTCCCGACTGCCATACGTGGAATCTGGTGTTACCAGGTGACGGCGACAGCGCGGCAGATCGGGGGTCGCGGTTACGGGTGCCGGGCGCTGTTCATAGGTGCTCGGGTGCACTCTGCGCTCCGCACCTCGGCCTGAGCCCGTGGAAGATACTGGTTTACCGGAGATACTGGTCCGGGCAGGGTATCTCAAGCTGTGAGCTACGTGTGAGGAGGCGAGGGAGCGAGGAAGCGAGGAAGCGCGGACTCCAGGCGAGGGCTTCAGGCACCAGGCATCTGACTCTGGGGAATTCAGACCGTGCGCTTGACACCATATCACACCGCCGTACTGCACTACACCCCTACGTCCACCTCCACCTCAGCTCATTGCTGCCTCTGCCATCTGCACTCCTGCCGCCGGCCGACACTGTGAGGACGGCGAGTGCAACGGCGGTAAGTCAGCTGTAACATCGCTCGCTGCAACGCTGTGACCAGTACTGGAAGTGGTTAACTGGGCTGCAGCCTGGTTTTTTGTGGTAAGGGGGGGATGGGAGAGCGCAAGAGTAGTGCCTTTGAATCTGCGCTTGTACCATAGCCCCCCACGCTCTAGGCCTTCGCCAAGCTGCTAAATTACTAAGCCTAAATAACTATAGCAACTTAAGGACTATTGGACACTATTGGCCATTGGAAATCTTCGGCTTAAGGACGAATAAGACAAGAACATACCAAGACTCAAGGGCAATAGCCAAGAACAAAAGTAGGGAGTAAACCAGGAAGGGCAGTCTTTACTAATTACAATTCTGACATAATGAGATCAGGGAAGGCAAGACAGCAGCCAGTGTCAAACCCTAGTAGGAAAACACGCAGGATAACAAAGAAGTCCTCCAGCATGAATAGCCCAGAATGCACAGAAGCTCCGATGACACAAGAGACCTCTCTGATCTCTCCACTTCACATCAATCCGCAGTCAATTGCGACGGTCAATGCAACTAGCGCAACTAGCACAATCGCAAGAGCTAATAAGGGCTATCAACCAACAATATATACTAAATTCTCCTTCATAAAAGATGCCGGATCGGTTCTCTGCCTAGCCAGCAATAAAGAAAGCAATCTCCCAACTCCGCTTGAACCCATCAAAATACATTACACTTTTCGACAACAGCTAGATGGAGATAACAAAGACAGAGACAGAGACTTTGGAGATCATGATGGGCCGGCAGGCAGGGAAACATCATATACTACAAAACTTAGCAAGGCAAGCAAAGTAAGCGCCAAAGACGTGATCCCCAACGAGGACAAGGAACAAGGGGCACAGTGGGACAAGGGATATGAAGAGGTGAATACGTTTAAAAATGGCCAAACGGAGCTGACACCAAAAGGGAACACCACCAACAAAAATACTATTGACAAAAGTATAAGCAATAAGAAGACCAATAAAAAGATCGACAAAATAAATGGTGGGGAGATAGGTGAAATAGCTCAAACCAACAATTTCACAGAGCCCACAAAAGAGGAAGAGAACCAAAAAATCAATAAACACACCTCTTACAATGACAACGTCAGTGATAACACAGACGGAACCCTGCCCAATTGGGCACCAAACAATCAGGCAAAAGCGGAGATTAAAGTATTAGAAAGCCAAGACTTTGGAAGTCCCGCCAACAACAATAACAACAAAAATGACAGCACTATCAACCAGAAAAATAATGAAAATATGCCACAAAGGGAAGAACTAGGCACCCCCGAATCTTATCAACAACAAAAAGAAGAGGCAACAGAGTCAGAACACCGAAGAAGAGCTGATAAAAAGGCGAAGGATAATATCCCTTCACCAGAGTCCCTGATGGCAATAGAGGGGAACAGCGACTTTATGCCCTCGCCGGAGGGGAAGGCGGCGGAAGAAGTTCGAGACAAGCGGGATACCATCCAGACATCAGGAGAAAAGCAGTTGCAACCAACTCAGGCACAGCTTCCTGACAATTATGACCAACTACTTGCAGGCACTATGCAAGATGAATCAAAAATCAAAACACATTGGCTTCACGATCCAACAGCGCAGGAAATAGAACCCGAAACATCCTACCTCACACCGGAGGAATGGGAGGGACTGGTAGCCTCTTATTCTCTCGCATCCCCAGCTGAACTCAAACGAAAAAATAGCTCGCCAAGGACAAACATAAACAATTCTAAAACGCAGGAAAAAGAAGATATTTGGACCACTTTGCTACACACGATGCAAATGTAAGTAAACGCAATGCAATACCTGTCCGACAAGATGGACATCCAATTGTCAGTCCTTAACTCTCTTTCGATCTTCGTCGCAAACATCGACGACAAATTGGCCGACCTCAATAACCTGATCAGAAGAGCACAAGCGGAGACACAAACATCACAGGCAAGCTGCACTTGTGTATCCATAGTAGATAAGCTGGCAACTCTCCCAATGGCAATGGAAAACCTCTTATCAGACATAAGATCCACGGTCTCTCAGGAATTAACTTTAAAAGAACTAGCCACAATAGGAATGGTCAAGCAATACCAAATACAATTGAATACTAAGGATGAGACCGAGGATAACGTGGAACAAAAACCAGAGACTATCACGCCAGAGGAAGGTCTAGCACAAAGAAAAACAAAAGAAAAAAATCAAACAGGTCAAGTATTACGGACGGCATCGCCAAGGCTCTCAAAGCAAAAGGCACCTTCCAACAGCAGCCTCTTAGGAACGAGCCAATCACCAACACGCACGATCACATCCAAACAGTGAAGGAAGCTGAAGAGAAAGGGGCGAAACCAAAAGCTGACTCAATCAACATCTCCTTGTAGGACCATGGTCCAGGACTAGGGGATAGACCGCAAAGCGGATCACCCGGTAACTACAGCTCAGGCCGACAACGGGACTAAGAGTCAACACGAACTTCCAGAAAACG
Source organism: Calotriton arnoldi (assembly GCA_963921515.1). NCBI lineage: Eukaryota > Metazoa > Chordata > Amphibia > Caudata > Salamandridae > Calotriton > Calotriton arnoldi. Next base: position 182,738 of record CAWUFW010019131.1, on the reverse strand, counting down.
TGCCCCTGGAAGAGGGGAAAGACGTAGAAGGAAGGGACCCCCCTGAAACAACCACAAGCGGTGGAGACGCCCCGAAGAGTGAACTTTGCGAGATAAGAGGATGCATATACGAGGGTGCGATTGACGGTAAGGCGACAATCACATTAAGAGAACCCCCTGAGGCTGCCGACATAACTAAAGCTAATCAGGCACTACCTGCAGACCAAATGGCGCAATTAGACTCCACTATAATCATGTTCCACCCTGAATATAAATCAAAGGGACGGATCGATACATTAAATAGAGGAAACATTCTACGCTTAATAAACTCCATCAATAGCTTGAAGAATATAAGATCTAATGACCTAGAGTCGATAGAATTTGTGGAGAGTTTAGAACATCCGGGCGTGGAAGCAACTAAAGCAGTTTGGGGCACACCTACGATAGCAGATAAAGTCCTAAAAGAATGCGCTAAGTTCAATTCTTGGGGCATTAAGCTATGCCCATTTGCTAGACCTAGATATCCGGAACCCCTGATCACAAACTCGGAAAATCGAAAAGAGCTTGAGGGGGGCCAACCGAGGCAATTAAGCACGCATTTATACTCCGTCCTGCGCGGAGCTCGAAGTAAATCCCCAGAGGGCACAGAAGACAGCAAGCAGTGACATCATTGGTCTACGGCAATATAAAGCATCCCCCCACAAGAGTGGAGCTGGTTATCAAGGACCATAAACACAAAAAATCAAAATCAAAATCTTTGACGTCCCAGGCTGACTAAACTCAACACTGGCATCAAAACCCCTCTCAAACTTTGTTCGTGGAACATCAACGGGGTGGGAGATAAGACCCTGGATCAGGAAATGCAATTCTACTTGCAAAGCTTTGACATAATTTTACTCCAGGAAACTTGGAGCGACTCGCCGCCCCTCTGGATGGATTCAACCTGCTCTTCCTACCTGCTACAAAGAGTGCCAAATTTGGCCACAGCAAGGGAGGACTGGCCACATACTGCTCTATAAAGAGCATCTATGCTATGGAGTCATTGATGTATAGCATAGCAACTCCAAATGAATTACAGGCGCTCAGACTAACCTTACAGGGGGAGGAAATAAAAGAACAGGTCATTATTATAAATCTTTACCTACACCCCGCGATAAAACAAAAGGAATCCCGCAGCTGAAAGAGAAGCTAGAGGAAATCCTAACGGGAGAGCAGACCAACAATTTAATCATTACTGGAGATTTCAACGCAAACATGTTCAGAAGAGCCGTCGAAGACACAGATACAGAGGAGGACCCCTTCGTGTGGCCTGCAGCAACACAAGAGAATAACGCTGGCGGCAGACACACGAAAACAGCACAGAGGCTCTTAGCGATATTGGAGCAACTAGGCTTCCGATCTTTAAATGGAAGATTTCCAGGAGATCGCCCACAGACGGCAACCTTTCACAATACAACAGCAAGCACTACAATAGAATATACATTCGTCTCTCGCTGTTTGTTCACAAAAGTAATGGATTATCATATTGGAACCTCGGAACTCAGCGACCATTTGCCACAGGAAATCACAATTGGCTCAATAACCATCCCACAGACTGTGCCGGTAAAAATTCACAACTCGGAATTCGTGTCAAATGAAAAACGAATAAAATGCAAAATGGATGATCCGGAAGGCTTCCTCATTCTTGCAAAACAACTTGTGGAGGATGCCCAATCAGCAGACCCCGACTGCCTAAGAAGCTGGGAGCTGTTCACACAAACCCTAGGAAACCAATTCGGAGCAAAAAGGGGAACCAACGCAAACAGGAACTCAGGATTCGCTCAAATTAAACGCTCCTGCTCTTACATTGGGAACAACACACAACTGAAAATCTACAAAAAGCGGATTAACTGCACTCTTCGGAGACTAAAGAAAGACAACCTCGATTATACAACCTTACAAGAACTGTGGGTGCTGAAAGCCAAGCGGGGAAAATTAATTTGGCATCTTAAAAAAGAATCTGAGGAAGCTCTATGGGCCAAACTTCTGTATGATATTAACAACAACAACAGTGCCCAATTCTGGCAAAAAGTCAATAATCTTGCGAGCCCGTTAAATCAAGGCATTAATTCTCATGTAACAGAAGAGGCCTGGACAACCCACCTGCAATCCCACTTCAATAAAGATCACGCAACTGACCCGCATGAGGGAATTTTTTGCCTCAAAGACGATGCCCAAACATTTCCAAAAAATCTTTTTTATACAACTATGGAACAGTCCCTCATCATCACGAGGGAACAAATCTGTATAAGAATTTCAAAGGGAAGGCGCGAAGGAGCCCCGGGACCAAACGGGATCCCGCCCATACTATTCAAACAAGATCCGAATTTCTGGGCATCTGTATTAAAACCGACCTTCGAATCAATCTTGCGCTCATCAACGATACCATCTTCATGGAGGGGCTCAATCATCTCCCCTATATATAAAAAAGGCAATAGGGACAATCCAAAGAACTACCGGCTGGTAGCCCTAATTGACAATGAAGCCAAATACTATGCCGGATTACTCCTACAAGAACTAACATCCTGGGCAACGGGTATCTCGGCAATCCCTATAAACCAAACAGGCTTCTGCAAGAACATGGGGACTACCACCAATATTATGGCCCTCTCAATAATGATAGACGTTACACTCACCACAAAACAGCCTTTATATCTATGTTTCATTGACTATAGCTCAGCATTTGACCATATAAACAGGAATTTATTATGGCAAAAATTTAAAAAATTGAATATTCCACCACTGCTACTAAAACAACTAGTGCTCTTGCACAGCAACACATGGGTGCAAGTGAAATTGGGTACAGGAGAGCATCTGACAAAAAAGATTCCAACTACCAATGGTCTAAAACAAGGCTGCGTGCTTGCTCCGTTACTTTTTAACCTTTTTATGGCAGAACTTTCAAACTCCCTCAATGACAACAACTTGCACGCTCCCAAAATAGGGGACCTCCAGCTGTCTAACCTTTTTTACGCAGATGATTTGGTCCTCATAAGTAGGACACCAGTGGGCTTACAGCGATTGCTGGATACTACATCTCGGTACTCGGAGGAGAACAAACTCACCATCAATAGAGAAAAAACTAAAACTCTCTGCGTAAACTGGCGAAAGAAAAAGACACAGCCTCGCTGGCATCTGGCTTCACATAAGCTGGAATCGGTACGAGATTATAAGTACCTGGGAATCATCATCGATGATAAAGGAAAGTTTACAGCTCAACTGGAGGCCATAAAAAAAAGGGGGATAACGATCGCGGTGGCATTAAGAAATCTTAAGAACAACATCTCGGGCCCTAATTTACTTCCCTTGATCAAAGTGATCCAGGCAAAGCTCATACCATCAATCAGCTATGGAAGCGAAGCCATGAGAGGGAGAGATGCTGAAACTCTGGATCATACAATAACAAGGGCAATTCGAATGATTTTTGGGCTACCAGGATACACATCGCCTGCACAAATAAGGTTGGAGCTTGGTATTCAAAAGCAAGAGATCGCCCGCAAAGGGGCATTCATCAAAAGCTGGTTCAAAATAAAAACGGGTCCACCTGACTCATTAAATACGTATCTGTGGAAAGAACTGAGCACTAAGAGGGTACACCCAGCCCGACGCTATCTGGATGACTCACTCAATCAGCTGGGCCTGCAGGAACTTTGGGAGGCTCCAGCGACCGTCGCCAGCTTTAAAAAAATCGTAAATAGTGTGGTCAAAAAGGAATCGCTTATACAGGACAAAGCTACTCTGAGTGAACGCGCTCATGGTTGGTTCACCCTGCAGACCTACAGCAAGGCATCACCACAAGCCTACCTCCTCACCAGCTTCTCTAGAGCAACTAAAGAGAAATTTTTGAAACACCGCTTGGGCATAATACCATCTGCATATCACATGCCACCTTGGCTACGTCCCCCGAAGCCAGCAATTTGCCAACTTTGCGGGGAGGGTGAGGAGGATATAGTGCATCTACTAACTATATGTGTTGCCTTAAAACAGGAACGACGGACTCTGTTAAGACCTTTTTTTAATAAGAAGTCCATTCGAACCTGTAGACAAGCAGTGCTAGCAGCCTTTTCTGGTGAGGATATTCAATTAAGTTGTCACCTGGTAAAATATTTTTCTGCTGTAGAATTAATAAAAAAAAAACAGGCAACTCAGTTTGCAGACAGCATTACATCGGAACGGACCATGGGGTCTGCACAGCCACTCTCAGCAGTGCCAAGACTGGCACCCCACACATGCTAAGGATTGCGGAATCGCTTCAAATGGGGACCCTTGTAATGTTAAATATGTATAAAATGCATCTTAAAAGCTTTACACTAGATTTTATTCTTTTCAAATCTTTTTTGCTTATTTTAACTAATTTTTTTTTTATTCATCCTTTCCTTTCTTTGGTCTTAATTTTCACTTTTCCTGGTGCTATTTTTCGCACATCACTGAATTTTACTGTGTTTTAACAATGAGATATTTTAAGTCACAAAAAAAGAAAATGTTAGAGATAATTTTTTTAAATATTTTTTTTATTTTTTTCTTTATGCATGATTGTAAAAGTTTTAATTAACTGTACAATAAACAATACTTACTGAAGGTATGGTGAGACCATCACAACAGCAACTACAAAACATGCATGTGGAACCTGCGCACCATGCAGAAAGCCAATGCTGTATCCCTGTTCCGCTTCCATTGCACATGTTAACCATACAGGAGTCTATTGTGCAGGAAGAAGAGAAGAGCTGCATCTTGCCACCAGCATTCTTTGCCACACAGCTATCATCCCTAAGTAGTCACGGTCGAATCAGGGTACCTTTTCTCTGCATGGTCAAATGAAGTGCCATCATAAATGACAATTGAGCTTTTGCTCTTGTTGAAATGGTACCAAGTATTTGGCAAAAGAGTAAACTGTTTGGACACTATGATCTTCATTTTCGAGTGAATGATAAACTTAGGCCCAATTGGATGCAACTGCAAATTAGGCAGCATTTGAGAAAAGATGTGCATTTTCTAATTACTGATGCCTGTTGTGTTTCTCTAATTCTAATAGTTGCTGGGCTGCTGGCAAACAAACAAAAACTAGAGTCTAAAGACCCCGTGAACAACTTTTTTCCTCTAAGCAATCTGATGTCTTGGTTTTATTAAACATGTAATGGTTTTGATTTATCGTAAAAGCAAACTTTAATCACTTTGCTGTATGATTCTACTGTTAACATTTTAAGCATGATGAATGTTGCCTACTCATGATTAACCTACTTATGGCAGATTTCATTTTTTCATCGTCTGAACTCAGCACGCATTTAGTCTTAGAGGCTGTCACCAATGATAATTTGGGCACTTCTATTGTAATGACCACGAGGATGTCAAATTCAGAATTATCTAAATGGAAGAGTAGGCACTGACACTAATTTATGAAAAAGCAGTGATATGAGCTATTAGCATACGTTCAAGCTTCAATTTCCATGTATTATTCTAACCCTTATTTTAAATGCTTACCGATGCTTTATATCAGGGTAGGAACTGGCAGATCCAAAGTGGCCTAGACATCGCAGGTGTAGGTGTGTGCAAAGGTGCAAAGATTTTTTCACTTTGGCAACTTTCCCAATTTCCTGCAGAAAAGTTATCAACTTTGTGTGGTTTGTGGGGCTTTTCACATTTTGACAGAGACGCAATACTAGGGGAACCAAACTCATTAAGGTCAGGTTTCTACCTGGTATTAACCCCTGATTTTAACCATACCAGCTAGGGGCGAGAATAAAATAGTAGTTCACTAGTTAGGTATTTTTAAGACTTATCGTCCTTCCACTCCACATCACTGCACCTCACATAGTCCATAACTAAGTGCTCCTACGTAGTTCGCAAGTTGCAGCACACCTCAATCCGTAGAGGATTGAGAGGAACCCCAATGATGAAGCATGCCACCTAGGGGAAATCTTGGTGGATGAAGGGTCTCTAGAAAAAGAGTCTTTTTTCTAGTAAGGTGATTACAATGAACTTTCGTTGAATCCTAGTTCCCCCATGGGTTAGGTTTTTTTCGATATACTCCAATTTTGTGAAGCTTTTCACATTGGACATCTGTGTGAAAGTCAGAAATTCTTCGATAATTTGTCAGAGTTTTCATGGCCATGTAAAGAGTAAGGGTGCAAAATTGCAACTTTTTTTGCAGCCTCCATAAAGGCCTGCTGGCGAGAACTTTCCAACTTTGTGTAGCTAGCACTTTTTTTGCTTCTGGTGATTGACTTGAAAATCAGACAATGTTAGGTCACACCTATCTTTAACAAAAAAGTGTTTTCTACGGTAGACCTTGGCCCACATTTACTAAGATTTCGCTTCTGTGTTGTGTCACTTTAGAGGTGCAGCCCTGACGCAAAATCCATTTTAGCATTTACTAAGCCATGCAAAGTCGATTTGTGTGGCATTGTGTGGTTTAGTGAATACAAAGTAACACAACACAGTGCATAGCACTGTCCTGCATTACTTTGCATTGGGTAGGTACCGCATGGGCGTTCCCGTGCATCCACCCATATATTTTGATGCAAACTCAGATTCACAAACAATGGTGCGCCTACCCGATTTTGGCATAAAGAGGAGAAATATCTTTTTTTTTCCTTGTTACTTCGTCTTTGCATATGTGCTGCATTCTGTAGCACACATACATAGAGGAATAAGCCTCTAAGGTGGCCCTTCCTGCACAAAAACAACCCTGTCTGTAATGCAAACACCCTTGCACTATGGCACAGGGGTGCCTGCAGGCACCCTTGCACTATGGCATAAGGGTGCCTCTGTTAGCGCTAGGCAGCCATAAGTGCTCCTGCGCATACAGGAAGCTGAACAGCGCCATATCATGGTAAATACGTCACTCGTCAGGAACCTCTTGTCCAGGTAATGCAGCGCAGCAACTTGCTGTGCATGAACTATTAGTAAATATGCTCCTTCATGTAATTCAGCCAAACCAGGAATTGCAATTTGTGCACTTCAACTGCACACCTGTTTCTTTTTCCCAAAGGCCCCAAATTGGTGAAAATCATCAGGGAGTCCCTGAGAAAACACTGATTTCCTCAATTATTCTAAATCGAAGGGTCCAAAGCCTTGGTAATTTCATACCAGGAAAATTTCAATCCCCAATTCAATTCAACCTTGCCAGCAGCAACATCTTAAAGATTTTGGGGGTCCTGGGCCAAACGTATTTTGAGGGCCCCTGTTCGGAACAGATTTGAATTTATGATCCAATTTCAGCTTTTTCATGTCCTCTTTGGCCAGGTCACTGACAGTACACAGGCATACTCGTCCATATTCTAAATGTTTTTACAGCTAATATTCGGGGATACTGACGTGTTTTCTATATTGTAACACAGCGGCAGCTCATTAATATTACTGCAAATAATCTTTATGACACCCTACCATTTCTCATATGTGAGGTCCTGTTTTGAACTAAAAAAACATTCTTTATGGATATTGCATGGAACAAAAACACAACATTTCTCTGCAAAATGTGTGTAATTGACTCTCACACATCACCCACAATAAAAATAATTGAAATAATTGAAAGGAAAACGCTATTTACAATAATCTGTTTATGAATTATTTAAGGTCATCATGGAGAGACTCTCTGTAGAACAGAGCTGGCTCTATCAGGGGGCCCCTGAAAGGCTGGGGCCCTGGGCCAGAGCCCACTTTGCCCATGCCTTAAAACGTCTCTGCTTGCCAGGTAAAATTCTTAGCCAGTAATCCTGGTAAACTTCCAGTTTAGTGTCCTCTTCTGCAGTGGCATTGTGCATAGAATAGCTCTGCAAATATCAAATATATATTTCTAGCTTAAGCTCTAGCTACACAGATAGCATGAATCAGCACTGCATGTTTAGTTTTTGGTTTAACTGGTTTCCAGGCAGGAAAATAATCTTGTTAAAACTTTTCATGGATGAAATTGAAGAACAGCTTTAGAACCTTGCAACCAATAAGAAGGGCAAAAATCAGTGACTTTGCCAAATTTAGTAGGTGAGAAAAAAAACACTTTCTCACCACTGATATCGTTACATATTGAAGATTTTTTTTTTTACCATGGTGGATCCGATGGAATTCACAAAGAAAGTAGTGACCAACTGTGAACCCGCCCTCCCAGCTTGCCTCGATGAGACAACCCACCACGCCGATATTTTAAAATTCTTTTCACAGATAACCGGATACATTAAAAAGGCTCTATTTGTGGAGAATAAAAATTTGTGTATTAGGAATTAAGGCTGGTTTGATGCTAAATGCACCAAAGCATATACTAAATTCAAACAAGCCTTACACAAGACAATCAGAAATAGCCAAGATATTTGAAAGGCTAGGGGGGAATATAAACGCGCACTTAAAGAGCGCAAAGGCACGCTGAGAGAAGAAGCATGGTCAGCTTTGCATGAGGCCACTTTAATTAGGGACAACCCAGCCTTTTGGAAGGCAGTTAATGCCCCTTTATTGGCTGCTCGAGACGCACCCACTATTGAGATAGCCATTGCTGAATATCAATGGGTGGAACATTACTCTAACATGTATAACTGTACCATGCATGAGAAACCCATGGAAAAACCACAGTTACAACATGAAATACTGTCATCCGTTAACTGCACAATAGACTTCCATTTTACACTAGAAGAGGTTAACTGCGCTATTATGGCAAGTATGGGTGGGAAAGCCCCTGGGCCTGGCGGATTACCCGTAGATCTTTATAAATCCAATCTGTTACTATATGGCCCGCTTTTAACCCAAGTAATAACAGCATGCTGCTCTTCTCGTTTTATAACAACTTGGTCCGATTCAATACTGGTCCCGATTTTAAAAAAAGGCGACTGCCAAACCCCTGCATGCTATCGGCCTACATCATTGTTAGACTCCTTGGTCAAGGTGGTGGGGTGTATCATACTTAATAGACTACAGGACTGGGCCGAAAACAATAGTATTAAATCAGAGCTACAATTTGGCTTCCGACAGGGCCTAGGCAGAGTCGAGCAGGGTCTAAACTTAAACATCCTTCTGGGGAAGTACACACTGGCTAAACAGGGTAGGCTATACCTAGCATTTGTAGATCTCACAGCAGCCTTTGACTGTGTTATACATGATAAATTATTGAAGATCTTGGATGACATGGGTGTGGAAACCTCACTTATACTTTTTTTATGGGAACTGTATAGTGACGCAAAGGTAAGGGTTCGTCACGGGGCTAGTGGGGAGCGCACGGCCATGTTTAAAATACAGAGAGGGGTAAGACAAGGTTGTGTCTTGGCTCCCTTTTTATTTACACTTTAGATTAACGAATTAGGTCAAGTCCTAGCGAACCAGTGTCAGGATCTGCCACAAATTGATAAATGTCCATACCTGTATGTGGACGATGCCGTATTGATGTCACAAACACAACTGGGGCTCCAAATGGTGGTGACTATTTTTTTCACGTTTACATACAATCTGGGTTCAGAGTGAACACTTCAAAAACTTTTATCATGAAATGCGGGGGAGGTAGTACAAAATGTAGAGATATATATATTGACAACAAAAAGGTCGAATTCACTAAAAGATTTTCGTACCTGGGTATTCTTTTTGAGCAGAAGGGGACATGGTCCAAGCTAGGAAATTACTGTTCATGAAAGCCACAGCTACGCTAGTCAATTTCTCTAGAAAGCTGGGCAGACAACCTCCCGTAGAGTTATTACATATATATCAGGCAAAATGTATCTCCACTGCTATGTACAGTGCAGGCGTCTGGGGCTAAGCAGATTCACAGCCCCTACAGCTAGTTGAGAATGCCTTTTTTAAATTCCTGTTGGCAGTTCCAAGCAGTACATCTTCTTATATATGCCACTCTGAGCTAGGGATGCCGCATATATCTCACTTTATAAAAATAGAACCCGTTTTACAGTGACACAGGATTTGAACCACTATAGAAAACACTTTTAACAGGGATATTTTAAATGATAGTCTTAAGCTAGAGCTGGTCTCTGCCATTCAATGGCTAAAATACATTAAAAACTTTGTGAATGACCTTGGGCATCGTGAATATTATGGTGACCCCAGTACCATAATTGTTGTCTCTAGAAAAGATCTTAAAGGAAGTTGTTTGACAATTTTGGACACAATCAAACTGTCAGCAGAAATAGTGAAGCCAACGGTACTGGCAAACCACATGATACCACCTATAGTATACCTATAGTATCTAGCCGTATCTCAAAAACACTCATAGCGGATATGATAGATTCCTACTGACCCGCTTTAGATTAGGGATCATTCATAGATTAACAGGTTTCCCTATTATGAATGATTGGCCCAGCGATATGAGCAGGTGCCCGTGTGATGATGTGTCTCAACAATCAACATTGCACGTTCTTTTATTTTGTAAATTTTATTCCAAACAAAGAAGGAGGTGGATTTTACCAATCTTAAAGTCACTAGGCCTTAGACAATGTCACCCCACATTTTTAGCATTGCAATCTCTAGAGAACGAACATTTTACAGGGTCCCTATCCGTATTTAAAAAAATTAATCAAATGTAGGAAAACCATTTTATTATGAATTTTTATAATATGTAATTTCTCAAACACGTATATAGGAAGCTACAATTGGGTGTTTTAAAATCAAATTTTAGATTGTATTTTTAAAATGTTCTTAAAGCCATATTGATTATAATGATGTGTGACATTATGTGATTTTATGATTTTCTTGAAAGAAATCGAATAAAGCTTTATTGAATTGAATTAAAGATGTCTTTTACTAAACCAGTTGATTTTCGATAACTTTAAGAGGAGGGAGCAATACTCAAACACCTTTTAAATATAGTTATATCAAAGTTTTCAAAAGACATTAAAATGTAAGAAACCTGAGGGAGACATAGGGGGATATTCTCAAGAACGTGTGATAATCATCACAAATTTAGCTTAACGCAACTTTGCACATCGCAGCCCATCGCGGGAAAATAACACTGTGTTAACGTTGTATTCTCAACCCGGCGGCACCATGCGATAGTCTCACGATAACGCGCCAAATGACCGCTTTAAAATTAATGCGACGCCGATAAAAATGCGAAACACGAACGTGAAAAAAGTTGCCATGCCCCAAATCGCAATACAAAAATCAGCGATAACCAGCGACAGGCCTGCAATTCCCACGAGTCATGCGGGAAAATGCACTATAAAAGCAGGAAAAAAAAGAGACAAAAATAATTAAACTGCGTAGCACCATGGATGCACCCGGACGGACTGCAGAGGACAACGCGAACCCCACAAGCCCAACAGACGACCAGCAAGGAACCTCGGGGTCGGGGAAGGCCAAAGAGAAGAGGAAGAGGAAGACGGGGTTCAGTCTACAGGAAAACAGGCTCATCGTTACGGAGGTGACAGAACACTAGCAACAACTGTTCGTCACCTTCAACGTGTCATTGGCAACAAAGACGCAAACATGGCAGACTATCTTGGACCATGTGAATGCAGTTGCAGAGTTGAGGAGGACAATGGAAGAGGTCAAGAGGCGCTGGAATGATGTGAAGGGCAAAACCAAGAAGAAACTTGATGCCAACATGAAAGCAGCAACGCATATTGGAGGTGAGGGTCCAGCAGCACACCAGGAGCTGGATGACATGGAGAAAATGGTGGCCACAGTCATCAGTCGGGATACAGTGCCAGGAGTAGTGGATCCAGACACTGCTCTACATGACCTGACACAACATCAACAGGGTGAGCACCGACTGGGGACGGGGGAGATGGGCACAATGGCACACATGCACAATTAAGTAGAGCACACTGCACACCCACAATGACTATGGATCATGTCCCTTATCTCCTTGGCATACTGCAGCACACATAGAAACAGCAAGTAGGCCCCCGTCGACAATGTGCCAGGAGGGGGCCCTCCCCACACATCACCAATCTCACAACCAACCCATGCACATGTGCTGAACACAGCAAAGCTGCGGGTCCGTGAGCCACACTGACAATGCAAGTGACACTGCATGACGATTAGCATGGCTGCAGTCCAATTACCATGACATGGTGCACGCCACGACACTGAGGTGACTGAGTGTGGACCACATCCGGAAAGGAGCAGGTCACACTCTGACACAACCACGTGCACAAACAACCCCTGACGTCAACAACACAACTGCGGACAAACCATGCCCAAGAGTCACAACTCGACCAAGAGCCCAATTTACCCAAGCCCGCAACATCTCAGCACTGTAGAAGCACAGAAGTCAAAGGCACACCGCCTGAAAGGGAGAAGGGGCAGCCAAATCAGAGCTGCAGGGGCTACTCACCCACAATGCAGCACACACACATAAGAATAAGAGCACCTCAACATTGATAACAATGTGGTACAAACTGCAACACTTTCACAACAGAACACAGGACACAACTGGTGCCGCATGTGTGTACAAAATGGCCAATCACACCTGGCATAGCAGGAAACTGTGAGATGACAATGTACGAGTACAACCTCACATCCGTGATGTAGTACAAATGTCCACGGTCCTGCATCAAATAGGCATCTCCTCACAAACAGTCACAATGTACATTGTCATGCAGTCTGTAGGTAAACTCCGCCAATGCATCAACATACATGGAACATACTGTGAAACTGCATCTCCCCTTTACATTGCAGAGGGACAATCAACACCTCCTGCAGAGCAGACCCTACATCACGTCAGTGATGATGGAGACGACCCCCAGGACATCGACTACGACGAACTCCAAAGGTTCATGGACAACCTCCGCACCCAACCTCCAGTAGCAGGGCAGCCCAGCACCATCGAGGTGATCCCACCCCCTGCACAGACCACACAGCAGGAAGCACCCACCACCACGTCTGACTCCCAGCACCTCACTGAAGAACACATGGCGTTCCAACGCCGTGTGTTAGACTGCCAGAAGGAGCTGGCTGAACAGGTGCGGGTGGGGTTCAACCTCATGGCAGCCAAACTAGATGCCATACGTGGGTGTCCATCAGGGACCACTTACACTCCCTTACGGACACCCACAGTCCGCCCCATGCCCTCCAACAATCCATGGCTGGCGTCGCTGGAGTCATGACTCGGAGACAACAACAACTGTCTAGTCAAAGTGGCTACAGCGATGTCATCCGTGATTTGGGACACCTGTGAAACGCTGATGAGTGGGATTCCATACTATCCTTGACACACAGAAATGGCATTTCGAATACGTGACATCCAAACAGCCTCTCTGTACAGAGGTGACACACCCACCATCTATTTCCAATTAGTGAGATTGTTAGCATCACATGTTGCACTTACACCTGTCAGAGTGATGTGCTTGTACAGAGGAGTAACATGCACACAGGAAATGTGTGTTGTAATGAGTTTATTTGCACATGCTGTGCCTGTGGTCATTTTGTACTGTCCCATGATTGCTAAGGACTGTGACATATTGATGTGCTCATGTGAAGAAATTGTCAATGATGGTGTTCCTACGGGCTAGTCCTGCTGCCGCTGCAGTGGGGTGTGGTCCACCTGCCTCATCTTCCTCATCATCGTCCAGTGCATCTGGCACTTGTAGCCATGGGGCATTGGTGCGCACACACATGTTGTGCAACACTCAACATGCAACGATCATCTTGCACACGATGCTTGGGCTGTACAGGAGCCTTCCACCTGTGATATCCAGGCACCTGAAACGTGACTTCAACACGCTAAATGTGCATTCCACGATGCTCCTGGTGCGTTTGTGGGCCGCATTGTACTGCCTCTGGGCCTGTGTGTTCGGGGCTCCGAGGGGTGTCATCATCCAAGGGCAGAGTGCATATCCTTGATCACCTGTGACAGTGCATAGAGACATGAGTCAAAAGTTGGTTCTGCATGATGTGTTGGCAGGCTCACTAGTTCATTGGTGTGTGATATGTGTGACTTAGTGATTCCTGTTTGACAGGTACTGCTTGTAGCAAATGAGCAGCATCAATGTGTATTATGTAGCCTCACTGCTGCTCCTCCCTCCCCCGAGCCTATTTACTAGTGTGCGCAGCGCGGTTGCATCACTCGCACTTCTACGGCACACAATTGTCATGCCTGTCTGCGCATGTCCACAAGCCTGACAACGACACTGTGATGTTGTGCATTGAAGGTGGGCAGCCACGTGTGTGTAGGCCTATGGTAAGGTTAGGGCGGACACAGATGTAGAGTTCATGGCTGGCTGAACTCGCGATGCGGTTGAGGGTAGACCTTTGGCCTATGCTGCGGTAATAGCGACACACAAAACAGTTGGCATGTATGATCCCGGACCCCGTGCAGGCTTGCGCTCCTTCATTTATCCCTTCGGCCGAGCCCGCACTCCGGGGGCATGCTACATCGCAACATTCTCCATTGCGGGACGGGTGGCGCCGACACTACAACAGAGACACACGCATTAGTCACTTCCTTGGCAAGGCCAACACTTAGCAACGCCCAGAGCCCAGGGCTGATTATCCACACCTCTACGCTGGACTGTCGCCAGCCCACTACGCTTACACTTACAGGGGGGTACGACACAGCTGCATGTCCCAGGTCTTCCACACTGCCTGAGGTGACATGGTTGCGTCCGCTGTACACAGCACAATGTCATGTGGTAGGGCCCGGGGCCCTCATGCATACATAATGACCACACGGACACAGTTAGATAGTTTGTGGAACTGGCTACCGGCACGTGCGCCCGGCCCCTTTTATTGCCAGAGCCACATGTCCAGTGATGCCTGTGCTGGATGGGTGTGGGGTGAGTGTAAGCCAGCCCTCAGGGAGTGGTTGGTGCTGGCAACAACTACAACAGTGATCAGACAATCAGAACTTCAAAGTTCAAACAGCAAGGGTCCATGACTTGAGCTGCACAGAGTCAGTGGCACCGGATGCACTGCGGCCGGCACAGGCACACCGCCATGGGACGGTGACTTGCGGTGCACTGAGGTAGGGCCACAGGAGCTGAGCGGGTAATCGTCGGTGTCGAAGGTGAATGTCGCGCTGTGTTTCGGGGGACAGTGGAAAGTGTTCTTCCAGGGCATGATGCAGAGGGCAGAGCCAAGCAGAAACAGGCAATATGGAGGAGATGAATGCTACAGACTCATTTTTACACCAAGTCAGTATCAGCTACATGATGATGAAGACAACCCCCAGGCCATAGACTCAGATGCCACCAAAGTTCAACCAGAGAGTGAACATGAATTTCGGGGGCACAGAGTTAGTGGCACCAGAGCTGAAAGGGGATGCAGTCTGCGATGAGGCCTGTACAATGGTATAAACTCTGCCATAATTAAATCAAGACTCAGTTCCAAATGTGTGACCTACTTGACCACAGTGTAGTCCGGAGGCAGCGGTCAGCAGGGGCCCACAGCCACGTGTCGTTGGCTTGCGATGCACAGAGCTAGTGGCACCAGAGCAGTTGTTGGTAGTGTTCGATCACCTCCATGACGATGATCCTTTTTTCCTCCGGACTGAACCGCGTCTTCCTCTTACTCCTCTCCTTGCGTACAATGATATGGACTCGCCCATTGCATAATCAAGACTCAGTTCCAAATGTGTGACCTACTTGACCGCAGTGTAGGCCGAAGGCAGTAGTCAGAAAGGGCCCACAGATACGTGTCGTTAGCTTGCGATGCACAGAGTTGGTGGCACCAGATCGAAGGGAGTACAGTGATATAAACGCTGCCATAAACATATGAACTCGGCCATCATGAAATCAAGACTCAGTTCCAAATGTGTGACCTACTGGACCGCAGTGTAGGCCGGAGGCAGCGGTGGAGTATGTCAATGAGAAAGGAGTGCTGGGAGCCTGTTTCGCGGAGGCCGTGATCGTCTGAGGAGGCTGCCATGGTCGCGGGCCTCAGGCTTGAGCTTTCACCGGCACGTAGTGGGCCCTCTTTGACACTCGCCGGTGTCGGCAGGTAAGCAGTGAGGCCTGGTTGCGCAGGGTCGGCCAAGGCGGGTCTGGGGACCAGCGGCCTGGGGTGCAGCAGGCGCACAGGATCGCAGGCACCGCCGCTCACGGCGTCAACCTTGTGGCGGGCTGAGAGGCGCCGCACTGGCAGACACGTTGGCCATTCCGGAAGAGAACCACGCCCAGTGCAACTGGCTTTTTATTCACACGCCTACGCTGGCCTGGCGTACGCCGGGCCAGCCCACTCCGCTCACGCTTACAGGGGGGGACGTAACAAGCTACATTTCCGTGATCTTCCCTACTGCCTGGAGTGACATGGTTGCGTCCACTGTCCACTACACTCCAAACACCAGCAGTATGTGTCGACATGGACATGTCTGTGGTCTGCATACTGCAGTCTGGCCAGCACATCAACGCCACACTTGGCATTGTGTACATTCTCATTCATGGGTCACTTGCCTCCTACGCACATGCCTGGTTCCCACCTCTCCCCACATTCTGCTATTGTGTGGCTGAGGTGACATGCCATTGATGGCTTGTGTACATGGCTAGCCCAGGTTACCACAGTAAGTTGTGCTGTCAGGTATGGTAGGTGGGCATGTTGTTTGGCATGTTGTATGTGAGTTTGTAACGTGGGCATTCCCTGAGTCGTGAGTTGCATGACTGTGGAGTTGAGGTGTGTGGTGTGTTCATTTGGTACTTACCAACAAGCAATGCATTCCCATAGGTGCCAGCCTCAAAGCGCTGGTGGATGATGGACTGTCGGAAGATGAAGGAATCATGCACACTGCCTGGGTAGTTGGCGACGACATTGGTGAAGAGTCCCCGGTGGTCCACTATTGCCTGAACATTGATGGAATGCGTGTGCTTCCTGTTGCGGTAATTGGGTGCAGTGTCGGCAGGGGGCACGAGGAGTACATGTGTGCAGTCGATTGCCCCCAACATGTGCGGGAAGCCAGCTATGACGTAGAAGCCTTGCATGGTCTCCAGCTGTTTCTGTGCAGTGTGGGGGAAGTGAAGGCACTGGGATACCAAGCTGATGATGGCATCCAAGACAGGTGTGACGAACTTGGATAGGGCTGGCTGTGAGACTCCTCCGACTCTGGCAGTTGTTTGTTGGAATGTACCAGAGGCCAACAGGTGCAGCACAGCCAGCAGCTTTGTCTGCAGAGGGATGTTGGTTGTCCGCTGTGTTGGTACCATCAGCCTGTGGGCAATGTGGGTCAGGATGCGGAGGATGGTTGTCCTTTTGATCCTGTAGTGGGCAATGACTTCCTCTGGCTTTAAGTCTGTGAGGCTGGTGAGTTTTCTGTAGGTCCGCTGTCTTTGTCTGCGCTGCCTCTGTGGCAGTCTGGGGGGGGCCCAGGGGGGTGGCGGGCCTGGGTGTGGGGCAGTGGGTGTTGTGGCCCTCTTGGGGCTCCGAGATGCATGATCAGTAGCTCCATGGCATC
The DNA here is from genome assembly GCA_963921515.1 of Calotriton arnoldi. NCBI lineage: Eukaryota > Metazoa > Chordata > Amphibia > Caudata > Salamandridae > Calotriton > Calotriton arnoldi. The sequence goes on along the minus strand of CAWUFW010019131.1, from coordinate 165,415 downwards.
TGTTGCTCTTCAGGTGTGGCTCTGGTCTGGGCTCCCTTTTGTGGTGCAGGTTGTCGTCCGACTTAACACCAGGTAAGAGCAGGTGTTGAATCCCTGCTGCTAATGTGCCTTATCGCCTGTTTTGGGTTCTTATCGCGATCTGGCTGGCCGTTGAGAATATTGCGAATTGGTATTTTCGCGGCTTTTTGCACAGGAACGCCTACTCTGCATCTCATTAGCGTTTGTTGCCGGTGTCATCCGTGGCGATGTTTTTTGCGGCTGCTATCGCAGGTAAGCTGGCGGTATCGGCTGTTAGCACCAGCTTGTGAATGGGGCGATAACTCTATCGCCACTTTGGCTGCGATAAAGTGCCGCTAACTCGGCGATGAGTCCTTGAGAATATGCCCCATAGATGCCCTGATTGCATGCAATTGCCCAGCAGAAAAAACCTGGCTACATGTGCCAGCAATACGATGGAATTGCAGAAAAGACCGCATGATTCCTTTTCCATTTCAAAAAGTGCTAAACCACTTGGAAGTGTGGTGCAATAGCAGTGCTGTGTTGTGTCCACTCATTCGCTTGGGGCTCCTTTCAGTTTGCTCTGTCCCAAGCAGATGAGCTTTGCCCCCAGTCTGACACTGCATGTGGCATTACATAAAATGCACCCGTGCAGTTGCAGAAGGTTGCATATTTGAAGACATCTTCTGGTGGTTAAAAAACTGCAGTCATCTTGTGTGTTCTTTGGCATGGGCAGGCAGTGTCCATGGAACGTACACCCCTGAGAATGCTTGCAAGCGTGTCAGGGTGAGGATGGGACCTGCCAGTTCGGCCTGGACTGTTCACACTGGAGTAGGAATAAGAGTGATCTGCATAAGGCTAATCTCTGTCTAGAGTGTCATAGTGGACATAAAACATTGGACTGAAATGTGGCCTGAGCGATCCCCTGTGGTTCAGGTTTTATTTATTTTTTTGCAGATTTATATAGCGCCAACTTGACCAGAAGGTATCGGAGCACTTCACATGAGCAAAAGTTACATTACACAAGGACACATTTGTTTTTGGTCGGTGCTTGGAGATTATGTGATATGCCCAGAACCACAGAATGTTGAGCTGGCTCGCCAACTCTAAAGTCAGCAGCTGTGGCCCTTACTCCACATCCTTTCCTTATTACAAGCAGCCCTTCCACGATTTTGCTGTTTGTTGCAATACCACATAAGGCACAAAAATGGCTCAGTTATATTGTTGCAAATTCATGTGTTGTGCATTTTACTGATCTAGCTCTGTCCTTTACATTGTAGTTGTTTGTTGATTCAGTTCACTGTGCTTCTTTTCCCTCTTGAAATTTATTTGATTTTCCTAGTTGTAGAATGGAGATTTTCAGATTTGTGTCCTGACAAGAAGCGCTATTTTCAGTTTTGGGTGAGACATTTGGATTATTATAGCATGCTACCATGACTCCCATATTGTTTATTTTTTGCTCTCTGAGAACAGTTTCTGAATGCGGTTCCTTTTTGATGAAAACTGTTGTATCTGCCAGCTCGTTAGCCAATGCTACCCAATGACCTTTCCGTTAAGGAAACGTACGAGATTTTTAACGAGCCCCCTGGGCCACCGGAGTGTCACTTTTTGTGATGTTCCGGCGGCGCAGATTACAAACTTATGTCTATGAGGCCACGAAAGGCAACTATGCGTGGCTTTGAATGGCTTCATAGATATGGAGTAAGAAAAGGCAGTGAAAATCGCTTCGTTGCTTTACTCTGCGCTCAGGAGATGTTCCATGAGAGTTGCGGTGTGTTTTCCCATGCAAAACCCATGGATTTTGACGCTGGCCAAGATTTACGAGAGCATGTAAACCTGGGGAAGCACCGAAACCTTACACCTCCTGGGCCTCATTTATGAGGCCCCTTGTGGCACTTTTGCGCCGCCGGCACATCACTTTTTTGATGTTCCGGTGGCACAATGTGCCCCAACATATTTACAAGGCCACGTAAAGCCACTTTACGTGGCTTTTCATGGCTTTGTAAATATGTGCCCCTTTCACGCAGAACATTGCGTGAAAGGGGCATTCCATGGGTGTTGCTGTGGGTGTTCCCATGCAACACCCATAGCCTCTGAAGTATTCCCAGATTTACGAAAAATCTTCTTGTGTGCTGTCTTCTGCAGCACACATAGAAAGAGGAAATGACCTGAAATTATTGATTATATGCAGGAAGGTATCCCTTATTGCACAAAATCTATCAGCTCGGCAATGCAGGCACCCTTTCACCATGGTGCAAGGGTGCCTGCGTTGGTGCATGGCAGCCCATTTTGTGCCAGTGCAATGGAAAAGGACAGAAATGTGCTGTATCTCATAGATAGAAATTAGAAGTGGTGAGATGCACACCTCATTTGTTCTTTCTTTTTCATTTTCATTCTTTCCTTGTCCAAGTTTAAACTGATTCCACTTTCATGGCGTGCAAACTTGTTCTGCGCTTCGCCTCTAGCGCTGCATACAAAACAATCAAACGGGGAACCATTTCTGGTTCCACCAAGCTGCACAGCCTTTTCACAGTATGAATCCAATGAATTAAATTCAACCATATTTTTAATTTCCTTTTCTCCATAATTATATGCAAATGTTTCTCATCCTTTTGTTTTGACTATTCCTTCAATTCGTTTTATCCATACCATTACTTCCACGACGATGTTAAAACAAACTCCAGGGCACAGGTTGGTTCCACATGTCATGATGTTTATTAAAAACCCAATGCATTTCGGGAAAACACGTTCCCTTCGTCAGGGGCATCTAAAACATAATGTAAACAAGACGATATATGACCCATCATCATTCATATTATAATTAGAATATGCATTTTCAAATCACCATACGTTTTTTGTTACTCCCAAATACATAGCAGAATAATAAATAATGCATACAACTATGTATGTTTCTTTGTCTGATTATAAACAGGTTCTTTGATTATAAAATATTTTTACACTAGAAAATTCTCAATTGTGCACCCATATCGGTTACCACATTAAAGCCGTAGTTCAGTGTCCTATGTTGCCTATTTTCCCTTTGTTTATCTTTCCCCTCTATTTTTTCTTTATCTTAACTGTGACCCTCATTACGTTCACGCTTACCGTGACATATGCTTGTTCCTCGATAAAACCATTTCAACAATGCCAATTCCATCATAAAAAATTCCAAAGTTGTAGCATCATCCTATTTTTCAAAGTGTGCCGCAGCGCGAGTGAATACGTTTAAATAAGAGCTACATCTAACAGTCAAGGCTTGCTTTCTCGAATTTCCCGCCCTGTTTCATTGCCATCAGGTGAATAACTAGCATTTACCTTAAACTAAACAACGGACTGAACCACTAGCGTCATCCTTTTCCTTTGTATGTATTTAACCGACTACATATCCCAACATGCATTATACTGAATTTCAATAAAATGGCTGTCGCCATTATACATTCTCGCTCAGATGCTTAAATAAAGCTATTATACATGTTAACGAAGTCACTAAAATCTCCAGTTTCCTCATTAAAAAAGATCAATTCAATCAGTAATTTAAAAACAATGGATGAACAGGACAGTTTTTTAATGAATGTTCCTAGTTTATTCTTTTCTTCAACCTTTCTTCGTTTACTTTCACTGCCTGTGAGCTCCTTATGCCCGTGATATTATCACAACTGGGAACACAATTCCTATGCCGATCACCATCAGTTTCTCTCTTTTATCTCCGATTCTCTTCATTCTTTCATGTTTCTGTGCCAATTCATCATACTTTTGACTGTGGGTGCAATCTCAACGATTTGAGACGAAAAAAGTTCATATTATGAAATTAGAAGTGGTGAGATGCACACCTCATTTGTTCTTTCTTTTTCATTTTCATTCTTTCCTTGTCCAAGTTTAAATTGATTCCACTTTCATGGCGTGCAAACTTGTTCTGCGCTTCGCCTCTAGCGCTGCATAAAAAACAATCAAAGGGGGAACCATTTCTGGTTCCACCAAGCTGCACAGCCTTTTCACAGTATGAATCCAATGAATTAAATTCAACCATATTTTTAATTTCCTTTTCTCCATAATTATATGCAAATGTTTCTCATCCTTTTGTTTTGACTATTCCTTCAATTCGTTTTATCCATACCATTACTTCCACGACGATGTTAAAACAAACTCCAGGGCACAGGTTGGTTCCACATGTCATGATGTTTATTAAAAACCCAATGCATTTCGGGAAAACACGTTCCCTTCTGTCAGGGGCATCTAAAACATAATGTAAACAAGACGATATATGACCCATCATCATTCATATTATAATTAGAATATGCATTTTCAAATCACCATACGTTTTTTGTTACTCCCAAATACATAGCAGAATAATAAATAATGCATACAACTATGTATGTTTCTTTGTCTGATTATAAACAGGTTCTTTGATTATAAAATATTTTTACACTAGAAAATTCTCAATTGTGCACCCATATCGGTTACCACATTAAAGCCGTAGTTCAGTGTCCTATGTTGCCTATGTTCCCTTTGTTTATCTTTCCCTCTATTTTTCTTTATCTTAACTGTGACCCTCATTACGTTCACGCTACCGTGACATGTGCTTGTTCCTCGATAAAACCATTTCGACAATGCCAATTCCATTATAAAAAATTCCAAAGTTGTAGCATCATCCTATTTTTCAAAGTGTGCCGCAGCGCGAGTGAATACGTTTAAATAAGAGCTACATCTAACAGTGAAGGCTTGCTTTCTCGTATTTCCCGCCCTGTTTCTCTCTAAAGTCAGCAGCTGTGGCCCTTACTCCACATCCTTTCCTTATTACAAGCATTCCTTCCACGATTTTGCTGTTTGTTGCAATACCACATAAGGCACAAAAATGGCTCAGTTATATTGATGCAAATTCATGTGTTGTGCATTTTACTGATCTAGCTCTGTCCTTTACATTGTAGTTGTTTGTTGATTCAGTTCACTGTGCTTCTTTTCCCTCTTGAAATTTATTTGATTCTCCTAGTTGTAGAATGGAGATTTTCAGATTTGTGTCCTGACAAGAAGCGCTAGTTACAGTTTTGGGTGAGACATTTGGATTATTATAGCATGCTACCATGACTCCCAGATTAGTTTCTGAATGCTGTTCCTTTTTGATGAAAACTGTTGCATCTGCCAGCTCGTTAGCCAATGCTACCCAATGACCTTTCCGTTAAGGAAACGTAGGAGATTTTTAACGAGCCCCCTGGGCCACCGGAGTGTCACTTTTTGTGATGTTCCGGCGGCACAGATTACAAACTTATGTGTATGAGGCCACGCAAGACAACTATGCGTGGCTTTGAATGGCTTCATAGATATGAAGTAAGGAAAGGCAGTGAAAATCGCTTCGTTGCTTTACTCTGCGCTCAGGAGATGTTCCATGAGAGTTGCGGTGTGTTTTCCCATGCAAAACCCATGGATTTTGACGCTGGCCAAGCTTTACGAGAGCATGTAAACCTGGGGAAGCACCGAAACCTTACACCTCCTGGGCCTCATTTATGAGGTCCCTTGTGGCACTTTTGCGCCGCCGGCACATCACTTTTTTGATGTTCCGGTGGCACAATGTGCCCCAACATATTTACAAGGCCACGTAAAGCCACTTTACGTGGCTTTTCATGGCTTTGTAAATATGTGCCCCTTTCACGCAGAACATTGCGTGAAAGGGGCATTCCATGGGTGTTGCTGTGGGTGTTCCCATGCAACACCCATAGCCTCTGAAGTATTCCCAGATTTACGAAAAATCTTCTTGTGTGCTGCCTTCTGCAGCACACATAGAAAGAGGAAATGACCTGAAATTATTGATTATATGCAGGAAGGTATCCCTTATTGCACAAAATCTATCAGCTCGGCAACGCAGGCACCCTTTCACCATGGTGCAAGGGTGCCTGCGTTGGTGCATGGCAGCCCATTTTGTGCCAGCGCAATGGAAAAGGACAGAAATGTGCTGTATCTCATAGATAGAAATTAGAAGTGGTGAGATGCACACCTCATTTGTTCTTTCTTTTTCATTTTCATTCTTTCCTTGTCCAAGTTTAAACTGATTCCACTTTCATGGCGTGCAAACTTGTTCTGCGCTTCGCCTCTAGCGCTGCATACAAAACAATCAAAGGGGGAACCATTTCTGGTTCCACCAAGCTGCACAGCCTTTTCACAGTATGAATCCAATGAATTAAATTCAACCATATTTTTAATTTCCTTTTCTCCATAATTATATGCAAATGTTTCTCATCCCTTTGTTTTGACTATTCCTTCAATTCGTTTTATCCATACCATTACTTCCACAACGATGTTAAAACAAACTCCAGGGCACAGGTTGGTTCCACATGTCATGATGTTTATTAGCATCATGGTGCAAGGGTGCCTGCGTTAGCGCTAGGCAGCAAAAATTGTGCCAGTGCAAGGAGAAAGGACAGGAATGCGCTGGATTGCATAAATAGCATGCATTCCTGCCCTTTCAATTTGACGTAAGGCAGGATGTGCTGCCCTATGCCAAATCCCTGTAAATAAGGGCCTTACTCTCCTTTCTGAAGTTTCTTGGTATTTTCAAAGCTTGCAAATCCATTTGCAATAGTGGTGCATCTCCCACAGAATTATGGGTGCCTTCTAAAAACTCACAAGAAAGGTATTACTCACACCTCCTGCTCATACATTACCAACTAATTCAAAGCAATAACAAATGAACCCTCCAATATTGCAAATCATAAAAGAGGAAAGTGCAAATCCAGACATGCAGTAAATGATCAAAAGAAAAAAATAGATGTTATGTTATTATTCCCTGGAAAAATTACTTAAAAATACACAATATATTGAAATATTTTAATTTACACAATTTGTGAGGAAATCAAGGGAGGTGATTGTACAAGGCTACATCACAAATTGAGTAATGACTTTCAAATTTTTACATAGTGCTTGGCATTAGCTAAGATTTCTCATCTTTGATAATCCACATTAAACACTATTTTTGTGCACCATTTTATTGGCATTATTAAAGGCATTATGGAATCTACAATGGGTAGCAACAAACAAGTCACAAGTACAAAAGAATATTTATGAGGTTAACACAGTGCAATATAAAAAAGCCTAGCTCAATCAATCAAACAGCATTAGTAAAGTGCAGCACTGTCACTCCTAGGGGTATCGGGGTGCTGTGTTTCCATCGAAGAGCCAGGTCTTGATTCTCATTCTGAAGTCTGCCAGCATGGAGGCTGTACGGAGTTGGAGGGGAAGGTCGTTACAGGTCTTGGCAGCAATGTAGGAGAAGGAGCGACCTCCACTGCCACAGACGCAGGGGGGGTGCTAAGGCGAGTGAAGAGGAGCACAGGTGTCTAACGGGTTGGTGGAAGTTCAGTCGATGGTTGATGTAGGCAGGTCCTAGGTCATGGAGGGCTTTGTAGACGTGCGTGAGGATCTTGAACAGGCATTTCTTCTGGATAGGGATCCAGTGGAAGTCTCACAGGTGGGGGGGTATGTGGGTACGTTTGGGGAGGTCCAGGATGAGTCTGGCTACATTGTTCCATATGATATTGAGTCTTATGAATAGCTGGGTGATGATGCCGGCATAGTGGGCATTGCCATAGTCGAGATGGTTGGTGACGAGGACCTGAGTGATGGCCTTTCTGGTGTTGGTTGGGATCCAGCTGAAGATTCTACAGAGCATGCAATGTGTGTGGAAGAAGGAGGAGGCGACTGCCTTGACTTGTCGTTTCATGGTCAGTTGGCTGTCAAGGATGAAGCCGAGGTTGCATGCATGGTTGGTTGGTGTGGGTGTAGGTCTGAGTTCTGCAGGCCACCAGCTCTGCTCCCATGTGGGGGTGTTTTTTCCCGAAGATCAGTACTTTATTTTTGTCAGAGTTGAGTTGAAGGCAGTTGGCTCTCATCCATTTGGCATTGTTGGTCATGGCGTTGCAGAAGTTAGCATTAGAGGGGTCCTCAGTGAGCGAAAGGATCAGTTGGGTGTCGTCTGTGTAGGAGGTTTTGTTGGATCCGTGGGATCTGACGACATCTGCGAGGGGGGTTATGTAGATGTTGAACAGGGTGGGACTAAGTGATGATCATTGTGGTACACCGCATGTCTTTGTGGTGTAAAGGTAAAGGGAGGCTGTCAGAGGGTCTGAGTGTGTCCTGTAAGGAAGAAGGTGATCCACATGAGGGCTTCTTTCTGTATGTCTATGTTGTAGTCTGTTGATGAGGGTGTTGTGGGAGATGGTGCCGAATGCCACGGAGAGGTCAAGGAGGATCAGGGCCACCGTTTTTCTACGATCAAGGAGTGTTATGATGTCATCTGTGGCAGCAATCAGCGCGGTCTCTGTGCTGTAGATGGCTCAGAATCCTGATTGTGAGGCGTCCAGTATGTGGTTATGTTCCAGGAATTCACTGAGCTGCTGGTTGATGGCTTTCTCTAGTACTTTGGCAAGTTAGGGGAGCAGGACGATCGGTCAATAATTTTTGAGATCGCTGGGGTCTGGGGCTTTCTTTAAGAGGGGTCTGATGTCTGTGTGTTTTCATCAGTCTGAGAAGGTTGCTGTAGAGATGGAGGTGTTGAGGATGCTGGTGAGTTGTGTGTTGATTGGGTTTGTTGCGAGGTTGCAGAGGTGGCGCTATGAAAATGAAAGAAAACAGACACCATATTATATTTCCTTGCAGTTTTCATGTCACAGTTATTTAGAAATGTTCCAACCATGCACCCCCTATCTTGACATGCTGATGTGGGCATCCTTTGCTTTATAGATCTTGAAGTCATCTGAGCAGCATCGGTCCATCCCCTTCATCCACTTCCATAGCGGGGGTGCCACAGCGACCTACAGTATTTGGCGATACAACGTTTGGCCAGTAGCAGCCTGTGGTATACTGGGGCAGGGAATGTACAAGAAGAATGTTGTGGGACAGGTTGAAATGTAGAGCGTCCCAGGAGTTTAGAGGATGCTATGAGTTGGCAGAGTCAATGCAGATGGTTGGATGTTACTGTGGATGGGATGTTGTTCAGGAGTAAACTTGTCATAGAAGAACTTACCCCGGAGTCTGGCTATCTTTGCTACATTGGCGGCAAGCATAAACTCATGGTTCTGGAGACAATGTCTCAACACTAGAAATTTCTACTATGGTAACCTGTTGTACTATAAGGTACTATTTCTACTCACTTCATTTGGTGCATTTATTTGGAGATGAACTTCTCTTATTTTCACCTTTTGACGTGAACTCATGTAGCATCTTTTGTTGTTTATAGTGATTTGGATTTTGCTTGGGATGATGTTGTTTTTCATTGTGGTAACAAATGAGGAACTGATTGTTTCAATTTTCAGAGATCTATTTAGGATTGTCTTTAATTGCATCCACATTTTTAATAGTTGCATTTGGTACCATTGCTTTCTTGTTCTTGGAATGTTTACTGGTCATCCTCTTCAGCCAGTGACTGAGCACAAAGGAAGTTTATGCAATCCACACGTCACACTCTTCCTTTGTTTATGAGGTTGGCAGCTCTATTGTGACCCAGAAATGTAGTGAGACTGACAACTCAACACAACTTACGTCTGGCATCACAGAGGAGCATGGCGTGACACAACCTATGTTAGACATCACAGAGGAGCACATCACATGATGCTTCGATGTCTGGCACAGTCAACATTTAACACCATAGAGAGATGCATTACAGGACATCGTTTCAAGTGGCTTCATTTTCATCTGTATCAGTGCTCTCATTTATGTCAGCCGTGTTTACACAATATCATATGTGAGCCGGTGGAAGGTATAACTCACACTTGTGGAACTGTGGACAAGGTGAAGAAGAGAAATATAAGAAAGATTTTTTAGGCAATAAACATTGTTGTTCACTCAGGAAAAACATTTCAAATTCAAGGGCAATGACTGAATTTCTTGGTTATTTTATAGTTTACTCTGGAACGACACCTGGTGTCCGCTGAATTCGGACCCACCCCCACACCAAAAGACCACACCCCCATCCTCTGAATCATCTTGGACAACAATCTCACCATGAAATGACAGATCAACACAGTCTCCTCTGCCTGCTTCCACACTCTTCACATGCTCTAAAGCATCTTCAAATGACTCCCCACAATCCCGAGAAAAACCGTCACGCAAGCCCTAATCACCAGCCCTTTGGACTATGGCAATGCACTGTACGCAAGAATCACCTCCAAACTCATGGGAAAATTCCTGACTATACAGAACTCAGCAGCCAGACTGATCCTCAACCTGTCCAAACGGACCCACATCACCCACACCTGAGAACCTCCACTGCCTCCCCATCTAGAAAAGATGCCAATTCAAACTACTGACATGCCTACAAAGCCCTCCATGACCAAGGATCAGCATACATGAACCACCGACTGAACTTCCACTAACCAACCAGTAACCTTCGCTCTGCCTTCCTCGCCCTTGCACAAAAACCGTGCATCTGCCGTAGCGACAGTGGAGACCACTCCACCTCACCGGCAAGTCATGGAAAGCCCTCCCTCTCCACCTCTGAATATCACCCTCACTGACAGACTTCAGGAAGAGACTCAAGACCTGGCTTTTCGACTAAGCCCAGCAACTCAGCGCCTGGATACCCTCACGAGTGATTAGCCACGCTGTACAAGAAATGCCTTTTAAATCTAATTCATCTATGTAGTTACAGACTTACTGCAGTATGTGTTATAGGTTTGGTATAGATATTTATTTTAAAAAAAAGAAAAGAAAGAAGAGACTGGATTGTATTTTTTTCAGGTATCATCAGGACACTCGTGCATCATTTGGATGTAGGTTTAATTATGCTGCTGAATAATTGTGTGTCTCTTTTCTCTTGTGTTTATGGTAATTTGCTTACACTCAGTCATGTGTCCTTTTTTAACTCACAATATACATGTTCTTGTACTGTGAAAGGTGTCCCATATCTCCCAGTATTGAAAATACAACATGTAACTCCTTCCCCTTCTCTCTAACATATCCTACATTGAAGTGGGAGGAATAGAAAAGGTTTTCTCAAGGTATTCTAGATTATGTGGTACAAGTCTTATCGAAGATAGAATTACACTATTTGAGGCCTTAGGGACAGGAGTTCTTGGAACACCCAACAGAACTTTACAATGAAGAGGTGAAAGTTAAATGAATATGCAATATGTATAAAACAATTAGATATGCACTAAGTACCAAAATGTTGCTATGGTGCTGGAAATGTTTTATTTTAGCAAAAAAAATGCAAAAGAATTGCAAAGCTATTGAAGATTAAATTACTGACCCTTGAAAGTTAGTGTTGTCTTGTAAATTTGTAGTTCGTTTGAATGAAAGGTTTGGGGTCAGTTTATGCTGTTATGTGCTTATGAAAAAAAGTCAGGGAGGACTTGTGGATGTGTGATGGTCCAACTTTAACAGGGATTATTACTCTTGCAAAGAAATTGGAATATAGTGTAGGTATTGTGGAGAAGTGTGGCTCAATGGTTAGAGCGGCAGACCCTGATGCAGAGATCTGGCCGGGACCAGGGTTCAATTCCCGCCTCGGCGGGTCTTGGGCTCAACTTCCTCAGACCTGATAATTCTCGCCTCGGTGCCTATTCTAATCATGGGTCCCACTCTGCAACTCTGGGCAATAGCTTGCTTAATCTCCACAACGGCCCCACCAGCGCTGGGATGCCTGGCTTCACCTTGGGGGTGCCCAGGAGTGGACATTTCACAGGGAAAAGCCAGGAAGGGTTCCACAGCGGTATGCGTTCAGCGCCAGGAGGCCTCAGGGTATCAGTGCGCTTTACAAGTACAAATTCATTCATTCATTGTGGAGGAAATTAATAGAGGTGGTGTCAACAAGGAATCCACGAGTGTACTGAACAACAAACAACAGAAGTAAAATATGAGTGATAGCAAGAATGGTTTTGCTAATTGAAGCAGAAGTATTGTGGTAAATTCTGTACAGGGAAGTGTTTTAGATGTGGTGAATATCTTTTTTTAAATGCTTCATTTATCAAGATTTTCAGAGAAAACAAAAAAACCACATCACATTGAAACATACACTGCCTATTTATTATAACAAAGAACTTGCAGCTGTACCAACATGTCCAAGGTTCTGAGCATGGTGTCAGTGTATCTGAATGTATCCACGCCGAAGTACTGACAAAGGGATCATTATGGTCCATCAGAGAGGTTCTCATCCATCCCCACCGCTGATCCCTGCAGTTGCCTCTGAGAGGCTAGCTAGTGCCTTGGCTCCTCACATCTTATCTATGGGAGGGTCCCTAGGCCACTTCAGACCCAGTCGCTCGGGTACCCGCCCAGCCATAACAAGATGTGGGAAATATCTAGCAAACAACAAAGACAGCACTGATTGGAGGGTAACATGCAACGTGTGTGGTCGCAAAGGTCACACGCTTACTTTGGAGTAGGAGCAGTAGAAACAAGGGAAAGATTAATGAGGTTATAGAAGAAGAGGATGAAGAGTGTGAAGAGATTGTTTTTCAGATAACAGGAAAGAGGGGAGAAGATCTGTTTGTTGATGTGCCAGTTGGAGGTAAGAAAGTTAGGCTGTTGCTTGACTCGGGAGCTAAGTTGGCATTGATTTCTCAGGACGTGTCTATGAAAAGAATAAGGGACAAGGTAAAATTATATTAACCGGACATTAGATCAACAGGTGATGGGGAGAGCCTATAAAATAATATTATATTTTAATGGGTGGGTTAATACCACAATAGATATGTATCTGGGAAGGTTTATATGGCAGTAAGAAAAGCTTCAGTAATACATTGCATTCTACAGAGAAATTTAGGAAAGGTGCTTGATACAAATTTAGAGCCTCCCAATCAAGTCAAGGAATGTGAAGGATCTCAAGGTGGCTAATGGCAGTGGTGTTGGAGCAGTGAAATTCAATATGGAATTCCTAAAAGTGTTCAATGAATTATCAGGTTGTCTCAAGGCATAAGTGCATAGAATAACACTGTAGGAATGTGCTATCCTAGTCTCAAGGAAAGTGAGGAATAGTCACAGAGAAGTAAGAGAATCTGTGACTAAAGAGTTCAAGAAATTGGAGGAACTAGAGGCAACAGATTAGTTGCTGCAGTGGTAGCTGCACACAAACCTAGGATTGATGTACGATTCTGTGTAGATCTAAGAGCATTAAACAAAAATGTTGTAGTTGTTAACTTCCCTTTTCCGAGCATAAATGATTTATTGATTTTGTATAAGGATGCTAAGATATTTTCAACTCTCACCGTAGCTTTGGCATACCATCAAATTTGTTTACATGATAATTCAAAAGATTATACTGCGTTCATAACAACTAAAAGGACATTTAGTTTCAAAGGGATGCAATTTGGCTAAAAATCATCATCTGTCTTTCAGAGGGAAATGTACAGCATTTTGGGAGCCATAAGAGGTGTTAATGTGTTAATGTTTATCAAGATGATATATTGGTTTATGGGAAGATGGTTGATGAACATAATGACAGAGTTAGAGTGGCTTTGAGTAGACGGAGGGAAAAAGGTTTGACATTAAAGGTTAGAAAATGCAAGTTTCATAAAGAGAAGTTAGGTTTTTTGGGACATACCTTACCAAAAGATAGTATAAGACCCAATAAGAAGTTGGTTAATATTTCAAGTATCAGGTAATTTTCCAAGAACAAGGAAGAGCATGCTTCATTCTTGAGATTCATAACATTTTGGAATAAGTTTGTGTCTACCTTCTTGGAAAAAAATAGCTTAGATGAGATCACTGCTTAGGAAAAGGATGGCATTTTCATAGGCTGAGAGTGTGGAGAGGAATTGGAAGGTTTGAAATGGAGATGAAAGGGGCACACAGTTTGCAGAGTTTTGACCCAGTAGATAAGAATGTAATTTGTACAGATGCCAGCACTAAGAGTTTAGGCGCAGCGTTATCACAGTGGAAATGGAAAGTTGAAAGGAAAATTGCACTTATTTAGAGAGCGCTAAAAGATGTCAAAAAAGGTATTTATTTATGGAATGAGAGGCATTGGCAGTGTTTAGTGCCACTAAAAACTAAGGTGTTTTATTTGGCATAAGAAATTTGTAAAAATGTTTATCATCAACCTTTGAAAGACGTATTTTCAAAGAAATCGACAGACAAGTGAATGATAGCATTGCAGGAATTTGATTTTGAATTTGAGTGTGTTCCAGGATGGTACAGTGCACTAGCAGACTGTTGTTCAAGGTTAGTGAGTGAAGAAAATAAAACAATAGAGAATGATGAGGGTGATTATCATGGGGAAGAAGTAAAGGTGCTTCATAGGTGATGAAGCTATAGAGTTCACAGAGTGGAGAAGCAAGGTAGGAAAAGATAGTGTTTTTGTCTAAGTAGCAAGATATGTAAGAGAAGGCTGATTGAGTAGTTGTGTGCAGGACAAAGGAATTAATACGCATGGCTCATTGGTAGCCGGGAATTGCTAAACACATTAAAAGAGTAGTGAGAGAGCGTATTAGAGGCCATTAAAGAGATAAAGTGACAAAAAAAGAGAAAAACCGATGGTGATTAGACAATCACCAGATAAACCTTGGGAAGATGTAATTATAGACATAGGTAGCCCTTTACAGTGTGTGAGTCATCATAGATATATATTGGTGTTGGTAGACATGTTTTCCAGATGGTCAAATTTTGAAATTGTTAGTAAAATAAGAGGGCCCTATTCATAAAGGTAAGTTTGTATGTGCAATTTTGCACACCTGTAAATTCACTCATGCACTTAGGTGTAAATCTATAATTTTGTGCTAGTCACCATTTCGGAGTGTAGATTTACATTAATGGGGCACTGGAGTACATTTACCATTGCTTTGTCTAGGCCCTGGCAAAACTTCAATTATGCCGAGTAATTCATGTAATTTTGTGTTGCGATTGTTATGCAAAATATAAAATTAAGCCAGTACGCCACTTTCGGTAATTACGTCACTGCTTGTTACAAAAGTATAGGGCAAGAGTGAAGGAACATCACGAACGACCAGAAAGCAAGTGGTTGCTATTTGCGCACCTTTGGTTTTGGCTCAATTTTCTTAGCTTGAAATATGTCCTCCTAACTAAAATCCAAAATGGATGCAAGAACATGTCACACAAATATATAGCACTAAATGCTGGATTTAAATTTCATGTAATTGCACATAATTGCACATATTTTCCCAAAATTTCAAGTAATTATGCTAAAGCAAATTACACAAATGTTGCCCCCACTCCAATTTTACGACCGTAAGGGCATTAGTAGCTTCAGAAATTTAGTTTGTGAATAGCAATGTGCTTACTCTTTTGTGGTTGGTTGTTTGTAGAAGCCTGTCCCTTCTTAAACCCCTGCTTATTTTTCCCTAAACCCCTCCCATTTTCAGTAGATATTTCTAATTTTCCAGCCACTCCCTCTGTTCCCTCCCATATTTTTTTAAGTGAACTTGCATTTGTGGAGATCTCTCAATAGAATACATAGGAGAGGTGGAGGTGAAGATTTCCACCTGCAGGTTTGTGAATTGCATTTTGTAGTAAGCAGTGCTGCTGTGGTACTAAATTACATACAAAAAGATGCAGTATGTATATTGGGAACCAAGTGTGTAATGAATTTGTTTTATATTCATTCTTGAAGGATATCCATGTTCACTCCTTATGTCTAATCAGGTTCACTTCACCATTAAAGAAGTAGACCAGTGTTTGATTGAGAGAGGTATTATGCATAATAAATGCTCTACTTATCATCGCAAGGCTAACTGAATGATGGAAATACTCAACAAAATATTGAACGAGTCTTTTAATTTAAAAACAATTTGTGGCAAGGATTAGAGGGTAGAACTGAAGTAGTGGATTGATGCTTGTAGGGTCATGCCACATGGTACAAGAGGTTGTGTACCATTTGATTTGTTTAGAGGAAGAAAGGCTAATATGTTGTGTCCTGTGTAACAAGGTGGTTCCAATCAGGACACCAATGCAATTTGGTCAAATTGAAGCAAAGATCTTTAATGTGGACACCTCAGTCATTAACAGTATATGCCAACTGATTGCCCCAACTGATGCATAGTCAAAGCCAAACATTCTAAGCACCTCATTAAATTCTATGTATGAAGGGAAGTGGGGATGACAGCCAGAACAGAGACCGATATCACATTCTGCAAAGATGAACGTTGGTAAAAAAGTAATAGATGCATGTAAGAGTGGTGAATGGGGGAATGGAAAAAGAAATACCATGGTAAGGAAGGATAACTTGATGGAATGCAAGCTGTGAAAAAACGAATGTTGTTTGGGATTTTGTCAACATAAAGGCTCCGAAGAGCCATAAGAAGTTTTAGAAATACAGCAGCCCAATGAGAGTTATAAAAGTTTTTAAAAACCGTAATAAAACTGAGGACTCCCGTCCACAGGCCATTTCGACCCTAATCTCAATCAAAAGGCTGACAAATACTTACTGCACCTTATTCTCTCCCTAGGGTATAAGATCATATTAAGCAATTTGAAGAATACCAAAGTTGCATTTGCTGCATGGAGTGAATGGCTTACTTATCTTAACGGTGCTGACAATATATCCTCCTAACACTTCCCTTGGAAGCCCCCTAACAGACCCATTTGGTACAAATTATATTCCTACTGTGTGAACAAGAACCCCCCCCCAATCAATAGATTCCTCGTTCCTCCTAGCTCTTTGTTTATTCTCATCATCCTCATTTACTTAAAACATTATCACCATCCAAAGCAATTTTTATCACAATTCAGTATCTATATCAATCTATATCTGGAGTTTATATAGCGAGGCTAATCACCCGTGAGGGTCTCAAGGCACTCAAGTATGCACTTATACTATCTAAACTCCTTCCTCGCTCTTAGTGTTGCGCAATGTAGCTTAATCTTTTGTTGTCAAAATAATTTAGAATGTGCTCACCTTTATCTGTTATCTTTATCTTCATCTAAAGCACTTTCTTTTATTGTAAAATCCTTGAACTAAGGACTCTTGCAATTGGAAGTTAAAAAGAATAGTTAAGGTCGGTGATGAAAGTGAAGAGAGACAGAATTCAATGGAAGAAATTCAGCACAAAGTACAAGGAAGAATTGGAGATACTCTAGAGAACAGTCTTTGAAAGACCTAGACCTTTGCCCCCCACTCATGACCTCAGTCTCTTCTTCCTGAAAAAAGAAAAACAATGGGTTTTTAGACATAAGATAAGACACACATTAGTGGCCTTAACAATGATATTCCATGGGTCTCTCTGTTAAATATATGAGATCATACTCCTGTATGGACCAATCTACGATCAATGTCCACTCATATCATTTAAGCCATACCCTCTACAGTTTAGCACCCCTTACACAATATATCGACAATATATACCCTGGTGGGCCGCTACTTCAAGGTATGACTTAATTAACAAGGGCAGATAAAGCTCCCTCCTTTTTTTCTCGGCTATTGATAAAAACCTACCATGGCCCATGCATTTCCTGGGAACATAACTACACACCCTTTGATTGGGACCTTCCAGTAGTATGTCCCCTAAGTTACATTCCTTTGGAACACATTAAATGTGTGCTGTCCCAGAGAGCAGGATTAATGCTTACTCTGATTTTGTTTTGATGGACTAAAATGTTTCTTGTTTGAAATTATTGATGGCTATAGTTCCATTCATGCCCCGACTACATGAGCTGAGTTGAGGCACAGATCCAACATGAAGCGGGTAAATATCCCCCCACTTTCTCTGTTTGCTATAAGGTATAAGGATTGTCTTAAGTATTCATGTAGGGCCACTGTTCACTTTTGTGCACTATTTGTGTGCAAGGCACTGTGTGAACGCAGCTGCCTATTCAATCAGTCACCACTTTTGTTTATGCACTGGGGAACTTTTATGTCAGGTATAGTCTATGTTTGTCTATTCTTTCAATTAGCCCAAAACATCCAACTCCAAATTAAGGCAAGTACAAAGTTCTCTGTATTTGTGCTAATTGTTTATTAATGTTCCCCGAATATTCCCATTTTCTTCCCATTTTAGATGTCTCAGGGCAAATTCACAAAGGCATGTAGGAGTACATAAAAAGCACTTCTTTATATATTCCAAAATGCCTTCTGTAGTCCATATTTCTGTAACTCAGCAACCTTTCTGGTCCTCTCTATTTTTTCACCCCAATAGATAATGTTCCTTGTGCACCTAAACTCAACATAGTTGCACAAAGTGTTGAATTTACAGTCCATTTAACAAATCTTGACTCATGGAATCAGAATTTGCAGATTTCAAACGTGAAAATGTCACTTAGCAGAGCACAATTTCACCAGTTTGGCAGAACTGCTGCAGTACAAAGTTTAGTGTTAGTGCTGAGTGCCACTAGCTAAGTAGTGATCCTTCGCTAAGTAGTGTCATTTCATTTGTTCATGTGTCCAGTGGTGTTTATACCCAGTTTATGGACCTACAGTTTATACCAGGAAAGACTGCCTTAAGAGTATAAACTAAGGGGCTGATTACGATGTCGGTCGGAAAGGCTCTGAACGGTATTCGGATTTTCCTAACCCATGTCAGCACCTATGTTTCCGACCAACTCGGAAACATTTCCGAACGACCGATTGCGATGGAAAGGTAACCGTTCGGTCATTCCGACTCGGTCCCGACCGGCATTTGGAGACTCCTAGTTGGTTGGAGCCAAATCGTACAGGTCTATGGACCGTGTTTCTGCCCGACGTATTATGATGTCGGATTGGATACAGCCTTTCCGAATCTGTCCATCCGACATGAAATGGCAGTCGGAAACTGACTTTGGGGCACCAGGAGGCCTCCGGTTGGGGACCGTGGGGTTACCCATGGGACCCCTCTGTACAACCATGCACAGTGTGGCAGGCACTATGGGGAGCTCGTCACAGGGTGCAAGGTTTTCCGCAACCACCTTTTTTTCCAATGGGAGCCTGTGTTGTCGGTCAGAACACAGGCTCCCATTGAAGTCAAAGGGAGTCCGACCGAACGGTGTTCGGAAACATCGTAATCGGTCGGTCGGACACCTCTAACCCGAGTCAGTTGGAAGTGATTCCGACAAGGAGTCAGTCGGAATGCTTTCCGACCGACATCGTAATGAGGCCCTAAGTGTGAAAGACACTAAAAGAAACACTGATTTCACATTGGCATAGGGGAAGGGCTTTCTCCACCTGGAAATATATTTTCGAGTGAAGGACAAAAAAGCAAAGTTAAGAGGAATGTGCACCTTGCTAGAAACTATTATAATTGTAATTGTATTTATATAGCGCTTACTACCCCTGATGAGGCGTCAAATCACTTTTCGGCGAGTAGCACGCTACTCAGGAACCCAAAAAGATTAGTGGTTGATTAGTATAGGGAAATATTAGTATAGAATTAAAATTGTTACTTGGGAGATCATAGTATTAAGTCCAGGTCTGGGATGAGTAAAGGAGAGATGGAGGAGAAAAAGCCTGTAGAAAGGCACACGTTTTGAAAAATAACATTAAAACTGAGAAAATTATGAATATCAGCACCGTAAAATTGTGCTTGGAATTGTAGAAATAGAAGAATTTTGATAACAAAGAATCTAATATGCTTATAAACTGATTACTTATTATTTTTACAAAGTCTTAATAAAATATTATTGATAAAAATGTGTGATATAATGAGAATTAACAAAGATTATTAAAACGAAGCATTATGTGTAATTGCATTTTACACGCACTTTTGCAAGCATCTCCAGCTTTTACATTGTAATGCACCATAGCAAATGAAAAAGTGATGGAATGTCTGTATGCAATATGTTACATAAATTATACTTTCGTCATAAATGCTTTATATTACTAGGCTCTTCGATTTCCTAAAATGACAATTTTATATTGACTTTTGTGAATAACTTACATGTATGCACTTTCACAATTTTAGCAGTAGGCCATATTTACAGTTGAACATTTCGATGCAATAACCATTGAAAAAATTAACAATTCTTTCATCATATGACATGTTTTATTGACTTTTGTTATGCTTGAACATATTTATGAGCTCATTTACTAATAGCTTAGTGAGAAAGTCCCTTGACATGTTTCTCAACTGGAGGTATCTTTATTGTATTTTTACACAACTTTCCTGAAAGAACAGTTATTTTCTGTAATATTTCATTGAGAGTGAATACAGTTGCATGCTGCACACAAAAATACACCTTGAATACATTTGTGGGGGTGATATAAGCATGATTCCAGCCGGACAAAAGCCCAGGACCATTTAGGCCAGCAGTATAGGGCTGAAACATGTTGGTGTTTTAGGGTCATAGGACCATTATATCCTTTCAACCTTTAATTTAATTTTTAATCATTTCCATCAACCCCACTAATAAAGGGATACCTTGGGAGTGGATGAGGATTTTTGATCTTTAAAGCTGCACACCCGATTTAATTGTCTTCATGAGAGCTCCCTGGATTAAGTTTGAGGCCACTCTGGCCTTTAGGAGCCAGGTTTATTTATTTTATTTTATTTATTTATAAAGCACTCGAATCACACCATCAGGGTATCTCTGCGCTGAGACTGGCATAATCAACCAAGGAGGGACAATCAAAACAGTGTAGGTTTCAGCAACTTTCTGAACGCCAGGTAGTCCGTACATTGACGCAAGTGGATGGGGAGTTGATTCCAGTAGCGTGGAGCTAGATGGTAAAAGGCTTTTCCGCCTAAACGGGTTTTTTTGAAACCCGGGACTTGGAGCAGGGATTTAGCTCCTGAACGAAGGGGCCTAGAAGGCATATAACTGATTAATTTGTCGTTTAGGTAGCTGGGGCCTAAGTTGTTTATCGATTTATAAACAATGCAACAGATCTTAAATTTGAACCCAATGATGAAGCATGACACTACTAGAGTGGGTGAGGGTTATACAAAAAAAGGAGTTTTTCCTTTCCCCACTCCTATTAGAGTGGTGCTTAGGTTTGACATGTGATCCCATTGTTTCCTTGCACGTACGACTATAGTCTATTGGGGATACTTTCAAGTCAGAAAAAGACAGATTTACAGTTGAACATTTCTATGCAATAACCATTAAAAAGTAACAATTCTTTCATTATATGACATGCTTAAATGAATTTCGTTATGCTTGAACATAATTATGAGCTCATTTACTAATTGAGAAATGTTGACTTTAAATGCATTGAATTGCCTTTTCCCCTTAAGCCTGTAGTATTTCGTAGCTTGGTGAGAAAGACTCTTGACATGTTTCTCACCAGGAATTTTCTTTATTGTATTTCTACACACAATTCCTGAAGGAACAGTTACTTTCTGCGATATTTCTTTGAGAGTGAAATCATAGGAACCTATTTATTTATAAAGTTTGTGTAGCGCGAACGTGACCCCGAAGGGTATCAGAGCGCTTCACACTTCGGAACGGGAAGAACATAGTACAGGGAAATGGCAAAGGGGATAACAGAGAATAACTTATTTAGCTAATACCATAAAGTACCAAGATGAAAGCAAACAGTACTTAATAGGGTATAACAGACAACCCTGAGCTTTACCGTTGATGGACCCAAAAGAATGTAGTCAGAGGGTCATTGAGAAAGCAGACGAGCCATGACCAATTAAGGTAAGAACTTGTTCATTAGGATTATTTTTACTTCATGTTTGAAGGCAGCCGTAGATGGGATTCTGCGGACGTCCGGTGGGAGAGAGTTCCAGATCTTCAGAGCCGAACCAGAGAAGGCTCTGGAACTCGTTCTCTTTTTGCGAAAGGTCTGAGGTTTTAATAGGAGAGAGCCTAACCTTTCACCAGTAGCGGCTCCTGGAGGGAGTTCTGCGGGGCGGTGGGGCAGGGCAGGGGAGGGGCAGGGTGGTGGATAGTAAACTCTGGCCTACGGCCGAACGGAGGTAAGTACCTAAATAAAACAAATTACATTGCGCGCGCTGTAACGCCAAATGGCGATGCGGCGCGCGCAATGTAATTCGTTTTTATTTATTTCTTTAGGTACTTACCTCCGTTCGGCCGTATGCCGGAGTTTACTACACCCCACGCCACCCCTCCCCCGCCCCACCCCACTGCCCCGCAGCACTCCCTCCAGGAGCCGCAACTGCCTTTCACTTCAACCCATGAATAGCAACCAAGTAATAAAGATCTGTGTCAACTAACATGTGTGGATGGAAAGAACTGTCGTTTCTCATGTCAAGACTGGAAGTTATTCTGAAACTTACTAATTTGTACCTTGAGATCGGAAGGAGTGTCACATTTTGATCCGACCTTAATGAGGCGACCATCAATGTCACAGATGGACTATTTGAACTATAAAAAGTGACTTTCCTAGGAGTAAGGGGCAGCCTCTTTTTCTCCCTCCATTGCCTCCAGCCTTCAAGCCTCATTGCCCTCTCATGCCCTTGCTGTGTGGAGGTGTTGTCTTTTCATCTGGATTCGTTACAGAGCCCTTTTGACTTTTTCCTTTGCTGATGAACTTGCCTGTTGGACACTTTGGAGCTGTCTGGTGAGAGACCAGACTTGAACTTTCTTGATTATAGATCCATTCCTCTTCCTCATGCCCATGGGCTTTTAATTAGTGCAATTTAACCGACCCCTGTTTTGCCCATGCTTAGAGAACTCTTTTGAACATCTTCCTGCCTTTGTTGGTGGTAGGAAACCCTAACATGAACTATCCTTTTTATGGATTCTTGTACTCAGCAATAGGTTTGCTTTGGCTAAAAGTGTGGTTTTATGCTATGTGCTGTGAGACTCACGACAGAAATGCTTAGAATATTACTTATATGCATTGATTTAGATCTTTAATGCAGTAACCGTATAATCAAAATTTGTCTGAGTGTTTTTATTATCTGTGTCTTGGGGCCTTAATACGTAATTGGCGGTCCTCCTGTAGCACAGCCTCCGCTGATCTGGCAGGAGGACAGCCAAGCCTGTGGTGCGCCTGCCCGCTGGATTCTGAGTTAAATCCAGGGCATGGGGGGGGGGGGGTTGGTGCTGTGGTGGTCTCATGGCGGCGGCTGTATTGGGCTCATAGGAGAGCCTTAACAGAAGACTGCCGCTGTGACAGCACCTGCAGCCCGATCATGCACGGTGTGGCATGCACCATGTCATGCATGTCACACTATGCAGGAACGGGTGTGCAATTCCAGGGGGCACCACATGTGCCCCCCCACATGCATCCCCAGGCCCAGATGCAGCAGTACCTCTGCCACCCTTTTCATGGCAGGTTCACCACCATGAAATAGACAGTGGAAAAGCAACTCGGAATATGCTCGGCAATGCTGCAGCAGCACCACTAACATATTCCTGCCCCTTTCTGCTGCACCACTGCAGAGGGATCCAGGATACAGGCGGAGGCGGCGGTCCTCTGGCTGTCCGCCCGCCACACTCAAAATATGGCAGGCGAAACAGCAGTGGTGGCGGTGGTCGGACCACCACCGTGAGTACAGCGGTCCTAGGACCGCCGCGCTCGGAATAAGGCCCTTAATGTTTTTTCCACAGTAACTGTGCTTACTAATCTTTGATTTCTAATGCATAATAGACATAGTCATAGATTGTTTTCATACCACCAGATTTGTTTGCTCTTATTTTGCATAGCTGTAGCAGAGCTAGTAGTTTGTATGATTCTTGTCTGATTGAACTTTTTCAGAATGTCCGGTCTTCCTGTTACCATCCTTCACCTTTATAGTATGGTCCTGAGGGCAGTCTATTTGAATTTGATCACTAACTTGTGAGTTGGTGTGAGAAATGGGGTGTCTGGTTGGTTAGGGTAGGCACCTAAGCCAGGCAGAACTCACCACTCTAGCCAGGGCAAGCAAGTTACACACCAAAGATAACCTGTGCTCACCCCCTGTTAGCTTGGCACAGAGTAGTCAGGCTTATCCCCATAGGCAATGTGTAAAGCGTTTGCGCAACTCACTCACACCAGTAACACAATGAACACACCACAAAATTCACTCCACATGGGCTTATATAAAATTATATAGTATATTGTGCATATAAACATTAGCCAAAATGAAATAAATCATGGATTCTGTGCATATTATGCAGATCCTGAAGTAATAATTCTTATCCTGAGCAGTGCAAGAATCGAAACAGTATATACTAGCACATCAGTCTTGAAATGCAAAGGTTATGACATACAATCAGGAAGCACAATTGTAGTTAATTATATGGTACTCCTTATTTTGGACAATGTAAGAATAAAAGCAATATATACCACACTAGATGTAGATGTACATGTAATGTACATGTAATGCAGGCTTGTGTGGAGAAACAGAGTCACCGCGCACCTGCACCACTATTACAAGCTATATGGTACACAAGCACACGGTTAGGTGGCACAGAAGCACCTGTGCACCTATGGCAATTACCACTGTAATCGTAGCGATCTCCAAATGCAGCCAGTACCTTGCCGCTGATCGGGACCTCCGTCGAGGTGTCACCCCATCACATAACAGAGGAACCAATGGTCCATAAGGTACGCTTTATCCAGATGGGTGGGAAACCACACACTTCAGGGCGCTGCGGGTTCCTGCTGCAAGGAGTGCAGCGAGTATCATTGGAGCCGTTTGGGTCTCAATTACCAGAGGTCAAGCACACTGTACTCACAAGTCACTGTGGGGGCCACAGCATGATCTATAGGGCTGCTCTGCCACACACCAGTGCACAAGGCAGTGAAGGGGATTCCTCCCAAGGTTACGTGCCTCATCAGCAGCCTCCAGAAGATCGTGGTGACCTCTGGCCTCCTGGAGCCGCGATGAGGGAGGTTCCCAAGGTGCGGCCTCAGGGCTGTGGCAATCAGGGATCTTCTTGCTCTGCCCCCGTGGGATTCGGGGCCACGGCGGTCCACTTCCTCACTTAGTCACGCAGGTCTATGGACCTGCACAGAGGCTCACAACAAGCAATGGCGGGGGCAGATCTACCTGAAGGGAACCCTCACAATGCCGCCATTTGTCAAACCCACCCTTCATTATATGGTGATGGACAATTTATCAACAAGTCAGTAAAAAAATGATCATCTATATCACTATTTTCTCCTTCTACTTCAGCATCACTCTTTTCTGTCTCAATCTGTTTCCTGTTCTCTTTTAGTTTTGCCACAGCTTCTCCTTCTACTGTTATCATGAGATACATTCTCATTCCCTGAATAACATCAGCTCTCCATGATTTCTGTTGTGCATCCCATCTAGATTCTGCAAACTGGTCTATAGCTCTTCTACACTTTCCCTGATATTTGTCTTTCTCTTTTTGATGAGCTATGTGTTCCCAAGTATTTAATGCTTCAAAATGAGCACATCTAGGAGTGGGTCTCATTTTGTATAATTTCCTCCTTAAATTCTCAATAATCTTCAAATGAAATGTCCCATGACAAGGAACCTCTAAAACCTTGTTTTTCTCTGTAATTTCGTACCATTGTTTGAGCCAAATACATGGATGTAATCCTTTATCCATCATTACGATGCATCCTGGTGTACCCTTAGACGGTACATCTTCTCCTACTCTAACAGCTATGGTCATATCTCCCTGTATTAATTTTCGTAAGGCTTTGAAAGATGTCATACTTATTCAATTTTGTATACACAAATGTTTTCCGCAAATTCCAGGCAATGATATTCTCCCACAATTACTTCAGCAATCACAACCAATAACAGCACAACTCTTTATGACGTAGTCAACCAATCTCAGTGTGGCTTCACACCAACTGACCAATCACAGCGCAACACACTGTGACGTAGATCTTGCTACTTGCAGCAGTTCACCCTCCTTTATAATTTTTAGCGCGTTCTTTTAAGCAAATACACAACTATATGCAAGCAAATTTCAACAACTAAGTTTGTCTGCTCCACTAAAGGAAAATGATGTCTCTCTCATTTAAAAGATAATACAAAAAATCTTATTTCTATACATATTTTTATCATTCACTTCAAACGGGACCTCGACCAGCGGAGTCTCACTGTAAATGAAACAGTTATTCCCTTGTGCACTTGAGACCAACTATACCAACCGCTTACCAGTAACATACAAAAGGAAATTTCCTATCGTTAAGATGTTGTCGACGACATCTCACGACAAGCACCACAACACAGCAGACAACTGCACTCAGTGTCTTCTACACTGAGACCACCACGTAGGTATATTTTGTTTTCCCAGGATCTTAGGCCACAAACGGACCTGGTAACAACTTCTTTGCATTAAGCGCCACACATGCACAACTTTTTCAACTGTGCATGATATCACACAGCCATTCAAAACACCGCAATCTAAGCCAAAGCAATCGCAACGTGCATCCGTATTAAAACTCACACTCCTTTGCTGCTACAAGTCATCTCAACTCTGTCAGTACACCATCAATCCTTCAGCTGAACCATGGGATTCTGAACTTTTTGGCTGGACAGGGAAATGTATTTTTGGGCACCCTAATCCTTCACGTCATTGGACAAAACCTTCCGATGTGCGACCAAGTTTTGTTGCAGCTGAAGTTGTTCTGGGCCCAATAACTTTTATAAACCTTAAACTTAGTCACCTCTATCAAAATCTATACTTCACCACAGAGGCACTGGTCCTCTGATGGACCTTGCTCATTCCAGTGAGGCGTGAGGAATCAGGGTGTCAATCCGTTGACCACCCAATGAGGGCTAGTTAATTGGTAGTCAACTGTTGGACCTGGTCCTTTTTGCAGGGTTATCCCCTAACTTTTTGCCTTCTTCCTCCCATTTTTCTGACCCTCTTTTTGTTGGCTTTAGGACTCTGGGCACTTTACCACTTCTAAACAGTGTTAAAGTGCATCCACTCTCTCCTTTAAACATGGTATGATTGGTTTACACCTGTTTGGCATATTTAGTTTACATGTAAGTCCCTTGTAAAGTGGTATCCCATATACCAAGGGCCTGTAAATTAAATGCTACTAGTGGGCCTGCAGTGCTGCTTGCTCCACCCACAGAAATAGCCTTGCAAATCTGTCTCATGCCTGCCAATGCAGGGCCTGCGTGCGCAGTTTACTGCCACTTTAACTTGGCATGTAAAAGTATTGCCAAACCTTAAACTCCCATTTTACTACATATAGGTCCCCCCTAAGGTAGGCCCTAGGTAGCTCTATGGTCAGGGTACTGTGCAAGTAAAAGGTAGGACATGTGGCTTCATTGTGTGACATGTCCTGGTAGTGACAAACAGCCTAATTTGTTCCTCACTACTGTGAGGCCTACTCCTTTCATAGGCTGGCATTGAGAATTCCTTATGTATGTTTAAGTGGTAATTTCTGATCTGAAAAGAGTAGCGTAGGCATGTTTGGTATGTTTAGAATTGTAGTGAAAAATCATGCTTACTGGTGTAGGTGGATTTCTTATTACTGTTTTAGAAATGCTACTTTTAGAAAGTGAGCATTTCTCTGTGCTTATAACTCTATGTGCCTTGTAGCCTGACTCCAATCCACATCGAGGTCAGAGAGGCAGCTACTCTTTGTGCATACTTTCCAGACAACCACAACACAGGAAAGGCTGGGTGTGACAAGAGAGGAATCCATCTGCATACTAATTGGGGTATATTTACTAGGAAATGGCGCAGCGCGGTGCTGCAAGCAATTTCGCAGCACTGTGCCATTTAAAAAATGTTTGGATGTGCGGTATTCACAAGAATACGGTGCACCCCTGTGTTTTCCCTTGCACTGGCACTAAAAAAACTGCCTAGCGCCAACACAAACACCTTTGCGCAATGGTGCACGGGTGTCTGTGTTGCAGGGATGATTGTTTATGTGCAGGAAGGGACACCTTCGGTGCTTATGCATAATAATACAGCAAGCCCAGTCATTCACATTATTAAAAAAGGTAGCTCCAGCTCCGCATGGCATACATAGGTGGAACAGCCACCCGGAACAGCTAGAACAAATCTTAAAGAAACTCAAAAGGTTGTGGTCTCCACAATGTTGGTCAAAGAAAAGTCTAGAAACTGGGTACTTTGTGTAATTGTGGTAGTCAATGGCCCTGAGATGTTCCTGGACCATCTTTTTGGCTGTAAAAATAGTATTGCCAATGTGTCTTAAGTTGCAGGGACACACAGGGGCATATAGCACAGGATTGGTGCTGAATGTAAGGAATTGTTTGATGGTGCATGTGGAACCATTGTGAATGGTATAAGTATTGGTGGTTGTGTTGTTCCTGCATGTCCTGCATCTGCCTCATGGGTAAAAACCCTTGATGTTGTGTTCTGTTATACCCCTGGTCAGAGCGATATCACTGCGTACCAGTGTCTCTCTCAGAGATTTGTTTCTGTGGAAGGTAATACTGGGATGTGTACCCACGTCTTTGCCTATGAGAGAGACACTCTTAATAATGGGTCAATTCTTTCAGAGGATCTGTTTGACTTTGTTGGAGCCGTTGCTGTATGTTAATATGAGCCTAGGAGTGGGGTCATTGGTATCCATGTCAGTGTTGTTGAACAGGAGTTTGTCCCTGTTGGGTGTACTCGCCGGAACCACTGCTTTCCTCAGTATCAATTCTAGATAGCCCCATTCTTTAAGTCTTCTTAGCATGGTATTTTCTTCTGTAAGATAGGCCTCTTCTGTGCTGCAGTTTCTCTTGGCTCGCAGGAGCTCACTGTAGGGGATGCTCCATTTTAGATTTTCAGGATGCCCACTGAGGGCATGGAGGAGGCAGTTCCCAGCCATGTTTTTCCTGAAAAGTTTGATCTGAATGTTATTGTTGTCAACTTCTACCATTATGTCGAGGTGTTCTATGGATGTGTTACTGATGGACTCAGTGAATACTAGATTAAGGTTGTTCTGATTGAGTTTGGCAGCAAATCTTGTAGCTGAGGTACTTGATCCTTTCCAGATCACATACAGGTCTTCAATGTACCTCAGCTACACAGCCACCTTTTCTAGGTCGTATGATACGGTGAGATTCTTACTCAGCTATTCCTCCCACAAGCCTAGGAACAGATTAGCTAGACTGGGGGCATAACAAGTCCCCATGGCAGTCCCAAGGACTCGTTGGTAGAAGATGCTCTTGAACATGAAAATATTGTGTTTCAAACAATGGCGTCTCATTTCCAGAATCATCTGAGCATATGCACGATATTTGATGTTTCTGGCTCTCATGAAATGTTCGCATGTGGCTATGCCCTGCTCGTGGTCTATTAATGTGTAGAGAGTACTGACATCTAAAGTCATTAGTAAAAAGTACAATTCCCATGTTATGCTTGTTATCTTCCCTAGGAAATCTTTAGTATCCCTGACATGGGATGGTAGGGTCCCTACAAATTCTCTGAGTATGGAATCAACATACCTCAATATATTCTCAAGGGCGCTGCCCCTCGAGGATACAAAGTGTCTTCCCGGAGGGCTGGTCTTACTTTTGTGCACTTTGGGCAGTAGATATAGGGTGGGAAGTTTGAGGTATTCTTTTCTCAAGAAGCAGTACTCTTCCCAATAAATGAGGCCATGATTGCGCCATCCAGTTAACTTATCCCAAATAGTGGTGATGCTGTTGGCATACCGGGATTTGTCAATGACTTGGTAAAAAGTGATGCCTTTGAGTTAGCACATAGCCTTGCTTATGTAATCCTTTCTGTTCATGAGAACAATGTTGCCCCATTTATCCAAGGACATTTTTTTGATGCTTCCCCGCAATGCACTGCTTATGACCTCACATATTACATCACTCATGACATGGTCAGTGACATCACTGATGACATCAGTGATGATATCTCAAATGACATCACTGATGACATGATCCACAGAACCACTTACACACCTACTCACACTCCCATACAACCTCTCTTACGTCTACTTACACACCCACACAACCACCCACACACCCATTCACAGAGCTATAGCAGTACACACACACCCACTCACTCCTCCATGGAGACACTCACACACCCACTCACTCACTTGTACAGCCACTCACACAACCATTCACTCACCCATACAGCTACTCATACAACCAGTGACTCACCCATACAGCCAGTCACATAACCACACACTCACCCATGCAGCTACTCACACACCCAATTATTTACCTACAAAGTCACTCACACACCCACTCACTCAGCCAATCAGACTCTCAACACAGCAACTCACTCACCCATACAAGCCCTCCCACACTCACTCACACAACCACTTACATGCCTATTCACACATCCATACAAGCATCACACATCTCCATACTCACCCATACAGCCATTTACACAGAAACTCATTCTCAAATACAGCCACTCACACATAAACTCACTTAATGAAAAACCCACTCAAACAGCCACTCACTCACCAATACAGCCACTCACACAACATCTCACTAACCTACACAGCTACTCACACACCCACTTATACACTATACACCCATGCAGACAAGGATACATACAGTCACACACCCACTCACATGATATATATTAAAAGTAGTATCACTCATTAGTAGTACACCTAGTATACTACTTTAACTTTTGTAGTACCTTAGTATATGTGTTTAACAATTATAAACTTACAAAATACTTACACTCACTGGATGGTGTCATCAGTGATAACATCAGTGATGTCATTTGAGATGTCATGAGTGTTGTCACTGACCATGTCATGAGTGATGTATTATGTGAGGTCATTAGTGAGGGACAGTTAAATTTGCATTGTGTTTCCATCTTAAAACGCGCAACGGGGCCTGTTTGCACACATGTCACCTGAAGCCCCGCCCCCTCCCTTCACCACTGTGCAAACGCACCCCGTGGCGCGTTTTAAGTTGGGGAATTAAGTCCCCTTGAATCCTGAGGGTCCCTGGAGTCCAACTAGCCCACCATGTACCTCCAAAAAGCGCCACAGAGCTGCGTTGCAGAGAGGTGTAAAAGGGGCGTGGCCTCTGTACACCTCTCTGCAACGCAGCTCCCTGGCGCATACTGGAGGTTCCTGGTGGGCTAGTTGGCCCCCAGGGACCCCCAGTATTCAAGGGGAATTGTTCTCCCTCTGCAAACGCGCCAGGGGCGCGTTTGCAGAGTGGTAAAGGAAGGGGGCGGAGCCTGCGGCACAATCGTTTTTTTTTTTTTTTTAAATGCTTTTTTCTGCCCAGGGGTCCTTGTGAGCAGACCTAGGGGGTCAGGGTGTTTCTACCCTGCCCCCTTTGTGCGTTTTGCACACTTGTTTTTTGTGGGGTTTTTTTTAATCGGCGGGATCCGCGCACCCTACGTGCATCCCGCCCTTAAAAAAAAAAAAAAAATGCTTTTTTCTGCTCAGGGGTCCTTGTGGGACCCCCTGAGCAGACCTAAGGGGTCAGGGTGTTTCTACCCTGCCCCCTTTGTGCGTTTTGCGCACTTGTTTCTGTGCCTCTGTTCTACCGAGGCATAAAATGGCTGCCAACACTTCCTGATTTGGAGTGTTGACAGCCAATTAGCATGCAGCTCGTGATCAGCACGGTGCGCGCAGGGTGCGCTCAGGGTGCGCGAATCCGACGCGGCCATAGATCTATATGTGATTTTCCTTTTGATTTTCTCAGGAACTACTGAACGGATTTACACTATTTAACAAAAAGGGTTCTTTCTGAACCAAGAACTACCTCTTTGCCAAATTTGGTGTAATTCCGTTCAGCAGTTCAGGCTGTAGCCGTGGCTAAAGTTTCCTATGGGAAAATAAATGGGGAAAACATGTTTTGGGACCCCCTTTTTCTCGGCCTCGCTTGACGAATCACCCGAAACTTTCAGGGTAGGAGCGGACCGGAGCGGGCCATAAAGTTTGAAAATTTCGCGAAGATTCGTCAACCGACGCAAGAGTTATTTCAAATAGAATGTTGCGGATTTCCTATGGAAAATAGGTCCGAACTATAACTATCGACCGCCAGTAGATAATATATATATATATATATATAACATTTTTATTATTGCATTTTGTGGGCTGAAAAATGTTCAAAGAAAGACTCAGAGACTTGTTTTTTTTTTTCAGATAAAGCCAACATGTCTCTGAGTGTATCTCTTAACATTTTTTCAGTCCACAAAATGCAATCTCAAAAACAAAGACAAAATGCCTTGCACTCCAGTTGAAGAGCATGGAGCTGCAGTTAGGAGTGCTTAAAAAATATGGTACTATGGTCATGGATTTAATGACCCAGGACTCAATCCAACCGCTCACTCGACGACTACTGAAGAGATTAGTGCACAAATTGGAGAATTTTGGGAAGTTATCAATTCCTTGAGGGCGGAAATAGCAGACTTAAAGGGGGAGGTCTCATTACTAAGGAAATCACAGAATCTTGGGCATTCACCAGCAAGCCCCAAAAAATGGTTCGAACAGCATAACAAGCAGGGAAAAACGTTTCAACCCATTCCCCTCCCTAATCCGATTGACCGTAGATTGCACACAGTAGTCCCCTTGACCACTCCACCATGTCTAAGCAACCCCACTGGCAATTAACTCCCTTACCACCCATTGCACTGTGTCAAATTTCACTTATGGCTGGGAAGGACCCTCAACAGGTTTCTTTAAGACATCATAGAGAAGGGAAAGTGAAAAGCTTTCTATCAGATCCAAGTAACCTGCGTAGTCAACACTCCTGATCCTAATCCTGACACTGTCTCGTACTTTAGATCAATCTATATGGTAGGTGTTCATAAGCTTCCTCCATTTGCTAGAGAGGATGAGACCTCTTTGCCTAGCAAAGTGACTCATTGGATTAGGGACGTCAGAAGGTGTTACAGTGTTATTCACTCTGATCTTATCAGAGCTGCCTGTATATCAACTCATGGTAGCAAATGTGATTATATTAAATTAGAATTCTCACACCCTTTCTATTGTTAATCACTTATTGTCTCTGCAAGCACAATTTCTTTCTCCCATGAATTCTATGATCCAGTTTAAAACCAGAGATCCCCTCCCAGATCCTGTGGAGCAACCCTCTTTGACATCCCGATTATCCCTTGTTGTTTGACTGGAGATTGCAGAGACTCCTACTAAGTCTTATAGACCAAGAAATGCATTTTGTTCTCCACATATGTCCCCTAACAATATTAACCCTTCTGTAGAAAGTTCTCTGCTAACCCCTGGTGATTTTAACCAACACAGAAGTAGGGATGTTTACCTAGATAATTTGGCAACAACATAGGTCACCCTACCAATGAATTACCCACTCCCATTCAGGGTGCTTATGTTTCTCCTAAGAACAGTTCTAATGATAACTTTACCTTGATCTCCTGGAACATAGCTGGACTCTGGAGTAAACTTGTCCAAGTGGACTCGGGAGCTTTTATTGACCAGAATGGCATTCTTGTATTTCAGGAAACTTGGGAAATTATCCCTTCACACAGGCAAGGTTAAAGGACTTTTTATATTCCAGTTCACAAGTCCCATATTGGTAGACCTTCAGGTGCTCTCGCAGTTTGGCTTAGGATTTCCACAGGTTACCAAGCTAGGCAGCTTTCTACCAACTCTCCAGAAATAGTTGGTTTAGAAGTTCATTTACAGAACAAAGTAAAATTCCTCTTTATAAATGCATATTGTAGGAGTGTCCCAAAGACAGCTGAGTCTTCAGTTTTGAGAGACATTTTAGCTACAGTATGAGAGGAGGCACTCTAATTGTGGGTGGGGATTTCAATGTATGTTTTGAACCCTCAATACTGTTAAAAGAAATTGTAAGTGAGGAAGAGTCATACTGGGGCATGCCCCAACTCCCAAGTCCTTATTTAAAAACTCTTCCCAAGGTGGCTTAACAGTTACTGGACCTCTGTGTGAGTTGTCACTTAAGAGCCGGCAATCATAGAACTAAGGGGCATATTAGCAAGAACGGCGTTAAAATTATCGCCGCTTTAGCGGCAGGAAACTGACGCTAAAGCGGCGATAATGGGCTTGATAATATGCCCTTGAGAATTCCAATAGAAGCCCATGTTCTGGTGTGATCCTGGGCTTCTATTGGAATTCTCAAGGGCATATTATCAAGCCCATTATCGCCGCTTTAGCGGCAGTTTCCTGCCGCTAAAGTGGCGATAATTTTAACGCTGTTCTTGCTAATATGCCCCTAAGTCTGATGCCACGAGCTGCCCCACCTTTAGAAGGAATTCCTATCAAAGTCATCTTGACTACATTCTTGTAGATGGTAGATTCTGAGAAAATATACTTGATATGGAGGTTATGCCCCAATATGAGAGTGACCACTATCCCTTTCCTTCTGGGGTGACCTAAACAGTCTAGCCCAGAATCATTGTCTCCCTTGTGGTAATAACAAGTAATAACTTGAAGACGGTTAGGTGGCAGTGTGTAGCAAATAATAATGAGGGAGCTCGTGCACAATTGTATCAGGATTTCATCCTAATTCTGCTCTTTTTGCAGAGTCTGAGGTTACTGAGGATACTCATGACAACTGGTTTAAGGAATTAAAAATCCAGTTTTTTTTGCTAAACCCCCTCTGCCAGGTGTGTGCACACGACCATCTATCCTACGTGGTTTAATAAGAATTGTAGGGCGGCGAAGAGACATTTAATTAACTCATTTAAAAATTACTCCCCCAAGATGTCGGGTCTGATAGAACTGCCTACAAAGCAGTCTTAAAGAACGCTCAAAATTCTTGGTATACTGCCATATGGGACAGTATTTGATTGCTGCTTGATCTGAGAACCAGGCAGCTTTCTGCCATACCATATCACATGGTGCCAGGATGACTAAGATAAGGCCTGAATCAAATATTCTACCACATGATCGGGTTAACTATTTTCTATCCCTCTATAGTGATCCGATGGTTCCCTCTGCCCTATGTTTTGATGATCAGGCTAAGTCAGGAATTGCTCCCCTTGCTATTCCTGGCTCGATGCTTCAAAATCACCCTTCAAATGATATACAAGAGTTTTTCACAGTGTCAAAAACTTATTCTGCCATCTGTTCTCAGAAGCCAGCTAAGGCTCCAGGGATCAATGGAATCGTGGCTGACGACTGTATATCAGAGCCTGTCATTTGGGCCCCTAATTTTAAATGTGTGGCAAATGCTATATGGTGGGTGCCAAAATCCTTGTTACCTGGAAAGGTGCAGAGATTATACCGATTTATAAGAAGGGTCTGAAAACCATCCCAGCGAATTACTGGCCCACCAGCCTTATTGACTCTAGTCAGAAAATATTCTGTAAGCTGGTGTTGGATCATCTTCAAGCCTGCATTGATGATAATAAAATCGTGTCCTAATTCCAGGCTGGTTTTCGTTCCAAGACCAGCACTGTCAACCAGGTCTTTAGATTCCAACTTATCCGGTGGAAGGAGGCCGACATAAATAAAAGGAAGCTTATATATTATTTTTGTCAACCTTAAAGCGGCTTTTGATATGGTTCCTAGAAATACACTTTGGTGTATTTTGAGAGATCTAGGACTTCCCAGTCCCCTTTGTGAAATCATTATGCACCTCCAGAGGGATAACTTTGCACAAATTCGCTGGGGAGCTGACAGGGAAACCACAGATCACTTTAGGGTTGACAAGGGAGTCAGGCAAGGCTGTGTCCTTGCCCCTACGTTGTTTCTTCTTTTTATCAACAGCTGTGTCGATTACCTTATGGACTGCGACTATGATTCCCCGATACTTGGAGGCACCAATGTCCTAGCTCTCTTATTCGCCGATGGCACACTGCTGATTTAAAAAACTCTGAAAGGTATTGAGGCTCTCCTTTTAAGGTTTAAATTATTTTGTTCTAACTCTAGCCTGAACATTAACACTAATAAAATGTAGGATATGGCTATACATCCACATGGGGGTTTTAGAGGGACATTAACACTTGATGGATTGGAGCTGGAAAGGGAGCTCGATTTTGACTACCTTGGAATTTGGCTTTCCAAATCATGGGACAGCCAAATTACAAACAACTGTGCTCACATTTAATCATAGAGCATCCACTATATTAAAATATGCCAATCAGACCTCCTTTCATCCTGTTTCTCCCGTCTTGGAAGTGTAGAGAGCTAAAGCAGTAGCGGTTGCTGCGCATGGCGCAGAACTATTGGGCCATGTAAACTCCGGCGCACTGGGGGTAGCTGAAAATAAGCTCCTGAGGGCAGCTCTTAAATTACTCCAAAGCACCCCTTTGGTTTTTAACAAGATCTAGGTATTCGGCCTACCTCTTCCATAGTGAATTTTAAACCTATACTCTACTGGTTCAAGTTTGGCCCACTCCTGAGTTGTCATACTATAGGGCGGGCCTAAATGATGTGCTGGGTAGGCAGAAAAGAGAGGCCAGATTTTGATGGTTAGAACATGTAAAACTGACCCTCTACTCTTTGGGCTTTCTTGAGTTTTGGTTAGATACAACCACTATCACACCTTCCTCAGTTAAAAAGTTGGAGTCCCTTTATTGGGCCCAAGAGGAGATGAAATTGATTAACCACCAACACTTGGGCAGGCTCACCAAATGTTTTTTTAGACTTTAAGCCCTTACCAGCCTTTGAGACATATATGGATGAGGTTGATCCTCCCTTTACTAAATCCCTCTACATAAGGCTTAGGCTAGGTACTCTTCCTTTAGCCACTTTTACAGCTCAATGGACGATTTGGGGAATAGTAAACTTTGCCCAGCATGTAAGAGGAGCACTGAAACTGATGTCCATCTCTTGTTCTTTTTGCCCTAACTACACTAGGTAGCGAAAGCACTGGATTGCCCCTTTAAGTCATCTCCTAGGAGTTCACCAGTTTAGGGTTGCTTTAAGAATCTGTAGGGCTGATACTACTTCTAGTATAGTTTTTTCTATTACTAAATTTCTAGAGAGTATTTGGCCGATTTGATGCAAAATTATTTTGTCATGTGCTTCTATAGCTGCAGCTAAAAAGAGCAGAGACTGATTTTTTTTCTGTTAAACTAGATCTAAGTATAGGTTTATTGACATTGGTAACCTTACTAAAAGTATTTTCGTGCCCTTGTATGTTAGGCAAGTTCTGTATTAGATATTTAGATATTTATTATCTATTTTTCTTAAGATTTGTGATTTATATTAGTTCATGTTTATTTATTTGTGAATCATTTAGAAGCTATGAATACTTATAAATTTGCACATGATTATTTTTAATCGATTTTTCAATGGGGGTTTGTCATATTCTTGACTCGGATCTTTTGTATTTATAATGATACTTTCAGGATTGTTTTTATTTAAATGTATTATTCATTTGTGTTATGTATTGTATACTTGATCAAAATGAAATGATAAGTTGTATCCTTCCACTGCTGGCTTGGGTGGATTCTTTTTTTCATTCACCACCCCATGGCAACATATTTCTCTTTTCCTTGCTGTCTTCCAAGGACTGGACTGTGAACCAAAGGTGACCTTGCAAAAATGTTCAAACCAGTCCTGCTTCCTTCCTACCCACTCTTTCTCTTTACATCCATCCGTTCTCTGCCTCTGTCTTTCTCTCCTCTCCACCCTTTCTCCCCTTCCCTGTCATTCTCTCTACCCACCTCTCTCCTTATGCCTGCTGTCATATCCCCAGGTAGCTGGAGAGAATGAGGAAGGCACAAAAGGTGGCCTTTTGCCTTTCAAAATCGGCCTCATGAGGAAAATGTCCAATAAGGTGAATTGGCAGTTCAACTCAGTCTCTCCCCTGTCTACTTTTTCTCCCTATCACCCCTCTCCTTACTTTCTATTGCTCCTTTGCTACCATCTCACCCCCATGTATGGTGCTCCCACACCCCTCCCTGTGCCACTCTCAGGGGGATATTCTCAAGAACGTGCGACAATCATCGCCAAAATAGGTTAATGCAATTTTACATATCGCCGTCTATCGCGGGAAAATAACGCTGTGTCAACGTCGTATTCCCAACACGGCGTTAACATGCGATAGTATCCTGATAACGCGTCAAATGTCCGCGAGAAAATCACCGGGACGGTGATAAAAATCCAAAGCCGAACGTGAAAAGAGTTGCGATGGACCAACCGCAATAAAAAAATCAGCGATAAGCTGTGCCAGGCCTGCAATTCACACACGTAAGGCGGGAAAAATCACTATAAAAGCCGGAAAAAAAAAACACAAACAAAACCAAAAAAACTGCGAAGCACAATGGAGGGAGCCGGAGCAAGTACAGAGGACAACCAGAACCCCACAAGCCCCACGGAGGACCAGCCTGGGACCTAGGGGTCAGGGAAGGGCAAGGAGAAGAAGAAGAGGAAGAGGAAGACGCGGTTCAGTCCGCAGGAAAACAGGATCCTGATAACGGAGGTGATAGAACACCATCAACATCTGTTCGTCACCTCCACTGTGTAATTGGCAACAAAAAATGGAATGTGGCTGTCCATCGTGGACAAGGTGAATGCAGTCGGAGTGCTGAGGAGGACAATGGAAGAGGTCAAGAGGCACTGGAATGATGTGAAGCGCAAAACCAAGCAGAAACTCGGCAACAACCAGAAGGCAGCAATGCAGACTGGAGGTGGGAGTGCAGCGCCACAGGAGGAGCTGGATGAGATGGAGGAAATGGTGTCCACAGTCATCAGTGTGGAGACGGTGGCAGGAGTTGGGGGAGCAGACACTGCTCAACATGACCTGACACAACAGCAACAGGGTGAGTAACGACCAGGGACTAGGGGGACGGGGGAGATGGGCACAATGGCACACATGCACAAATAAGTATACCACAGTGCACACCCACAATGACACTGGATCATGTCCCTGAACCCCTTGGCACAGTGCAGCACACCTAGAAACAGCAAGTAGGCCCCCGTCGACTATGTGCCCAGAGGGGGCCCTTCCCACACATCACCAATCTCACAACCAACCCATGCACATGTGCCAATCCCAGCAAAGCGGCGTGTCTGTGAGCCACACTGATAATGCAAGTGACACTGCATGACGAATAGCATGGCTGCGGTCAATATATCATGACATGTTGCACACCACGACACTGAGGAGGCTGAGTGTGGACCACATCCGTAAAGGAGCAGGTCACACTCTGACACATCCACGTGCACAAAAAACCCCTGACATCAACAACACATCTGCGGACAAACCATGCCCCAGAGTCCCAACTCCCACCAACAGCCCAATTTACCCAAGTATGCAACATCTCAGCACTGTATAAGCACAGAAGTCAAAGGCACACCGCCTGGAAGGGATAAGGGGCAGCACAATCAGAGCTGCAGGGGCGACTCACCCAAAATGCAGCACACACACATAACATTCAGAGCACATCAACTGTGACAACAATGTGGTACAAACTGCAACACTTTCACAACAGAGGACACAACTGGTGCCGCTTGTGTGTAGAAACTGGCCAATCACATTTGGCATAGCAGGGAAATGTGAGATGATAATGCACAAGTACAAACACACATCCATGATGTTATCGATGTGTCCACTGTCCCGCATCAAATAGGCAGCTCCTCCCAAACAGTCGCAATGTACATTGTCATGCAGTCTGTATGTAAACTTGTACAATGCGTCAACATACATGTGAACACAATGTTAAACTGCATCTCCCCTTCACATTGCAGAGGGAGAAACAACACCTCCTGCAGAGCAGACAGAACATCTCTACACTGATGACAAAGAGGACCTCCCCACCTTCGACACCGACGCCCTCCAAGAGCTCATGGACAGCTTCGGCACCTCACCTCCAGGAGCAGGGCAGCCCAGCTGCATCGAGGAGACCCCACCCCCTGCACAAACCACACAGCAGGAAGCACCCACCACCCCGGCTGTCTCCCAGGACCCCCACAAACAACACATGGCCTTCCAACGCCGTGTGTTAGCGGGCCAGGAGAAGATGCCTGAACAGGTGCGGGTGGGGTTCGACCTCATGGCAGCCAAACTAGATGCCATACGTGGGTGTCTAAGTCCCATCAGGGACCACTTACAGTCCCTAACGGACACCCACAGTCCGTTCCATGCTCTCCAACAATCCATGGCTGACATCGCTGGAGTGCTGACTCAGAGACAAGAACAACTGTCTAGTCAGAGTGGCTCCAGCGATGTCAGCTGGGAGTTGGAACACATGCGGAGGATCATGGAGAACAGGGAGCGGATGCAGGCGGAAAGAATGGCTGCCACGGCTGCACACCAGCGAGATGTAGCTGGGATCTACCATGCCCTGCAGACCCTCATCATGGCATTGCTGCCACAAGACCTGGCGCCGATGAATGCTGCTGCTGCCTCTACATCCACATCTCTGCCCCCTGATGTGTCAGTGCCTCACAGTGCGGCAGACATTCCACCTCCGGCCCCTGATGTGTCAGTGCCACACAGCGATGCAGGCAAAACACCACCACCCACATGTGAGGCACATGAAACATCAGAGGACGAAGATGCGGATGAATCTGCCATAGTGGTAAGGAGGAAGCGGTAGCATACATCTCCGCCATATGGCCTGTTTCTGCTTGGTTCTGCCCTCTGCATCATCACCTTCCACTGTCCCCCGATACACTCTGCAACACTCACCTTGGACCTTGACATGGACTGCCATATTCTGTTTGGTTACCAATGACACAGCAATCAGACTGCGGACTGAACTCTTCCTCTTCCGATGAACTTGTCATTCCCTGAAGGACTCTGGCTGGCCCTCCACGGGGCAACAATGTAAAGTGGGGTTTGCATGGCCCTGTACTGCTCCAGCTTCAACACTCCACTG
This sequence comes from Calotriton arnoldi, assembly GCA_963921515.1. Taxonomy (NCBI): domain Eukaryota; kingdom Metazoa; phylum Chordata; class Amphibia; order Caudata; family Salamandridae; genus Calotriton; species Calotriton arnoldi. Next base: position 125,005 of record CAWUFW010019131.1, on the reverse strand, counting down.
AATGTGAATAAAACATTCAAGTCCACACAGATGTGTCATGTCTATGATTTCATTCAAGTATGAAAGTATGGATGAATGTAGGGTCAGTGATTCCCCCTTACGTCATTGTTGCTCATGTCGTGGGACTCGAGTCACAGGGTGCAACATTGTTGATTGCGGTCCGGGTGTCGCCGACACCACGACAGAGACACACTCACTGGTTACTTTCTTGTCCAGCCCAGAACTGAACCACGCCCAGAGCCCCGGGCTCATCCTTCATGCCCCTACGCTGGACTGGCATACGCCAGCCCAGCCCACTCTGCTTACGCTTACAGGGGGGACGACAAAGCTACATGTCCCAGGTCTTCCCTGTAGTGATCTGCTGATCACTGATCTAGTTGTCAGCCTGCCACAGCCACTCCCTGAGGGCTGGTTTACACCCACACCACCCCCATCCAGCACAGGTGTTACAGGACATGTGACCCTGCCAATAAAAGGGGCCTACCACATCACATTCCCCACTGCCGGAGGTGGCATGATGGCGTCTGCAACTCGAGACTCAATCATGAAGGAGCCATGACTTGTGGCGCACTGGGCTAGTGGCACCCGATGCACTGTGGCCGGCACGAGGCCTACCGCCACGGGACGATGACTTGCATTGCACAGAATTGGTGGCACCCGATGCACTGCGGCTGGCACGAGGCCTTCCGCCACGGGACGGTGACTTGCGGTGCACTGAGGTAGGGGCACCTGAAGAGCTGAGCGGGTGTGCAGCCTGCGATGATGCCTGGTCCTCGATACGCCGTCCTGCAAATCAAGATTTGATTTGGATTGAGAGCCCTGCTGGACCGCAGTGTACGCCAAAGGCAGCTGGCAGCACACACATGACTCCGCGATGCGGTGCCGCAGGGTGCGCTGGGGGCCTGTAGCACGGAAACCAGCGACCGGCTGAGGAGGTTGCACCGTCACGTGGTGGGCCCTCTTGGTGACACGCCGGTGGAGGCAGGTGAGCATTGAGACCTGGGTGCGCAGGGGCGGCCAGTCATCGCTGGGCGGCAGACCGGTCTGGGGACCAGGGCTGGGGTGCAGCAGGCATACAGGATCGCGCAGGCACCACCGGTCACGGCGGCGGCCTCGTGGTTGGGTGGGGGGCGCCGCCCTGGTAGACACGACCCTGCATGCGATGATGAGATGTGCACGGGTTGGCTTGGGACGTAGCCACCTCGTCTCCAGTGTCAATCTGGCCATTAGAGGTGGTCGGCCACGTGTGCATAGGCCTATGGGCAGGATATGGCGGACACAGAGACACACACAGTAGTTACTTTGGTGGCCATCCCGGAACTGAATCACGCCCAGAGCCCCAGGCTATTTATTCACGACATACACCGGCCAAGGCCACTCCGCTCACGCTTACAGGGGGGACGACAAAGCTACATGTCCAAGGTCTTCCACACTGCCTGGGAAGTTTGCGACGGCATTCGTGAACAGGCCCCGGTGGTCCACTTTTGCATGCACATTGATGGAATGCCTGTGGTTTCTGTTGCGGTTGTTGTGTGCAATGTCGGCAGGGGGCACAAGTAGTACATGTGTGCAGTCAATCGCCCCCAACACGTGCCGGAAGCCAGCTGTGGCTTAGTTCCCTTGCTTGGTCTCCAGCTGTTCCTGCGCAGTGTGGGGGAAGTGAAGGTGCAGGGGTATCAAGCTGTTTCAAACCGCGATGCTTACCGGTACGATTACTCCTGCATGATGATACCGTGACAGAAGTTCGTGTGGTCGTAACCTTCCTTTTCTTTCCTATGAAGGTTACGACCACACGGACTTCTGTTATGGTCTTTATGTGCAGGATTCAGCATGCCTGTCAGCATTCCGGTTTGTCCAAGTGCAATACACTGTGCCAGATTACGTTTGTGTCTATGCGGACGCTTGACCATTGTCACCATTTATCCAACAGGTTTCTGAATACTGACTTTCGGAATATGGAATTGTATTGGGGAGTTCCCGCAGCATTTGCAGTTTATTGAATCTACACATTGCCCTGATGAAGTTCCCCGTTGGGAATGGAACGCGTTGGCTGAGATTTTCGTATTGTTGATTTATATATTTGTAATAAAGAACTGTTTTTACACTACTGTTGACTACTGGACTTCATGACCTGGCACACCCCCATTTCAGTGACTGCATTCTTGGATCTGGAGCACAGAGGCGTCAAGCAATGGCTGGCCTTGGGGCTGGTTGCGCAGGAACACTACGAATTGGAACTAGCGCGTGGTGCTGAAACAGGGGGCCGCCGTGGCTTTTGTGGACATGCATCCAAGACAGGTGTGAGGGACTTTGATAGGGCTGGCTGTGAGACTCCTCCGACTCTGGCAGTTGTCGGTTGGAAGGTACCAGGGGCCAACAGGTGCAGCACAGCCAGCAGCTTTGTCTGCGGAGGGATGTTGGTTCTCCGCTGTGTTGGTACTGTCAGCTTGTGAGCAATGTGGGTCAGGATGCGGAGGATGGTTGTCCTTTTGAGCCTCCTCTGGCGGTGAGTGTCTGCAGCTGGTGCATTTTAGGTACGTCCGCTGTCTTCTTCTGCGCTGCCTAGGTGGTAGTCCGGGGTGGGGTGGTCCGGGGTGTGGTCCTGGGGGTGGTGGCGGTGGGTGTTGTGGCCCTCTTGGGTCTCCAAGCAGCATGATCATTGGCTCCATGGCATCTGTTGGTCTTCAGATGTGGCTCTGGACTAGGCTCCCTTTCTGCTGCAGGTTGTCATCCTGCTTAGCACCAGTAATAGACTAACGCGCCTTATCGCCTGTTTTTGGATCGCTTCGCAGATCTGGCTGGTCGTTGAAAATATCGCGAAGTGGTGTTTTCATGTGTTTTTGCACGGGTACGCCTACTCTGCATATCATTAGCGTTAGTTGTCGCTCTCATCCGTGGCGATGTTTTTTGCGGCAGCTATCGCTGGGAAACTGGCGATTTCAGCAGTTTGCACCAGCTTCAGAATAGGGCGGAAAATCTATCGCCACTTTTGCGGCGCTAAAGTGCCGATAAATCAGCGATAAGTCCTTGAGAATATGCCCCTCAGTCTTTTTTTAGTTACTTTTTTGTAGGAGCAGCTGCTGCAAAGTGCTGTCAAGGTGCTCGCTTCACTTTTTCAGAAACTGCTATTTGGCCATATTGCAATGGTAAAGTAACAAAGCCAAAATTGTCACCGGTGCATTAGGACACAGCATATGCATATGCTGCAATGCATGTGCACACATAATGGCCATAATGCAATGTTCTTTCTTAAAAGAAAAACCATTCCAAGATAGCCACCATATGTAAGCATGTGTGTGCATGTGCTGTGACACACATCGTGGCTGTTATAGTTTTTTTACTTTACTGTTCCAATGTGGCCAGTTCATATTTCAGAATGGTAAAGTAGAATTAAAAAAATAAAGTGTGCACGAGCACCATGCCCACACACTAGCAAACAAAATACGTTGGCAATTGTCTTTTGAAGACGAGACCAGTTGGGTTTTCCAATGCTTGTTTCAGTATTATCTATTTTCAGATGATGTTGTGCTCTCTTCCTTCAACAAGAACAAGAAATGGCAGTGCAAATAGCATAGAGCACAAGTGTCAAGCCTACTGGATTTGCCAATGATTATGTTTGCTCTTGTGAACAGAGAACAGTGGTTCATTTCTGCTGCTTTCCTATAGATTCCTCATAAGCATAATTTTGGCTTCCTCCTACTTTTAGCCAGGCCACATATATATTTACACTTGGCCTTATGTATTCATGTGGCGCAATAATACTAATGAGATAAGTTGCACTGAATGTATAGAAGTGCATCTATTGTGTATTTTGATATATATGTGTATGCATATTAACAATTTTTCCTTTTCAGAAACATCTGGATTACTCATATTACATTTTCTATAGCTTTAGATTGTAACGTGGTGCACTAAAATGCATTTAATGCAGTGCATTCACCAGGCATTAGTGAGAATGTACCACATGTGTGTTTAATGTTATATTGATAAATTGTGACCAGTTGTTGTTTTTGCTTAAAATTACAAGTATTAGTTATTGTGCCACATATAAGAGTACTGCACGATATAGCTTGATTGAATATTAAAAATGTTATTTATTAGATTATACGTAGGTTGTACAACAAAAATGTTTTAAAGAGAAATGCCAAGTTAGGGTGATTGTGGGCCTTAAGCTTGCAGTCAAGACATTTAACCTCAACTTGAAAGATGTTTTTCTGCATGTTTTTTCCTCCTCAGGTGCAGACCAAAGGCATTCATTAGTTAGTCAAAAGTACATTGTATTTTAGGAATAGAGAGGCAAGGAAGAGCTGGCAAGGTCAAATAATTTTCCTGAAGAACAAAGGGAGTGTTACCAATTGGTACTATAAGACGAAGGGAGGAACTAAGGATGCTGTGGAAGCGGAGCCTGGCATACGGAAGTAGTGTTTAAGATGCCAAGTTCTTTTCTGGGAACTGGAAAACATATTAGGATGTGTATGAGGTCATGTTTTCTTGAATGTACTTCCTACATTTTAATTGGGGAACTCACCTTGGGTTTAGTAAGATTCCCTCTAGACTTTGGAGAGGTACAGACCTCTCTTGACATCGCTGGCTGTATGGCTTCATGCTATACATGACTCTTCACTTTAGAACTTCTACAGAGAATCTGATGCTGACACCTTTCTTGCTACCTTGATTCAATGGGGTTCCCCCATCCTTAGGTTAGTGTAGGGTTTAGGAGATGCTACAAATCTTTTCCATGTATGGGGAGAAGGATTGGAACCATTCGCCAAGTCATCAAATCCTTTTCCTTATTTTTTGTATCGCAGCTACTGAGATCCTTATATGCTCTTTGCTGTTGAGGACCAATATTGAAAGACGCTTTGGTCTCCCTTTGGTTATTTCATATTTTTATACTATGTACTTAAGAATGATTTATATTAGTCTGGCTTTGAGTTTGTAATAAACCTTTTAACGTCAAGTTACTGACTCAGACTGTTATTGTGTGGTCCTAATGATTACACTTTGAGATTTAAATTGTTGGTAACCCCTCTTTCTCTCAGATTACTAGAAAGGTCTATTGGCGAGAGCTGCATTGGGAGAAATGACTCAGCATGTTTTCAATTCGTTTGGGGTTAGAAATTCCTCTATCCGTGGCTATGCTTGTTGAACCCTAATTTCCCTAGTTCCAAGTTGAAGAGATTTTATACTGGCAGACAGCCTTCTCCTATGGACTAATGCAGAGATCAATGGGGTTGTTCAAATCTTTTAGTCTCAACATTAGACATGTAAGAGCTTTAGGAAACATTACATGAAAATTTTAGTACATTGCAACCTCAAAAGCGATGTGGTCACTGCAAGTCGATGAGCTTTTGGGCAGAATACATTGATGGATGTAATTTGACCTTCAATCAGGTCAGCGCTGGGAAGCCCAATTGTTGGGGCTACTACACGCTTTATAAATTTAATTAACTTAACATAACATCATTAGTTGATGTTACTTCACGGACTATAGTGGTCGTCAGCAAATATGTACAAATGCAACATTAATGAAGACTTATATTGGGAACTTAGTTTACCTAAAGATAACCTAAACCATTTTCTGTAGGCATATATGAGCATGGTGCATTTTTGGAGGGAATTTATTGGCATAGGTTAAAAAAACTAATGTTGACTGGCTTTAATGAGAACGTTTGCTTTTGTCCTAAGTGTAAAATTCATTTAATCAGAATGCCACATACAAAGCTTTGAAAATTTGGTAGCACTCGAGATACCCAGCTGCAGAAGACTGGATATTCAATTTAAGATTTCTGGTACCTTTGGAGAAGAGTTTGTATAAGAAAAAAGTGCTGTTGACAAGTTTGAAAATATCTGTGCATCGTTCCTTGAAATGGATTAACCTCATGAGTCTTGTACGTGGGCTTATCATTTGTGTTTTCCCCCCTCCTTTCTTTTGTCTTAGATTTATTTCCTTTATTTTTACTCTAGTGTAAAGTTTCCACAGTTGACTGTCCATATTGCCTTGATAGCGTGGAAAGAGCCCAAAACTTAATTATCAGTTTTGGTTCAACCTGTGACTTACAAGAATGGGCTCCAACTCCGCGCCAAATTCTTCTTCTAGGTGACAGATCTTTGCCACCATTTTTTAATGGAAGCTAAAATCAAATCATCTCAATCAACAAGGTAATTTTGCAATTCTTAAGTTCAGTCAATAATGAGAGTTTGGGAATCGTTTCGAAACCTTTATTATCATAACGAGATTAGTAGAAATGTTTTTCTCTTTAATTAGTGAGTCAGATAAAATTCATTTACAGAAATTTATCACAAAAATATGGTTAGATTCAGAAATATTGCAAAACAAACTGAATGTTCCATAAAGGAATTAATCCCTAGTCTAAATACAGGATCAGTTTCAAAGGATATTAGAACTCATAAAGAGTTTGAGAAAAGAGTGAGATCAATGGAGCATTAGAATTAGCAGTCAAACTCCTCATAAAGAGCAGTTCTATGTGACTCAGCCGAGTCACAATATTTGAAAGAGTATCAGCACACATTTTCAGTAGCAATCCGTACATATAAAAATGCAGAAAATATGGGGAGAAAGATTCAGCAGTAGCTACATCCATCCAAAAGCTAGACATTTGGACGTAGAGAATCTATTAGCTTCACATCCAAAGTGGCAGGTATCAGCATCAGCTGTCAGCAAGAAGCATTAGTCAGCATTCCGTGACAAGCATTAACCCCTCTAACTAGAACACGCACTAGTATAAACACCAAATATGTTTATTAATACAAAGTTGCAGGTTAGATCACGTCCGTCCAATGAAAAGACATCTTTCGATGGTGAGCAGTCTTCGTTCTTCCTTTCCCATGGATAACACATGAAGTCAACAGTCTATTATCAAATGTGTAGCAGACATCACTAAACATTTGTGTTTGTAGAATCCTTAACATTGGTTCCCAGGGAAGCTTAATGCAGAGTCTATTCTATCATTTATTCAATGTTTCACTGTGTTACAATGATATACAGAAACATTTGCTAGCAGATTTCTTGTTAGGTAATGCTTTTCCTATTTCATGTAAGTGAGAGTTATTGTTAAATTATACAGTTTCTATTCATCAATATTGAATCACGAGATAGATAGGAAGGTCAAGCCTATTGCAAACGAGAATATGCAGCTTAATGAAGATAATATATTTGATAAAGTAGGAAAATTCTGCAGTTATGATGGAGATTTCTAGGAAAGTCACATTAAGGTCAAGCTATCAAATATATTTATGCATAGTTCAGCACTTTCTTAAGCCTCTATTTGTTAAAGAGAAAGCTAACTGCGGCCTACCAGTGAATATGGCTGCTTAGTGCATTTTAGACATTTTTCCTGTAAGCGGTGTCTACAATATGTTTTCACAAATCTATAATAACGCAATGCAGCGTTAATTGCTACGTTACGTTACTCTGCCAAAGGGAGCCATTTCATATGTGGAGCATGGGTGTTCCCACGCATCCACCCATGGATTTTGTCGCATTCCCAGACTTACCATTTCTGGTTGACCTGGGAATATGTCAAAACGCTACACCTCCCCAGGTGAGGGGTAATGAGGAGAAATAAATGTATTTCTCCCCATTACTTCCTCTTGTTGTGTGTGCTGCATTCTGCAGCACATGTAGAAAGAGGAAAATGTCTCAGAGGATTGTTTTTGTGCAGGAAGGTGTCCCTTCCTGCACTATCCTGCTTACAACACAGCCATGGTGCAAGGGTGCCTACATTGGCGCTAGGCAGCACATTGTGCACCAGCACTGGGAAATGACAGAAATGTGCCCTATATTGTTAATTACGGCGCATTTCTTCCCTTTCCCTATCAAGCAGCGCAGCAAGGTGGCTTGCTGCGCTACATGATTATTTGTTAAATATGCCCTTAATTCTGTTCACTGGTATTTTTGTAGCTGTTATCCATGTAGTAAAATCACATTAAAAACTAGGATAAAAGGAAACTGTGGTGGAACCAAACACCACAGAGTCACTATTATAAGCCGGGGACCCTGGCCTAAACAATTTCTATGATTTGAACTTCTAAACACTATACAAAACCTCAGAACAAATATACATAACCAAATGCACACGTTTTAAATTCACAAACCAAAAAATACAAAAATCAAAATTGTAATTTCAATGTGAAGGATGGAGCGTTTCAAAATTGTTTTATATCTAAAAGACAAAATGATATGGTTGACTCTAGCACATTGGTTTTTCTTTTTTGCTCCTTTGCATGCTCTCTTTTGTCAGCACATACCAGTGCTTCAAATAAGGGCTCCCAGTTATCCATACTTTTGTTTACTGTACTCCTATGAATCAAGATAAGGATATCAACATAATTTTTTGCCTCCAATTTCAAATTGTTTCACATTTACAGAGAGTTTGAAAATGTCCAATTTTACATTTGACTTCTTTAAGAAGGTACTGCCTGGCCTTTCCTGACCACCTTACCTGTGCCACTCTGACAGGCCCGGCCCTTTTTAGTCCCTGTCCGCTCTTCAGTCTCCCACCTTTCTGTCTCTTTCTCCACTGTTTTTGGTCTTTTGCTTCTGGCTTTTGCCCCCTTTGCTTTTTCATATTTTGCCTCTCTTGCCCCTCTGCTTTCTGCTTTGCTCCTTTTGCGTCTTCCACCCTCTGCCTCTCTGGCTCATTCCCCCCCCCCCCCCGGCTTTTATTTTATAGCTTTTTGCGCATTTTGCCTATTGTTTGCCCATTTTCTCTCAATCTCTCCACTCACTCCTCTTTTGCCTCCGTTGAACTGCTATTGTGCTCAGTCTTCTGACCAGGCGCAGCCCTATCATCTCAATTGCATCGGATTGAGGCCATCCAGCCTCCCGCCTATCTGCCTTTCTTCCCTCTTTTTCTTCTTTTACTTCTCCCTTTTGCCCTTTTGCTTTCCAGTTTAGTGACTCTCTTGCTCCTCTGCTTTCTGCTTTCCCTCTTTTGCATGTTTCACTTCTGCCCTCTTTCTCTCTTTTCCCCTGCTTTTACTATATCTGCTTTCTGAACCTTTTGCCGCTTATTTTCCTGTTTTTCTGTCATTGTCTCCACTTTCCCTCACTCCTTGTTTGCCTCTTTTGGACAGCTTTTCCACTCAGCATGCTCGCTCTTGTCTCTCACGCACACTGTGCCCCACTCCTACTTTGCCACTCTGCCTCATTTTACTCGCTTTTTCCACTTTTCCCTCTACTTCACCTAGACCCCTTCTCTTTTTCCTCTTTTCTGTCCTTTGCTTGTTCACTTTTTTGCCTTGAAAGTGCATCAGAGACAAGCCCATTGGCACATGTCTGTGCGATGCCCTGCCCATGCCCAAAGACAGGACCCTTTATCTGCCACCTACCCACTGCAGCCTGAAACGCTACTCAACTGAAGTCTCCCATGCCATACCTTGAACATCAAACACCCATCCCCGTTCTGCACCTTGGCTTCCCCCTGTCAGCATGGAAGGTGTGTTCTCCTGCCTCACCTGCCACTTCTCCTGTGCCTCTCCCAACTCACTTCCCCCTCCCTCTCACTACACACACACACAATCCTCACAAGACACCATCACGCACAAACTCATCCCACCCTGTCCTGTGCTCTCTTCAACACTTGCTTGTTACCAAATACACCATCAAAGTCTTTGACCTCCTGCATGACCTCTCACTGGATCCACTCTTCCGCACCAAGACCTGGCTGTACCAGTCATCCACCATGGATATCACAGTAGCTATTCCCCCCAGCTACAGGATTGAAAGACAGGACAGAACCAGCAAATCTGAAGGAGAAATTGCCATCATTAACAAAGACAACAAAACATGCTCCATCTCACCAGCTAATTCCAGTAACCACCTTAAGCATATGGCCTTCAAGATCAGCACCTCTAGCAACATCACCCTGAGAGGGACTCTACTCTACCAACCTCACTGACTCAGATCCAACTTCGGGACCACCCTTCTGGACCTCATTGCCCTACTGGGGTTTGCCTCCAGCTCCTTTATCCTCCTCGACAACCTCAGCTTTCACCTAGAGGACCTCACCAACACCAACAACCCTCACCTCCTGGTAGTCCTGAGCATAATTGGACTCACACAATGAGTGTGCGAACCCCCCTACATAGCCATATACCTCCTTGACCCTGTCTTCACCAACTTCACAGATATCATGGTAGACAAACCCACTCCCTCATCTAGATGGACCACTCATTCTTCCTACTCCACTTCAGCTCATACCTACCCAACCAACAGAGAACCCCTCTCAACATGTACTCTGGTGCAACTGTAGCAAGATCCATGAGGAAGTCTGAACCACAGAGTTTCTATCTTGACGCCCGCCACAACTCCAAAATCTCAGCCCTCAATATTGAACTTTAACATCTGGAACACTTTCTGTGCAGACACACTGGCTACAGCTCAGACCATGCCACAGACAATCTGGTACATGGTAAATCTCTGACTCCAAGCACCACTGCAAAATGCTGGAATGCCATTGGAGACACTCCCATGATAATAAAGACAGAGACATTTACAAATCAGCCCTCCAAATCTGCCAGAAGCAAGTCAGGACAATCAAGTATGCTGCAATCAGCAAACAAATTAAAAACATCTCCAATAGCTCAAAGGAAATCTTCACCACAGTGAAGGAATTCACAATCCCCCAACTCCAGCTCCGCAACCATCATCCCATCAGAGGAACTCTTCACCCAGCTCTGCTAAAACTTCAACGACTAGATCACAACCATTTACAACAACTTCACACCCCAACCGGACCTCTCCACTTTCGCCATCCACCAATTTGTTAAGAAGTACACTCCAAACAACCCATCTGGGTACCCCCAACACGAGTTGTTGCATCCGCTTGTGAGAGACCTTGGATCTGTGCCCCCACTTCATCTTCAAAAAAGGTCTTAATCCCACCTGTACCACCCTCACGCCAATCCTAAATGACTCACCACAGCCACCTTTATGGATTTCTGGAAACATGCCACCCTCTTACCCTCCTGACAAAAACTCTCTGTGGATCCCGAAAACACTGGCTAACTACAGGCCCATCTACCTCCTCCCCTACCTGCCAAAGTCTTAGTAAAACTCATCAACAAATGACTGACTGACCACCTCATTGCCAACCACCTCCTGAACCACAGCCAATCAGGGTTCAGTCCAAACGATCACAGTACAGAGATGGCCCTCATTGCCACATACAATGAATTTCACCTAATCATGGATAAGAGGGACAAAGCGTCACTCATCTTTCTCAACCTTTCTATACCTTCTCCCACCACATCCTCAACCAATGTGTAGACATCACTGGAATACACTGTCCTGCACTCTGTTGGATCAGCTCCTTCCTTAATGGATGCACTCAAACTGTCAGCCTGGCCCCATACTTAATCATCGACCTCCAACCTGATCTGTGGCTTCCCTCAAGGCTCCTCACTCCAGCCTACATTCTTCAAGTTTATATGGCCCTGCTCACCAGCATCCTCAATTCCCAGGGACTCAACATCATCTCCTACATCAGATGACACCCAGCTAGTTCTCTCCCTGCCTAACAAAACCTCCAAGACCCAGATGAAGTTCACCCACTGCATGGCTGAAGTCACAAACAGGTGGTCATCTTCACAAAAGACATTTCCCTCTGGTCCGCAGCTTGATAGCCCTTTAAGAATCAGGATCAACACACACCTCGCGAAACTAACCAAGGAACCTAGGGATCATGATCGACAATCATATCTCAATGTCTACCCAGGTCAACAAGGTTTTCTAACCCTACTTCTACACCCTCTAATTCCTAAAGAAAGCTTTTAGATTGCTCCTGCTAAACACCCGAAGATCCGTCACTCAAGCACTGATCACCAGCAGACTGGATTATGGAAACACCTTCGACATCAGAATCACTGCACAATGCATCAAGACACTCCAGGTAATTAAGAACGCAGCAGCCAGACTCACTCTCAAACTCTGACTATGCACACACACACATCCAATCATCTCAAAGACCTCCACTGGCTCCCCATACACAAATGCGCCCTCTTCATATTCCCCACTCACACCTACAGAGCCAGGGCCGGACTGGGAACCAAAACCGGCCCTGGCAAAGTGCTCAGCTGGCCCCCCCGGGGGTTGGGGGTGTGGCCGAGCACTTTGCCAGGGCCGGTTTCGGCCGATTTTGTTACAGGGGCTGATATTGCAGCTATGCTGCAAAAACGGCCCTGTAACAAAAACGGCCCCCAGGGGCCCAAAAGCGGCCCCCACCCTGGCGGCCCACCGGGGAAATGCCCGGTGCCCGCTACGGCCAGTCCGGCCCTGGACAGAGCAATGAACAAGCAAGGCCTCGCCTATCTGAACAGCTGTATCAACTTTCACATCCGACCAGACTACCCTACTCTGCCAACCTTCTGCTAGCCCACATCCCCTGCTTCCAAAGAGGCAAGGGTCGCCCCTCTTCCTACCTGGTTCCTAAAGTCTGCAACAACCTCCTGTTACACATTAGAGTCGCCTGCTCCATCTTAGAATTTTGCAAAAATCGGACAACCTGACCCAGTCTGGGCAGCTCCTCTCCTTTTTAGGCACCAGAATACCCCTGGAGTGGTACGCATGACTCACAATTCATCATCTTTTTCTAGGTCTCGCCTGGCGACGCAGCGCGAAAGCGCTGTCGCTAGCGAGATCTATTGTTACTGACTTGCTTTGGAAGGGAGACAGGAGCTGTGCACGCGCAGGACGGACTGGAAATGTGAACGCGCCCGTGAACACGCACGCGATGTGCACATCTCCTGTCCCCCTTCCGTCCTCGCAAGCCTCATGCAATATCACTTTATTTTTTTTTAAATGCGCACGCGAGCTCCAAGCGCGGCGCGCTTTACACGCACAGCTTGCCTCACCCCACTTACCTGCTCTTGTGGGGGCTCTGCGCTGCTCCTCGGCTGGTCTCCGTCTTCAGCCGGTCACTGCAGCAACACGCGGGGCTCCGTCTTGCTCCCAGGAGCCCCGCCTAAAATCCTGCTTTGGCCGTACCATGCGGCATTCACGAAGGCGGGGTGGGCTCCCGCCGGACTTCCTCTACTGTTTTATTTATTTTGCTTTGGCGGCCCCGTCCCTGGGCCGCACGAGCCGCGCAGCACTTATTCAAGTACGGCGAAGTCCGCAGGCGCCGCCACTGGGCACGAGCCGCAGGCCACGCCGATGTGCACGCTCACGGCGTGCCTACAACGCGCACATGGCGCTCTTTCACTTTCCCTTGTTATTCTGAGCAGTCGCTATTGAATTGCCTCTTTCTAAAGGTATTTACCGTGGGAGGGGTGATGAACCAGGAAACGCCACTACCAGGACTACTCACTACGCTGCGCTTGTATGCTCTGAGGAAAAGTCGGTCCCGTCCTTGACTGCACAGGGAAGAAGCAGAATGGAGATCACAAACGGGGGAGCTGTGAAGTTTCAGGTAAGAATTGGGGAGAGTGCGCCCCCCACCGCCCCTCACCTTCTGTGGAGAGGATGTCCTGTATTCAGCATTCTGCCTCAGTGCACCCAGCGTCTTGTATCTGAGGGGAAACCTGCTTGGAAAGGGGTTGATTTCTGAAAAGGCTTGTCATCTTATAGGCAGGTAGGGCTGGTGCAGTGATTCGTGTCAGTATAAATCTGGCACTCCACATACTTTTCACCAGATTCGACCGGCCTTGAAGGCACCGGCCTGCTGGGTAATTTGTTACTTTCTCCATTGCCTGTATATGTTCTCACTGTGTGTGCTAATCTCTACTTCTGTCAGGATGTCTTCAGGTTTGTGTCTCTGTTCTGTTATAGTCTGCCCTCTACTGCTCCACTGATTGTATTCCCCGTGTCCGACCCCTGGTGTCTCTCTATTCTGAGTGTCTCCTCCCTGCCAGTCTGTATCCCAAGGTGTGCCCCGTCTCTTCTTCGTCACTTTTCCCGTGTGTCCCATGTCGCGCTGAGTTGTCTTCTGCCCCACTGTATAATCTCCGTCTCTCTGACCCCTTGTGTCCCTCTGCCTCTATTGTAGGGCTCCTGGTGTCGCTGTTCTTTTTCGTGTCCCTTAGTTTTACTGTCTCTATTAGTCACTTAGCCCAGGTGCGTCACTCTCTGTCCCAGGTGACTTAAATCTCCTTTCACATGTTACATGTGTCTGTTCTGTGCCACTGACTGTCCCCAATTTGTCTCCGGCCTCATCTCTTCTCGGTCTGTTCTGTCACTGTTACCAGGTCTCGTTTCTCCTCTCATCAAAGTGACTCGTTTCTTATGGATACTTCTAACCACAGATTACTAACGTTGGGGAATATTCCCTAGAGGTGAGACTGTATCTGGAAACTTTAAAGCAGTACTCGTGCGCACCGGTAGGTGGTATCACACAGCTCCAGCCTGTCATTTCGGTAAACGTCTCCTGCCCCGTACAGCCGCCCCTCAGACACGCTCTGCTGTAAGCGGTGCAGGGGCTGCCCATTCGGTGCGTGGCACGCCTGTCTAGAACTCCACGTTCTGTCCTGACGTCATTTATTTTCAGGCTACGGAGTTTAGGCGTTGTTCTATTTAAAGAAATGCAGACTTTGCCCCATTAAATGTATTGCAGCCCTGCCCGGCAGATTTGTAGCGCGCACTGTCACCCGGGAGAGTATCTTGTAGCCGAGGTGTGAGTCTAGCCAAGCCCTTGGCACAGTGGGACTACTCGTCTCGAAAAGCTTTGTTTTCAGAGTAGGTTGTTATGTGTAGTGGCAAATTGTTCCACACTTTAGGAGCGATGTGGGAGAAGGCGCGCCTGCCAGATCTGGTTTTCCCTATGTGTGGCATGTGTGCAAGTAGGAGTCCAGACGAGCGCAGGTGGCTGGAAGGCTGGTGAACGCAGCTTTGATTGTTGAAGTCTGCTATGGGCCACTGGAATTATGCGATCGGCGGATGTGGCGATTTTCCACATAATTATAGCCTTGCCGCTTTTGCCACATAATCCATTGTCTGCACATAATCTGCAGATTTGAATCAAAAAATGTTTTGTTTCCTGCTCAAAGGGTTCAAAAGTTACTCAAAATCCAGTGACGTGTTGCTGTGCAGTGAAAGGCCCCTAGCAAAGCTGGACCTTTTTGTTTCGTGTTGCTAAATTTTGGGTATTAAAATAGTACTAATGAGGTCATATCAATTCCCAGACAGTGTTACCGAGTTTAACAAGCATCTGCAATGCAATAGGTCTCGCATTTACGCGAGTTTGAGCTATTGGCATTTTAAATGACAATGCCTTTTATTTATGTTTTGGTTTTAAAAACATAAATAAAAGGCATTGTCATTTACAATGCCAATAGCTCAAAGTAGCGTAAATGCGAGACCTATTGCATTGCAAATGCTTGTTTAAACAGGTGTGGACCCTCAGCAGATGAACAGATCACAAGGAGTCCATGGGCACCAGGTTAAGACCAGCTGCTCCAGTTCTTAGAGAAGGATGACAAACGAGATTAATCTGAGAGGCCTCAGAGGTAGACGGAGGAGACCCTTGAAGAGTACATCAGTTTTTCAAATGTTGTCCTTATATCAAACTCACAATATAACTCGTCCATTCAAAATGCATTTCGCACAAATTATCACAGCAATTCCAGTAATCTTACCAACAAAACACATACAATAACAACACGAAATTAGGTTAACCCTTTAAGATACATAAAATACATTCCAGTCATTATCCAGCGTGTCATAAAACAGGAAACTTGCGAAAGCAGCAAAGGTACTTTTTTTTATTATGAACTTGTTTAAAAATATTCTGGAACACAAAAAAATATCAGATTGATGAATGGACTGCTAAATATAAAGAAAATATTCCAGAATAATTCCATAACGGCTTCAGATATTTGATTACAAGATAGGGTATGTCCGACAGACAAAAAGTTAATGTTTATTGCGTGCCAACGCCCTGCAAACAATATATGCGCATAATAGGAATCCAAAGAGCTTTTATTTTCAACATTTCTCTAAATTAGTTAAAGAATATTTTAAGGGGATAAATTAGTTTCAATGTATATGCTAATTAGCCGAAGATTACGTTTGAGGACATCTGAATGACTGAGTGAATGCAAAGATGGTTGATGCTTTGAGTATGCAACCAACATTTCAATTTGTTTAAAAAAGGAGTTAGCCCTGTATAAATGACAGCAAAGTAAATCATACTCAAAGAAAAGAAAACCAAAACAAGGTGTCTTGAAGAAATACCACAAAAGTATTTATACAACTAGAGTTGATAAGGACAAGTGAGATATTTCAATTTTCCTATCTACCATGAAGTGAATCTTTCATTCCTACAATTATTAACGTAGGGCCCATATTCCTGATTTCTTTGCTGGAATGTGGATCTCACACGAGAATTTGATTCCAATAAGCAATTGTCATAATTGCTCATAAGTAGGTGAAGCAATGCTTTCCTCTGGCCACTTGTGCGAGGGAAAGCAGTGAGATAGCGATGCCAGAAATGGTCACAGTCAGTGAATGTAGTGTGTTTAGTGACTCTGCTGGAATTCCTTTGACTATGCAACGATGCTCCTTTAAGGCACCTTTTTGAGCATACATAGATCATCTCTATTCACCTTCGAACTCTGACAACAGGTGCAGGATTGCTGACCACATCACAAATAGTATTTGTGGGTACCATATATCGCCTTTAACGAGTGGTGACTGAAGAAAGGTTACAGAGGTGGCACTAAACAACTGACACGTATTGCACTAAAAGAGTAAAGCCAGTTCTCCTAATGTCAGGAGTAGTTGTGCACCACACTATACTCCAGACATCTCATACCTGCGATGCACTGTTGCTTAACATTGTGACAAGAAATGTTTGCCCCAAATACCTCTTGGTGTAGACTGTAGTTGATGAGGAACTACCCACACACCCTCAGCAATACACGATGCAGGCAGTGCCTCAGAGGGAAAGGCACGCCATGGAGATATCAGAACAAAATATTTCTGAGGTAAGCAGTATATGAATGTTCGTTAAATAAGGGTGGGAGTTAATTAATATGACCCTGTTTATTCACAGTTGTGACTGTTTTTAAAAACAATTTAACTACCAATCCGGGCATGTACTCCATGACTGATGTAGCTGAGAATGCGTATATAAACATTAACAGAAACACATTTCATAACACAATTAGCATGCCGAGGATGCAATTGAATGCATCCTCCTCGTTCTGCCCACAGACTCCTCCCCCCTCAGGTGTAGCTACCTCAGCTTCTGCTCCCTCACCTCTTTGGCTTCTGGTGTGGTGTACACTTCGCAGTGGCATAACAGATGCCCCCGCAGCCCAGCGGTGCGGGGGTGCCCGAGCTCCAGGGGCCCCCTCTGGCCCTAGCAAGCCCCTGGCCTGAGACCTTCAGACTGGGTCCAGAGCATGGGGGGCCACTTGCATGCATTTTACAGGGGGGCCCTCAAGTTTCGTTACGCCACTGACACTCCGTAACTCCGAAACAGAGGCACTCCTGAGGCTGGAAGCCTCCTGAATTTCTTGCGCTGCAACTTGCTCTACTATTTCAATATTGGGTTTCTGAGACTCCTCAAATGCTGTGATAACACGAACTAAGGCACATGCAACATGTCCGCTGTAATGACCCATCTCAAGCTGGAGGTTTACAGTGCGTCTGTGCAGCAAGGCAGTGGCATTGGCCGGCCTGTTCACAGACCTTCCCAACCCATCCATTCTTGAGGAGTTGCCGTTGGCTGCATCTTTGTGGATGTGAATCCTCCTTTAATGTTGGACATGGCAGTGATTGTCTGTCAATGTCTCCATAGTAGTATTGATTGACCTCTCACAGTCATTGATGGTGTTGCACAGAGCTTGACACACTTCTTTTACTTGAGTACCAAGGCCCTCAGCTTTCTAACTGATAGCCACCGAGGGATTTATTTGTTGGCGCTGTACACAAAGCATTGAGGTCTCTGTTCTCCAAATTCTCCAGATATTCGGACACGTCACTCTGCTTCCCGGAACCTCGTGACCTAAATTGTTTACAGCACCAATGTCAAACCCTTCTTCGGTATAGCTTGCCCTCACTGCTTGTGCTTTTAGTTGGGTGGGTGATGTGACTGCACATTGTGTGCTACAAGTACCTACAGAATCTCTAGAGATGTATATCCGCAAGGGGCATCTCAAAAAAGGTGAAAGACTGGCCTCACACACCACCTGGTGTCATGCTTCATCATAGGCCGTCCTCGCCCTCTAAAAACTCCGTTTGATAGAGGGCGGGCATACACCTGAAGACAGGGATGCACTTCTAAAACTAAGTGGTGGCCCGTAAAGTGAGTGAAAGTGTGGTTTAAAAACCATTAAACTTGTCCCAAAGAAGTTTAATTAAGGGGCAGATCTATGGTATTAAAACAAGTGAACGGTAATCTGGGAATTCAATATCCCTTTACCGAAATAGATGGTCAACATGTTTCTGCTCTGCGTCCCATATGGGTACATAGCATTCGTCAGGACCGAGATGGATATTGGGCTCTACCTTTTTACACAATGTGCATGAAAGGGTTACCACTCTAAGAAACGGGGGTGCAAATACCAACTCCCCATATAGTGCAAAATCTAAAATATAAGAGTATCTGTAGGAAAATAGGAAACAAAAAACAAACAAACCGGACGTGTAAGTAAGATAAAAGCACACTATGCTGTACGTATAACACCACACGTTATGCTGCGCGTGGTAGAATCTAAGTGAAACACGTGTCAATCATACGTGTTCACACTTAATTGAAAAAGCACTTAATGATACTGCTTACCTAAGGACACTATCCTATAAGCTTCATGGGAGGTCGAGGGTGGAAGGGCCTACTGTGGCTTATTCTGTAAAAACACACAATGCATGAGACACTAGGCTACAATTTGTAGCCCAAATAGAAGTATTGCTAGTACACACTCGTACAAATACATGCCTTAAAATAAGAGCATGCACATAAGGCGTTAAAGGCACTTCAGCATTTACCCATGACACTCATACTCTTACTGTCATATTCAGCGCTTCCAGCAGTTCCATCTATGTTCATCCGCTTCGCCTCCCCGCCGGTAATGTGGGTAAGTGGGGGGCGGGTTTTTATACTCATGCGTGCTGGCTCTTTCGAAAGTAATTGAAAGAATAGATGATTGTTACCGCCTGTGCGGGTTCCGGTGTGCGCATAAACAGCTGCCTGGTTGCCTGTTCATGGGCGGACCAAAGGAGCTAAGGGTAAGCCCCGATGGCACGCCTATAGTACCAAAGAGCGCGCATGCGCTGACCCTGCTCCACCGCTCTCATCCCCTTAATTAAGAGGCACTGTACACCCTAACTAATGGCACGCCCATCGTCCTGAGGGGCGCATGCGCTAGTCGTCCTGAGGGGCGCATGCGCTAGACTCGCTCCACCGCTCTCATCCCTCTAAATGAGAAGGGGTGGCACAAAAACAGTAGCGGTCACTAAGGGAACACGACTACGCTTATATCTAGCGGTTTGTTATTGCATGCATGTCTCTTAAGACCACTAAATTATGGTAAAAAATGCTATCTAGTGTCAGAAGGACACTGCATTTTATTAAAATAATAAGGGCACAGTTACACAAATGAAAAAAATCATTTGGTATAAAAAGAGAGAAAAAGAGAAAGAGGGAACAAAAGAGTGGCATACATTAATGCGAACCCTTATGTATGTTTTACATTACGTGCATGTACACAAGATAAACTATGGAAGTGTACTGCTCATGGTGCCTCACAATGAATCACTCTAGGTAACAAAAGTTACCAGAGGTGGTAGTCGTGACTCAATATAGCAAGACATTTACAGGCACATACTATTAAAGCAATAGTCCATCATAAGAAACCATTCAGTATATGGGTGGTAGTTTTGTATATATAATAGTCACGCCTCTATCAGGACTACTGATGGTCAATATATATTAGTGAGATAGTTGCAGCCAAGGTATTTCATCATTGAGCCCGGTGTCCCATGAGCGCAACCGGTACACCCAGCGTTGCTCCCTAACATGCAATTGTTGGCTTATGTCGGTTTTTTGTTTTCGCATCACCTCCATGACCACCCATCTCAGATCGGATTCAGTGTGATTCTTTTCAAGAAAATGTTTGGTCAGTCTGGTGTTAGATTTCTTGCACCGAATTGTGCTGCGATGTTCATTAATACGTGTTTTCACCTTCCTTGTGGTCATCCCAATGTACTTCAAGTTACACGGGCAATTCAGCATGTATATCACGTTTTCAGTGTTACAATTACTGACATTTTTTAATGTCCATGGTCTATTTGTGCCAATATCTACTTCTTTTGTGATGGCAGTGAACTCTAGGGACAGCCTTATTTGTGTTTTAATACTATATAGGAGGCTGGCTCGTCCCTAAGCCCTGTGCCTCTAGTTCCCTCCCCTAGTTTTATACTAGGGCTAGTGTGTGTGACTGCACATTGTGTGACAGGGTATGGGCCTCAGACAACTCTTGTCGCTGTTGCTTTCAGCTTTTCTCTTGGAATGGTCGCGCTTGTTGGTTTCGCTGAGCTCTCCAACATCCATTTCCAGCTCATCCTCGTCCAGGCCTCTTGCTTCTTCGTCCTGGAGTGATGGTATTTCCGTAGGAAGATGCATTGTTTCCTATTTTGTGTCAATGATGTGCCTGATATCATTTTTAACAGTACGTAGGATGGTGCACATTCATTTGAATGGTGCATATTGCATACACCGCCGTGCATGACTGGGACAACAGTTGACTTCATGACTAACTCATACTTTGCATTACATTGTTGCCACTGAAAATCCCATACTACGTTTCATAT
This sequence comes from Calotriton arnoldi, assembly GCA_963921515.1. Taxonomy (NCBI): domain Eukaryota; kingdom Metazoa; phylum Chordata; class Amphibia; order Caudata; family Salamandridae; genus Calotriton; species Calotriton arnoldi. The sequence goes on along the minus strand of CAWUFW010019131.1, from coordinate 104,232 downwards.
GGCAGGACAAAGGCAGATGTGTTCTTTACTGGTATGTATGCATGGTCTTACAGACATACTTACCCTTCACATGGGACATCAGTTTGGTAGGCTAGTTTTAATGGAATCTATATGTGTTAATTCTGAATTCCAGAGCCAGTAATCTGCATACATTACAAACAAAGCAGCAAAATCTGTTGATAGTCGACACCTATAAAAAATTACCCCCAAGAAGAATTTCTATCTGGCGCTTTCCTGGGAAACAAAACTTCAATTTTTAAGGTTATGGTTTGGCCTGTTTGATGTAGGTGAGGTAGCACTAATATGGAACTATCAGAGAGTAAGGGAAAGATTTAATAACCTTTCACGCAATGCAATGTAGCAAGGCAACTTGCTACGCTGAGTGAAACGGGGAGAGCAGAAATGTGCTGTATTTACTAAGATATGGCGCACTTCTGTTCTCTCATAGCACTGGCACACTTCAGGCAGCCTATCGCCAACACAAGCACCCTTGCATCATGGTGCAAGGGTGCCTACCTCATGGTACAAGGGTGCCTACCTTACAAGGAAAATTGCTTTTGTTCAGAAAGGGATACCTTCCTGCACAAAATAATCTCTCGAGGCATTTTACTCTTTCAATGTGTGCTGCAGATTGCAGCACACATAGAAAGAGGAAATAACGAGAAAAAAAAGATTTTTTTCCTCGTTACGCCATCCTCTGGGATGCGTAATGATTTCACGCAATCCCGGGTTGACAAATGTTTGTAAATTTGGGATTGCATGAAATCCATGAGTAGAGCACGGCAACGCCCATGTCCCACCCATAGAATGGGTCCCAGAATCAAAGGTAACGCAATGCAGTGCAAGCCGCTGCTTTACGTTACATTTGTTTTTACAAAGTCATGCAAGGTGGCGCAAATCGCCCCTTGCATGACGTTGTAAATATCTGCTAGCATTTTGTGCCATGGATGTACCACAAAAGTGGTGCAGTCATGACACAAAATGTTAGTAAATTGGGCCCCATATTCGGCCTGCAGGTTTTGTTCATATTAGAAAGAATTGTGGGCCTCATTTACTATATTTTGACCACATCAGCCCACCAAGCATTCCTGCTGTGCTATCGTGTGTCAAAATAAAAGGGCAGCAATGCGCCGTATCTACAAGATACAGCGCATTTCTGTCCTTTTCCCCTGCAATGGCACACAAACAGCAGCCGCTCGCCAAAGCAGACACTCGTGCGCCATGGTGCAACGGTGCCTGCATTGCAGGGAGGATTGTTGTTGTGCAGGAAAAGGCACCTTCCTGCACAAAAACAATAATTAATGGCGTTTTGTTCCTTCTATGCATGCTGCAGAATGCAGCCCACATGGAAAGAGCAAAATACAAGGAGAAAGAAAAGTGTTTCTCCTCGTTGTGCCCCTCCTATGCGTAAATCTGTGAATGTTTCAGGTTCCATGGTTGATGCATAGGAACACCCACAGCAACACCCATGGAATGCCCCTTTCACGCAAAGTACTGCGTGAAAGGGGCCCATATTTACAAGGCCATGAAAAGTCACTCTGGTTGATTTTATGTGGCCTTGTAAATATAGGCAGGCACACTGCACCACTGGTGCTTCTAAAACAATGACACATTGGTGGCACAATGCTGAGATAGGTTTGATGAAATATCTATTCCCATACCTGGTAGTTTTTAACACATAGGTGTTGAAACATCCAAGACAATGGCTAAAAAAGGCTTGTTTGTGGTGGTTTTAACAAACTGTACAATAAAGGTTTATATAGTAGTAGGAGGTGGTTTCATTGAACGGCCTCCCCAAGGTCCACAAGTCGATTTCCTTGGACTCGCGAGCTTCTCCTGCGTTCTGAAGTGCAGGCACGTATCCCATCAATGGTACGGTGTATACATCCTATGGTGTCTATCCTCCTTAAATTCTGCAGTATGTTTTCATTTTGTGGGCTTAAGGCACAGTAAATGATAAATTTCCAACCAATTCATCATTATGAGCCACACACTCCTCAACTTTTACCTGCAACTCTTTATCACTGAACTTATGCTCCACTTTTCTTCGTCCTTCCTTGTTCCTCTTCTCTGGGCCATGGCTTGCCATGATGCCTTTGAACTCCTTTGTGTCATGTGGCTTCTCAGCTCCTCTTCTATGCTGTTCATAGCCTTTTCTGAGTATGTGGTGGTCTGCTCCCTCACTGTGATCTCCTTAGCCACTACAGGAGTAATTTTTGCATTTTGCTGCTAACTCCAAATTGCAATCTGCAGTTTGATAATTAGCGACAACAAATCTTTCCAATTTGCTATTTAGTAGTGATTACCTTTAGTAATTAGGGATCTGCAATTAACAGTTCGTGTTCAGCATTTGTTCTTTACTAATCTCAAATAGCAAAATTATTGCTTTGAACATCAGGCCCAAATTCTGTCAATGCACTTGGATTATCTTGCAGGTAGGTTTAGCTGACCGGAATATCCTGCACATTTACTGGTTATCGATGACAAGAAAGGCCCTGATAGACAGATCAGGTCAAAATGTAAATAACAGCATTATCTTTACATCAAATGTCAGAGCTAATCATAAGATAAAACACATTGAATTGATTCCATAATGCTTAGTTGTGGGCAGAAGAAATCTTTATATAGACAGGTTGGCTACAATCAAACATCATTTTTTCCTTGACTCGCTCATGATCAACCCCTGGTTTAGTCGAGTAGCCAAGCCCTTGGAATGGAGGCACTTGTCAAAAATGTAAACTCAGAACCACTTGGTTGGAGTTAAATGGGTTTCTAGCTTATTGTTTCCAAGTATGATTAAGGAGAGAAATGACGTACGGAACCATTTCTTGTCTTTCTTGGCTGCAAGTAACAGTAAACTCGCTAGTTGTGAAAAAAATGATTTATGCAAATTAACAACCAGTACCCCAGTAGGCAGCTCTATGTAAGTCAACATGAAACACACTGTAATGAAAGAGAGAAACCCCTGCTTTCCAGTTCTGAAAACGAAAGCACCAATTTAAGAAAAATCAATGGCATTCTTGCAGCGTTTCTGCAGTGGGGAGGTCAGGCCCAGGCAGGGCTGTGCCTATGCTTTCCAGTTTCCTGCTTTGCTGCAGTACCCCGGCCCACTACTCTCTGCTTCCACAAACACAACACAACATTCACAAATGCATTTACGAGTATGTGCAATAGCACTTCTTTGGTACTAGTTAATTTACTTATTAATGCAATTTACAATGCTTCGGGAGTAGATCTACACCTGCGCCGGTAATCGCTGGTGTGTGGGGTACTCCACTGAAAGTGCATAAAACGACATACATAAACCAATGTTTTAAGTGTAAATGTGGGAATGGCAAGGGGGAGTGGTTGTAAAATGAGGAATTTCTGCTAGAAAGCAGGAGGAGTGTAGGAAAAATCAAGGTAATGCAAAGGGCGGGACATGCAAATACAAGAACATACCTACAGAAGGGTAAGTCAAATGCAATTAACAAAAGTTACACCCACATCTATTTAAGACATTTTTAATCAATCTTAAAAGTACAAATATGACATAATTCACAAGTCTACACACAAAGGTACATCATTATGCATTGCATATTCCATACACACAAACGTTCAATCACCCTCACAATACGTAACATAGCCAACACACATAAAAAGCACATGAATTCCCCCATTATTATAAGAAAAAACACATCAACAATCAAACCCCCAAAACTCACGTAACAAATATGTTCTATCTGCATAGCCATCACACCTCATAGTTGTGTTCAGAAAAATATGCAGACTGCACCCGTAATATTCATCTACATCCCTATTTTTATGTCTGAGGTAGATGAATCTACATTATAGGGTCAACTTTAATGACAACCATGCTTAACAGGAAGTTACATAGCGAATGTTCAAAATCTACCACTGGAAAACCATGCTAGGGGACTCCAATTGTTGCTTGCGCTTGCCAACTTGCCGTTGGCGAGGCGTGCGTGAGAAAAAACTCACCACGCGGCGGTTGGCGGAGTTTAGCCGGGACTCCGCATTACAAGTGTAGCGCAGAGTGAGGCAAAACTCTGTGAACTCCGCCAGCAGAGCGGAATTTATCACCCACCCCTGTGCATGTCATCCTCCAGTCACACCTGGAAGAGCATCATTGTCAGGTCGATCAGCTGCGATGCTGAGATGTAAGAAAACAGTTACACCTTTGATTTGTGGGACTGTGCAAAAGCATAGTGACTCAAACAGCTCTACATGACATGTTGCCACTTAATGGCACTCTAATGACACATCACCGTAGACAAGTAGGATATTATTGGCATATATCTGTAGCTTCTGCTTGAAATGCACCCACGGATATAGGATAGGATTGTGTCTTACCTGCTAGTACTGGTCTGTATAGATTATTTTATGTCAGTTGCTGACTAATGATGCCTGTAGGTGACTGTGGATATGTGAATACTAATGCAGCAGCTGGAAAATATGATACAAGAGAGGCATCGGGGTCATGGCAGTGTAACTGTGGATAATGGCGACAGGCCTGACAGCTTGTGTCAATGATAAGTAAAGGGTGATTTTGTACACTCTTTATACTTTGAATGAATGAAAGTTGTGCATTCATATGCTTCAGATGACAAAGGGTGTCAATGAGATGTGGATAAGTTCAACTTTTTATGGACGACCTAGGGCCACAGATGCAACTTACTGATAAATAGCATGCAGATAAATTGCTTCTTTACGGAAGACACCTGATGTTGGCTGCTGGGTGGTTCATGGTGTGTTCACAAGGAGACGTTTAGTTAACTTATTGCAACTGTGAAGAGGGGCATTTAGGCGCTACTCAATTTTTACGAAAGCAAGCAGTATTTGCTATGTGGTGACATTTACATTTACTTATCAATGATTCATGGTGTTGTGCTCTCGTTTTGACAAGGATTAGCCTGTTGTGTTAAATCAAAGATTGTATATAGATTTATACATTAGGGGGCAGATTGATGGGATTGTGGTGCAGCGCAGCTACTCACCTTGCTGCGCTGCATTGCAGGGACAGGGCAGGAATGCACCGTATTTAAAAGAATACAGTGCACTCCTTCCTTTGTCTCTGCACAGGTGACGTTTTGGCAGCCTGGCGTAGCATTTTGGTAAATCTAGGAATACATCAAAATCCATGGGAGTGTTGTGTAGTTCCTAGGAGTCCCCCAGGACCTGCGTGTTTTGTATGACCTAAACTGAGGGCTTGGTGTCCCGACCGCTTCCGGACACCCCAACAGGATATGTCAGCAGTTAGATCAGCTAGCTCTACAGTACCACTACCACCCCCTGTATTCTACAGTGGTGTAGGTAGTTTCTGGCAACCACTGAACATGACAACCCTGATTCCTCAGGGATCGTGGAAAACAGTACAGTATATTTCGCTCAAACACTCGTGCTTGCTTTCTCTCAGAAAATACACAGGATGGCAATTAGGACGTTTCAATAAGTATTTATTGTTCCAGCGACAGCCTTGTGTAAAACAAATGTGATGCGACAATCAGGAGACAGAAGCATACTAAAGAGATTGCTAGTACCAATATAGTGAATAGTATATACATTTCTACCATAGTGCTAATAAGGTGAACAGAAACAGTTCAGATAGAAACAGTAGCACTTGTATAGTCCTAAAATGCGTGCCCTAAGTAATTTGCTAAAATGTACCTAGCCTAACCTGAATGTGTAGGTGTATATGCATATAGATATGTGTATCTGTAGCCAAGATACCCCTAGGGATGAACCAGCCCCTCACCTGATGGTTGGGAATGAAGGACCCCGTCTCTGCGTTGAGGATGACAACCCGCAAGGGATGTCAAACCGCTGCTTGTCGGAGATTCGGCATGCAGGACCCCATTCTCATCTTGGAACGAATTCTCCTCTAATTTGTAGAGGGGAGTGAGGGACTTTTATACTAAAGTAGTCACTCCAGGGTTTTTTCTAGGATCAATATGTTTTTAAAACAACCATGGATGTTTTAAAAACAATCATAAATGTTTTTAAAACAATCACCAATGCTTTTCTAAACAAGTGCGATCATGTACAGCTGGCTGTTGGCCAAAGATTGAAAAAAAGCGATGATCCTTATACAGAATAAATCTGCCGTGACTGAGGACATGTTTATGTATGTCAGGTACAGGGATTATGATGGAACGCTTAGAGCCTTGTGTCGGGGAGACAGGAGCAAGCTACTAGGTAAAAGGTCACCTGTTTAGAATCGTTATTGTCATGTGGATGGGACAATGTATGTAAAACGGGATATACCTGATGGGACTATCCTAAAAGACAATACAGAGTTATATGGAAAAACCAACACAATGCCCATGGAACACCTTCCCAGGGCAGAGTAACGCAACACAGCGATTTGCAGTGCGTAGCATTACTCCAGATTTATGTAGCCACTCGGGGCAAAGCAAAGAGGCCTTGCATGGTTTCATAAATCGCATAGGGGGTTTGCTTTGCACATGTATCACACTGTGTGGTGCAAACGCGATACAAACACCCTCATAAATATGCCCCTAAATGCCAAAGTTTTCATGTACAAAGGTTAAAGGGCAGTTGGGCATGCATGTGGCATAGCAGCTCCATTATTCTTGACACCTAAGTTGACAAAGTCTAGGATTTACATTGCATAATTAACACATAAACATCAGATATGTTTATTCACTCATGACCTCTTTTGCTGACAAATGCTTAACAGCTTCTCCTTTGTAGGTGACTGACAATTTTACTGTTATGAAATGTGTGCAGACATAAATGGATGAGTACATTTTGATATGAATGTTGACTTTCCAGGCTCTATTATCTGTCTTGGGAGAAAGGGCAGAACAGTACAGGCAATGCTACTGATATTAAGGAGTTGATAGGTGGCTGAGGGGCTCGAAATACAGGGCCTGACAGGGTGAAAAGTGAATAGTGATAATTTACTTTTATCGGGCAATTTCAATGCCACCTGTCTTCTGTGGGTATAATGTAATCTCAACGCATGTAGACAAGATACGTTTAGCCAAGTGGTGAGTCAGGAAAATATAGGATGTACACATCTCAAGTGCTTGGTTGTGACCATCATAGTAGTAACACATACTTGATTGGAGGACAGGAATGTGTGGTTGTGCCAATTCTGGTTGTGACCCTGCCACTGGTCAAGATGCTAGTGCTACTGCTCCAGCTTGCAGTGCTGTACACAAGTGAACTGTAATAAGGTGAGATAAAACAGGTCAACGTAAGTTTTTTTACCTTTTCCATACTCGTGTGACTTGGGGAATGCTGTGTGCCACTGGAAGGGATGGGTCATATGCCGTTGAAGGCTATTGTTTCTGTGAAGGGTGATATGAGTGGAGATTCAAGGGATAGGTGAAATGTAGAGGTCTGCTGAACACATCTGGCCTGAAGCTGGTATTCCCTGGAACACGCAGACCATGCAGTAGGGCAGGGGGCATTGTGAAGGCGATGCACATGTTAATGGCGAGAGACTGAGTTATGTGTAAGTCGGTGGCCAGGTAGAGCTTTATTGTGGCAAACGTATCCTTCACTCACCTTCTTCTATCATGACATTTTTTTAACGTCTCTGTGATGTTTACCTCTGACCTAATGCATTTAGTCTGTGTCCTCCAGTCATATGACTACCTTCTTGGTTACACAGAGAATGTGTGGAAATCAACTATGTCATCGGTTCTTAACATTTTGACTTCTGTGGACCTCCATTGAATCACTACTGGAAGCCGGGAACCTATGCACACCCATGGGCGTACTACTACATGTACATGGTTGTGCACTCATTTACTTACTTTTGTGAATTATCACTTCTGTTATATCAGTAGAACTGAAGACATAAAAAGTAATTTTTTTCATTGCAGAAGATGGCAAAACACACCCTCTTGCAGTTACCTTGAGATTCCCCATCAGTTGCACAGTGCAAGGTTCTCCCACAAAGACACTTATAGTGCTGAACCCTTTTGGCTACTCCAAGAGGGCAAACAGTGAGGGAGCACCAAATGTGTTCCACATCCTAGGTGGCTTACAGGTAATGAGTCCTTGCAGGGCCATTTGCCTGTGTTCCTGGTTATGAAGTATGGCATAGGCAAATGCCCAAAGGGATTCCCTCATGTGCATGGGGACACACCAATGAAAATAAAGAAACGCCCTCTTTTTATTGCACAGGTGCTAATATTAAACCCAGGCAATATCTTCTATAAAGAAGCAGCACAAACAGTTTAATTTTCTTTTGAAACATCAAACTGCCCCCTGGAGCACAAAAATAGGTGTAAAGGCCCATTGTATTGCCTGGGACATTTCTGTGGACCAGGCCCTTAAAAACAAAAAGGCCTGCCAAAAGTCCTCTCTTTTTTGCTCAAACGATAAGGTCTTTTGACTGTAAGATATATTCTGTCAGAATGCATGCAGAAGGGGATAAGGCCAGTAGACAACTGGCTTTATTACTGGCTATGGAACACAGTAGACAGGAACTGATGACTATAGAGAATCATATATGTGAGCTGGTGTGCCCCTAGTCAGAGTTAGATGAAATATTTAAATCCAAATCCTAGTGTGAAATGCTGTATAGGGGGCCCAGTACCCTTGGTAATTTACTTGGAAGAAAGACCAGAATGCTTCCACAGTGACCACCCTAAATTACAAACAATCTGAAGTACTAGAGCGACGACTCAATCTAAGCAAGATTAAAACTGCCTTAAGCGAAATGGGGAGAGGCAAATCCTTTGGATCTAATCGATTGCCTCTGGATTTTATGACACATCTTGACCCATTTTATCACAGGCTAATGACCATATACACTGAAATAAAGACAATCTGGACACTTCCTCATACAATGAGAACATCTGAGTTAGACTGCCAAGAACAATTTGCATAGCAAAAGCCCCAGACTTCAAGATTTCTTATTTTGGGCTCAAAGGTGGTCACTGTTCAGACTCACTTACATTAGAGTGATTATTATTTTGGATTGCTGGAAACAAGTCTAAAACATAACTATTAAGTACATTTTCATGTTTAGTGAGAATGGTGTCCCAGTTTTAATTACAGTTGGTTAAAAATTAGTGCAGCCTTCATACCCTGGTTAGAGGAGAGCGCACATTTCCTTTAGCACTGGTTAGCAGTGATAAAGTGCCCAGAGTCCTAAAGCCAACAAAAAAGATCACAAAAATAGGTGAAGGAAGGCAGAAAGTTTGGGGATAACCCTGAAGAAAGGGCCAGGTCCATCAGTAAGTGACTAAGATACGCCTTTGTTTATGTTTTAATGATACGCCTGTGCAGGGCTGGCTCTAGGGCGGTGCGACCGGTGCCACCGCACCGGATGCTGGCTTCCAGGGGGCGCAGTGTTTTCAAGTTTATCGTTATTTTAAAGCACCTGCTGCTCCCGCGCTCGTTTCCTCCAGCAATTTCCGGGCAACAAAAATATGTCAGGATAAATCCTGTGATTAATGTTCTTCCTGAAGAGAGATCGGAGTTTTATTTAATTGGGGTTTTGACCCACTATAAAGTAGTGCAGAGGGTTAATATGCCTGTTGCAGAAAACAAGTACCGAGCAGATTACAAAGTGCATAGAATTTAAATAGGTCAGTGGGTTACTCGTTTTAAAAGAGACATCATTTTGTTACTTGCAATTTATAGGTTAAAATCCTAATATAGGATTTGAATTTATAAATTGCAAGAAACAAAATGATGTCTCTTTTAAAAGCAGTAACCCATTGACCTATTTACATTCTATGCACTTTGTAATTGTACTGAACTATTAACTTTTATCAAAGAACTGCATGCACCTGCAAAGTATAGATTTGAGTAAAAATTAGTGTTGCAAAAAGGATTAATTTAGGAAGAAATCTATTCTCATTATTAAAGAGAACCCCCAACTATGGTGTTCCTTTTTAAATTCTGAGTTTGTGCTTCCCCAGACCAAGCACTATTAAACTATTCTGCCTACCAGTATGGATGACATGTGGCTCCTACACCTTGTAGTCCTCTGTCTTATGTAACATTTCCTATACGCTGAGTTACACACGTATGATTGATTGTCTTTGTGTAATGTGTGTGTGATGCAAAGTGCTCTGACACCCTACACTGGTATGAGTGGTGCTATATATGTATCTGAGAGAGTGTGCTATATATGCTTCTGAGAGAGAGTGGTTATGGAGACTTGGGCACTGTTAAAGGGTGGTGCTGAGGGAATCGGTGGTGGAGGTGGTCATTGTGGTGCGCCAACAAACATTGTCGCACCGGGCGCCACCAGCTCTAAAGCCGGCCCTGCGCCTTTGGTTATGTTTTAATGTATAACCTTTTTGTTGGTTCAACTTCCAAAATTAGGACGTCATGATCCTCGAAATTTCATGATCTGGGATTGTGGTCCCCTTTTTTTAGGGTGCTCGAATTTATTTTTGCCCCAGTCCGGCTCTACACGGCCTGTTGGAAAGCCTTACCTCAATGCCAGATGGTTAACCTCCCTGATCAGGCCTCTTGAGGTATGCCTAAAATGAGTCCTGTAAACATAAATACTTTTTAAACCATTGACTTAAACAATGTACAAACTGTATATATAATGTATAAAACGGTATGTTACAAGAACAGAAACATGCTGCCAGACGCTCAGAGAACAAACGCTGGTGATGTTGTTGACAATTTTAATGTGAAATGCATCCTTGTGTCCACTTTGGATGTGAGGACACATTTTGCACTTAAAATTGCACAAAAACACAAGTGCTGCAAACAACAGCAACCGCTCGCATCCTGGTCATTTGTATTGTTCCTGTGCTCTGCTCCAAAATGTTGGCATAATTACTGCATGTGGCATAGTAATATAGTTTCAGAAATGTTGCATAACAAACATAACGTGTAATTCGTAATATTGCACAATATTATGCTATTGTAACAGAAATTGTTCTCAGGCCTAACTTTAGAGCACCTTGTTCGGAACAACGTTGACCTTTTTACACAGTTGCTGTTCCAAGTCCTTGTGACGTCAAACAATATCTGTTAAACTTTTTGAAACAGGGACAAAAACTTCAAGCTGCTGTGCTGACTGCTCAGATATCACACAAAGGAAGGCTTGAATAAGGATTCATAAAGCAATGAAGCAATACCATTTAATTCTTGAAGTCAGATTTTTTTCAGGAAGCCACAATATTTTATGTGGGATTCAGTGCCTAGCCAACGTGTTCCTCCCACGTACGCACTAAGGCTGACTATGAAACAAAACATGCATGTTGTCATTGGAACTGTAGCTGTAAGCTGGCGTTCTTTCTGCAATATGGGCAGTCAAAGCAAAGCTCCCTGGATTTTCACCATTCAGCAGGTGAATCTGATAATGTTCTCCTTAATTATTTTCCCATATCTTGTACCTCCTCTTCTCTTTTTATGTCTGTACCTATCTGACTAGGCTGTGACATTTAGCTCTGGTGAGAAAATGAAATATGATGAGGGGTGGGAAGAGCAGGACTGCAATATGAGGATTTTCTATAAAAAAGTCTGAAAGAAAGATGTAGAGAGGAAGAAAGAAAAAGAAGTAGGTCTGGAAAGAGAGAGAGATAGGTAAGATTCTGAAGTGAAGTAGATAGAGATAAGTAGAAAGAAGTGTTGTGAGAGTGAGGGAACTGGCGTACAGAGAGGGGTTAGAATGTGAAGATAGAGTGGTGAGATAGAGCCAGAGGAAGGGGAAGGTCTACAATTGGACAGGTGGGGCTGTGAGAGGAGTATAGAGAGTTGCAATGTAGAGAGTACTGACATAGAGAGAGGGGAAAAATGCGAAGTGAAGTGAAACAACTCATGTCAGGTAAAGCGAACAGCAAGACAGAAAGAAAGGCAAAGTGAGAGTGGTGAACGGCAGAAAGACAGATGGATTGCAGGAAAAAAATTGTGAAGTAGACTAACAAAGGTGAGGTAAAGAATGAGAGAAGAGCTTGAGAGAAGAGCTAGTGAACAGAAACAGTAAGGGAGCAAGACAATGGTGAGGTGGAGACAGAGAATTGTGCTGGAGAGATGTATCAAAAGAGTGAGGTAGAGAGGAGTGGGGATAAGAAGATGAGCTGCAATAGAGAATGGAGTACAGAGAGAGGATAGAGTTAGGAGGAAGTGGTAGATAGAACAAGATATAGAGCTTGAGAAAGCCAAGTAGTGCAAAAGGAGTAAGGTAGTGAAATAGGCTAAGTAGAGGGAATAGAAGTAGAAAGAGAAGGGGGTGAAGAAAAGATGTAGCAAGTGAATTGTGAGGTAAATGGAAAGGTTAGGCAATGAGAAAATTGAGGCACAGAGATGAGGTAGTGAATGAGATGTGAGCTAGAGAGAGAAAATAGGTGAATAGAAAGAGAGGGATAGATACAGGAATCAAGTGATGTTTAATGAAATGGAAGAGAGAAAGATAAGGTGATGGAGTAAAGAGAGACATAAGATTAAGAAAGAGGTGAGGTAGAAGAAGTACCTAAACAAGAGGTGAGGTGGAAACAGAGCAGTGAGGTACAGAGAGAAGGGTGTGAGAAACAGAAATGAGGCAGATAGGAGGGTAGAGAGTTATAGATGTAGAAGTAGGCAACATGAGTAGTAGATAGAGAGACTGGTTAGGTAGAAAGAGGTAGAAAAAGCTAATGTAGAAATAGTTGTATTTGAGAGAGAGAGACGAGGTAGAAAAAGATGAGGTAGAGAGAGTTTAGATCAAGAGGTAGGGTGGTAGGTGCATAAAGATGGAGAGATGCAAAGATGCAAAGAGAGAGAGAAATTAAAAGAGGAAGGTCTGAGGTGGAAGACATGACGAGAAGTAAGGCTGTGAGACACAAAAAGATTTAGTGATTTGTGAAGCAGTTAGAGGTGAGGTAAAACATGACAGAGAGATAGAGAGAGACAGGGGCACATTTGAGTTAAGTGAGTTAGAAAGAGAGGGAACAGATAGAGAGGGACAAAAGGTAGACAGTGGAAAATAATGTAAGGAACAAGATAGAGGGAGGAAGACAGAGAAGTAATTAGAGAGGTTTAGAGGGGTAATGTGAGGAAGGGCGAGAGAGGTGATAGTGTAATAGATAGTTGAGGAGAGAGAGATATATAAATGTAGAATGTGGTGAGGTAGGGATAAGTAGAGAGAGAGAGAGAGAGAGACAGACATTCAAAGGTAGCAATAGCGATAGGCAGAGAGAGGAAGGGAGGTTTCGATTGAGAAAGACACTGTCATGTGTTTCCTGTATGGCCCATTGTAGTTTTCCCTATGTTAGACTAATTGTGCATGTTAGCAGCCTCATTTTCATTTGCACATGTTAATATATAAACACGCTTGCTTTTGTGCCACACTGTACTTTCACTCGGAACCTGCATATGTTTTCGTGTTCTGTTCTTTTCCTGGGATTTAGTCTGAACACCATAGACAAGGTCAAACAAAAATGCCCCTTGTTATTCTCTCTGGTAAGACATTAGCCCCTAGACATAATGCAAGAATACAGCTGCTGTTTGTTTGCACACGTCTTGTCATATAACTGAGTATAAGAGTTTAAACAGGGGCACTGAGTGAGAACTTTGAGACAAGAGTGCTACATCAGTTGAGATGTAAAACGTCCATCTGTGTATGCTAAGGTACGGGGTTCACCATTAGTCCCAGAGATCTTTGATATACAATTATTTCGCTTCAGTTGAAAGGAGGGTATTCTGTCTTATAACATGACAGGACTTTTCATAGAATATGGTTTGTTGGCCATGCTAACAGTGTTTTTAATATGCATTTGTTTTCTAATTGTGGCACAAATACTGCATTTTAGGACACAATAGTTTAAGTAAATATTCTAAACTTCCTTCGTGTCTTTCATTTATTTTACTGTGGACATGTACGAGTGAGAGCTAAGAGAGCTAAAGGGTGTGCCCTGTTACCGCGATCCCGGAGAGGGTTGAGAGGCTTGTGTTCTGGGGTGCCAATTCAGTTGTTTCTCTGGTAAGGTTAGGAGGGCAAGTGAGGCACTATAGCTAATCTGACTCGGGCTCATAGGTACTGAGGTTGTATGATGACTCAGTTCCTGCATGCCGATGTTCTATGGTCCCAAAATAGTTCTGTTCCTGAGCAGAATCCCTGCAACATGGTGCCACTAATGTTTTGGACAGGTACTTACTTGCGGGAACCCTGAGCAGAGCTTGTGCTTGTCAACAATACCCTTGTACCTTTTTTCCGAAGATGTTTGTGGTGTTAGGGATTTATCCTCCACAGTTTATAGGTCACACCTAGTTCTGTTGGTTTTTTAAGCTTGAATATTAAAAGGATTAAACCCTGTTTGTGCTACTCTTTGAATCCATTACATATTACTTATGGTGCAGCCTATTGCTATTGCTGTTAATTGCCGCCCAGCAGTAGCTCAGCATTTGGTGCAACACGGAGTTCCTAATGCAGGAGCTGTGGTGATTTTTGTTGTTGAAGCAGATGCAGCGTTCTGCTTTGAAGTTTTTATTCTTGGGTCACATTTCCGGCTGTGGACTCTAATGATAATACTTTTCATGAATACACCTCACCCCCGGCTCCTAATGCATATTGTCTATATGTGCTTCTTGAAATTCCTCTTACCGGCTGGGGACACCAGACTTGGTTTAATATCACCCTTCCCTACATGCTTGGGACTGTTCGAATGGGTTCCTTAAGTACTGAAGGGACTACATGGCCGGCTCTGGCGGGCTATACCCCGTATTCAGATTTGGGTATTATAAATCTAGATCAGACTCGTGCTTTATACAATATTCTTGTTGTCCTATTTATACGCAATATATCTCACATGCTTTGTTAGCTAGTCCAGCTAGAATTGGCCTATAAAGAGAGGCCCAGCAGCTTGCTTGGTCTGTCCTTAGTCCTGTAATTGTTCATTCAGTTATGGGCAACGGGCCACACATTGTGAAGAAATTCCATTTTGGATAGCCCAAAAAATCGATCAATTTGAAACTGTGTCTCTCTTGATGGGCCCCTAAGTCAAGCACAGAACTCTCACCATGTGCTTACCCACTGGACTGGTTCCCACTCTCGCTAACTACAACACATGGGGGGACCATTTTTGCCACTGTCTACACTCTTTGTCATGGCACTCCCTCAATGGCCGTTGTACCGAATTTCCTCAAAGAGATGCAGAATGAACATGGGGCAGGTCCTACCCTCTATTTGGAGATGAAACTTGTGGGTATTTTTTCCATTGTCCCCAAAATGATTGATTCTAATGTTAATGGTGAAGTAGCGTCTTTGGCTTTAAGCCAGCGACTTGCCGTGGTGGCATTGGCTGACCACGAATACGAGTTGCCTGTCATTATTGCTAATGTATACACGTCTTTAGGACGTAGCAGTTTGGGAACTAGACCTTTAGTACCACCTCTTGGCAAGCCTAGCTCTGACAAGGATGCCAGACCAGCCAGTGAGTTTGCTAAAAAACCATGGGATAAATCTAAACAACAGCAACAACAGAAAGGTAGACAACATGGAGGTTCCTGTGTTTCTCCAATGAATAATCCTCTTTTTCCAGTTCTGAAACCAGATCATTCATATCGCATTGTCTTAGATTCTAGACATTTAAAAAGTCATACAAGCACATTTGCTCTGCAAAATACCCATAGTACAGCGCTCATTGATAATGTAGTCTGTAAAAAATACAAAACCACTTTGGACATTTCCAATGGTTTTTTCAGTCACAATTTGGCTCCTGAGAGCCAAGACTGGTCAGCCTTTAGCACCTTAGGCTTTCAAATGCGTTACGCCCAACTTTCTATGGGCTAGAAGTACAGCCCAGGAGTCTTTGGGGCACATATTGTGTCAATTCTTCAAGAAATCGACCCTGATGATCTGTCCTATGTAGATGATATCCACCTGATGGACGACAGTTTAAACCCACATCTAGCCACAGTCTATCACATAATACTGAGTTCTGCAGAAGTTGGCTAGAAGTTTAACTTCAAAAAATTCAATACAGCTTTTTTGAGTGTCCTTTTCTTAGGATTTGAAATTACAAATGAAGGAAGAGCCTTGCCCCTCACTTTCTGGAGAAGTGTGTACAACTACAACCTCCAGGTACCCTTAAAAAGTTACAATCCCTGCTGGGATTTTTTTAATTTTGTCCGCATATACATACCTGATTATGCACAACGTATTAATCCAATTTATTCCTTAATATGCCCAGATTTTTCCGCTTCCTCCTGTAAGTTGGAACAGCCTGACACTCTTAGATCTTTACAATCTGACTTACTGGAAAATGGCATTTACATATGCGTGTCAATACCACAAATTTAGTCATCCGTGTTTTTTCCAGTGCAATTGGATATATGCATGTCACCTTTAACAAAGGTGAAACGGTACCAATAACATATAAATCGCATTTATATTCCACTGCAGAAATGTGTTTTGTGTCTACTGAAAAAATACTGACTGCTGTACAAATGCCCATCCTTAAAGAATGGCCACTCGCTGAAGGAAAGTGCATTATTGTTGTTTCTCCGGTACCAGCCTTAGAGGCTGTCACCAAAGCTAGCGTTCCTAATGCGGAAGCAGTCTATCTTGGCTGGACACAATGGGCTACGTCCTTAACAGCCGTAGATGTAGACTTCGTCTTTGACCCTTCCTTGCAAACGCAAGAATTTTTGCAATATGAGCATGTTTATCCTTTACCTTCTTCAGTTCTGCCTCTTCATCAATATAAATATATCATTTATGCTGATGGTTCCGCACAACCTGCAATAGGTTCTAAGCAGCAGTATTCTGCCTCATGAGTCATCGTTATTGGTACTATGTTGGATGGTGTTTTTCACCCCAAACAACTTGCACACAGTCTCTAGGAGACTGTACTGCACAGTTGGCTGAACTAAAAGCTTTACTTCTTGCTCTTGAAAATACGGATCCTGGACTCTCCACACTTATTGTGTGTGATTTGTATTATTGCGTACAGTCCTTTAACAATAATTTACATTTTTGGCAACAAAATGATTTCAGGGATTCAAAGGGTAGCACAATCAAGTACAAACTGCTTTGGGTTAAAGTGGCAGATCTTAAGGATCTATTGCCACAAACACATGTTATACATACATTGAGTCATCAGTGGGTGGGAGAACAGACTGTAGGAAATTCTCTGGCTGATGAAGCAGTCAAATCTGTCGTGCCCACAGTAAAAATTGCAGCTGTAATGTGCTCTAAAACTTGTATCGACAACAATATCTTGGCTGCCGTGATTGCTTTTAAGAACGCACCCCTTTACAGAAGGGTTTTCCTTCTAAATAATGCTATCATTTAAATGACCAAAATGTTCCTTTTGCAACTATTCCTGGAGTTGGTGATCGTGTGATTCCCAACGCAGACCGTAGACATGATTTAATTGTAGCCGCACATGAAGGTGTAGCTTCTGCCCAAGCAGGAGTGGCTGCCACTATTTCGCTCTTACAGTGCCGTAATTGGTAGAAAGGTTTATACCAACCAAGCCAGAAAATATATTTTGTGTTGTGACATATGTATGTAGATTAAAAGTTCTACTGTGTCTCGACCCCCACAAACACATCTCTTTATTTTTAACCAGCCCTTTGACTGTATTTACTTCGATCATTGTGGTCCACTGATCTCAGATACTGTGATCACGCTTATTTTGGTTGCAGTTGCATCTTGCTCTAGGTTCCTCTGGGTTTGGACACAGCGCTTGGCTGACGCTCTCGCAATTATTAAAGACTTGCAAGTCTTTGTCGGTACTTATGCCTGCTGTGCATTCCATTTGGACCAAGGTCCGGCTTTCGCTTCTAAAGCGTACCATGATTCGATGAAGTCCATGGGTGTACAAGTGCATTATTCTTCACCATATAGGCCAGAGGGCAATTCTGTAGTGGAAAGAATGAACCATGACTTAAAGCAGTCCTTAATGGTAAGGGTATTAGGAACAGGACGTTGTTGGTTGAACCATCTCTATGGGCGTCAATGAGTATTAAATAACCTCCCCAAAAGATCTCTGGGAGGGTGGACCCCGTATGAAGTGCTTTTTGGCATCAAGATGTATTGCAGAGCTTGACGGGTCCCGACATTGTGGGGGCAGCCGCATCCTTTGATGTAGATAACCATGTGCTCTCTTACAGTACCTACAAAAGTTCTGTGATGCTCAATCTCACAAGCATTTGCC
This sequence comes from Calotriton arnoldi, assembly GCA_963921515.1. Lineage (NCBI taxonomy): Eukaryota > Metazoa > Chordata > Amphibia > Caudata > Salamandridae > Calotriton > Calotriton arnoldi. The sequence goes on along the minus strand of CAWUFW010019131.1, from coordinate 86,140 downwards.
TACATCCCTCTCTTCATGTGCTGATGATCCACTTCCAGTTTCCATCTGGCTTCCAAAAGTTGGAGATCTGTTTCGAGGAAAGGTGGCAATCAAAAAGGAATTCGGCCCTGCGTATTGTGCTCCTGTTCCAGTCCTTGGTGTCCAAGATACACACACTGTGATTTTGCCACCACTCCCAGGATATAAAGGCAAGCTCTTTGTCTCTATTGAACATGTCAAATTACATCATGTGCCCATTCTTCAGAGTATGCAACAGAATAGTCATTCCTTTCCACAAGCTCGTGAGCACCACCGATGTTGGTACTCCCCGGCTTGGGGGGGTGGGGCTGAGTCCTCCACTGACAACTTAACTGATACAATACCTTCTTCTACTATCACATCTTCTACACTGGATGTTGTTTATACAGATCCACCATTGGCGAATCCTTCTGAATTGGATTTTTAAAGCCCTACTGCTGAGTCACAGCCTCCTGTTTCCCAGCTGAGTACCTCCGTGTAATATATGGATCAAGATGACTTTTCTTTGGACAATTCTTCTGTTTTGCACCTACCCCCAGCACAGATTTGTGTTTTTATTTCTTGGCTAAAGCACACTTATCTGGTCCCACCTTGGATTTATGTCTGGATCATACTCTCTTTGATTTTCCTGTTCATGTGGATTGGATTTGTGCCAGGTTGGTTCTTGTTAATCAATGGCCATTACCTCCCGAAATGTTCTACTGTAGAACTGATCGACGGGGTGTTGGCCCCTCATTTTTCATCACATAGATTGAAAAGAGGCTTGTCCCTGGTTCACATTTTAGCCGCTCCAGTGACTGATGGAGTTGTTTGTGATAAGGTTCCTTCTGACATATTCAGCCCTACAGAGATCCTGCAAATACCATATATGTTCATAGTTTCTATGGGTGATGTAATAGGACCGGGGTTAAATTCGGATGAATGGGATGTTGACACTGTAAATTCTATGCTGTCTGAACTAGAGTATTATACTGTTTTTGAATCGGAGGATCTATATCTTAATTCTGCTAATTATGCTGATATGTTCTGTTCTCATCACTATGGACAGCTTTTTCTGCATAGAGCAAGTGGACAGCATCCCCATTTTAATAAATACACAATGGGAACATTACCCAACTCCCCCTCAAGGGAGTTCCAGAAAGCAAAAAGACAAGTTCACATATTTTATGGGATATGACACTTCAGACCCCCACTTCATATTATTTTAAATTAGTTAAAACCCTACCAAAAAATATATGCTTACTCAAACTAAACTCATCTTTACAGCTTTGTTTGTTGACCAGTTAGCCCTCAAAGGTTATGATTACTGGAAAGACAACATCGATTTGAAATCAATTTGGGGAACAATGTCTTGGCAGGTGCAGGGCACAGAAACCTTATTTCTAGCCTGTTTGATTCCCACACAAATGATTTTCTTGAATGAAACGATCCAACAGACTACTTGTCTGGAATTTTCAAAAATTAAAGAAGAAAATTCCCGCTTTGATAACTGGCAGAGTCTGACAAACTACAATGAAGATCAAATAAATAGCATGGTGCAGAATGGTACATTTAACTTCTCATTTTCAAGTCCTGGTGGGTGGATGTTGTGGCCGGTGGACATAAATGGTTGCCATGCTCATTTTCTTAATTCCACACCTGGGTTTAAATCAAGCAGACCTGATCCCCGATACTCTCAGTCTACACATTCTGGTCTTGTTACCACCTATTCGGTGGGAAAGTTATGTCAACAATGGTTGGAACATTCCACACTGTCTGCAGTGAAACAACATCTTTCTCTCCTGCCCGAAGACTTGAATTTGTCAGATTTTCTTTTAGGTCGCAATTCCCCACATTCCAAAAGATCTATATATGCTGCTTCTTTTGAATTTTTGAAATTGTCCCTAATGGAAGCTGCTGCACGTTTAAGACTAATTGACCAAGATAATTTAGATAAAGTGCTAGCTGTTGTTGATAATAGTATTAATACGCTGTCATCTCATATTTACAATTTAAACAGTATTGCGTCATCTGTTAATGATTTTTGCAGAGTGATATATCAACGTTGTATCATGGGCAAAGTTAGCTTAGATCTAATATGCAGTTTAGTTGGACACTTTAAACACTCAAAAATGGACGCGTTCCATGGCATTACTTGAATTGCAGCGATTTGTTTCTGCCTTTTAATTCAATGCGTAAACACAACTGATGGCCATGAAAGACGCGACCCACACAATCCTGCGTTTAGAACAATTGAATCAGCTCCCATTCACCATAGCTGAAACGCCTTCGGCAGTGTGACTAATACATGGCGTTATTTCACTGCCTATATCGACATTTCAATTTACAGAGTGCATGAAACATTTCCCTATAGGTAGATATGAACCCCTTGGAGGCTGCTTCATTCATGAGTTATGGTCACTTCCCTTTACATATCATTGTGAACATTCTAATAAGGACATTTTTGTTACGGGTGAAGAATGTGACTCTACTGTTGTGCATTCACTTGTTTGTAAACAGGTTAAAATTCATGGCACCTAATTAGGCTTGTTTTTTTAAAGGGATTACGGTTCCCTCAATTCTTTCTTTTATTATGGTACTCTCTAATGGGAGTATATCTCATGCTTAGTGATCAAGGTGCACATGCATCAAACTTTGAATTTGCGATTCCTTATTAGCGATTTTTAAGGAATCGCTAATAAGGAATCGCAAAATGCAATGCACCAAAAAAAATCGCAAAAAAATAGCGAATCAGTAATAGACGCAATCTGTATTTGCGAGTACATATGACCGACTCGCTATTTAGGTAATCGCAAGATGCGATGTCGCAAATTGCGAAATCGCAAATTGCGATGTCGCTCCTGGTGCAGCTTGATGACATCACAATCAGGAAGTGATGCATCCCATGCTGATTCCAGTGCACTGAGAGAGTCAGAGGAGGAGGCAGACTGCAGGAACACAGCTGAAGTTACCATTTTTGCATTGCTAAAACTGATCTGGGACAAAAGCATGGCTTCAGGAGACACAGGGAAGAAGGCTGCTAATAGAAAAAGGAAACTGAAATTCAGTGAGAAGGAGATAGAAATCCTCATTGAGGAGGTAGTGAGGAGCCATGACAAGGTGTTTGGCAAACTATCACTCCAGGTCCCTGAATCAGAGAAGCAAAAAATCTGGCTCAGGATACAAGCCAAAGTGAACGCAGTGGGGGGTCACCCATGGCAAAATAGGAGACCTGCGCAAACGGTGGTATGACCTGCGCAGCCGTGCAAAGGAGAGGGTTGCTGACAGGCTTTCGGAGACAAAGCAGACCGGAGGGGGACCTGCAACATTGCCTGGCAATACACCCCTGGAGGACCTAGTGGAGTCCACACTCCAGCCTGAAGCTGTAGTTGGAGTGACGCAGTTGGACACCTCGGCACCAGCCAGTACTCCACAAGGTAAGATGCATGCAAATGTCCATTTAATGCAGAATATAAAATTAGAAACATCACGTCAGATCAGGTCTAGTGTTCAGAATCACACTCCAGTCCACATTTTACTTGGTACACCCAAATGCATTATGGGAGGAACAGGCAGGGAAGTGAACTTGGGAGGAAAACAGCATTGTTGCCCACAAGTACAACAAGGAAGTAAAACATATGGACACTGTGTGTCAGATAGTAATTTAATGGAACACAAAAATGCAGTATGTGAGCCACATACTTTTACATAATAACTAAAAATTGCACTGTTTAACATCACAGATGCAGCTGCACAGGAGTCAGAGGGAAGTGAAGGCGGAGACATCCAGGAGACTCCAGATGAGGCAGATGTGGAGACACCCGTGGGCCCAAAAACCACAAACCCTGCACCCACTAGACGCAGGTCCACAGTCCCACCACTACCTGCCATGGAAGTTGAGGAAGAGAGCGAACATGTCCCCCAGACATCCCAGCCTGGACGTACACCCATGACAAGACCCCAGTCACAGGTCCGGCACAGCAATAACCTAACACTGATGCGCATGTCAAGGGCACAGATGACAACACCAGAGGATGAAAGTCCAAATGTCTGGGGTGGGCTGGAGAGCCAAATGCTGAGGGTGCAGCGCCTGCAAGCAAAGAACATGAGATTAATGCAGGCACAACTTTGCACTATGTCAAACAACATGGCAGACAGGAGGGACTGCTTGAAAGAGCTGACTACAGCAGTGGTGGAAGGACATAGACAGTCCAATAGGCCATACCGGAGCTATGCAGGGTGATGTAGGAGGACTAAGTGTCCCAAAGAAAAAGGTATTGCCAATTCTTAGGGCGCCTAGATGGCTACACCAGATCCATCAACTGGCTGAGCACCAACACAGCTCTTCTCTCCCGTCGTTCTGTGGCCATGCAGGTCGAAATGAGCCATTGCTGTGGGGATGTGGCCAGGGGACTCGTCCAGGTCACAAATGCAGTAGAGCAATTTCAGACAGCTTCTGCTGGGGGCAGCAATGTATTGGGGGAGGGGAGAGTGAGGAGGCGTCCAGCCTCAGTAGTCTCTTGGTGCCAGTGACTACATGCAGGAGGTGCACTACTAGGAGTACCACAGCTTCAGAAAGCTCCACGAGGGACGTGAATGAGGCCACCAAAAGGCCTTTGGGAGTGCGTGGTCGCAATAAATAGGGTGGCGTTGGCATACTACATCCTATATGGTGATGTAACCATTATCATGGCAGAAGTTGTGACTGACATTCAAGTCCAATGATGATGTCTTGTTGATTTTTTATGTTTACACTCACTGTGCTATTTGGCACCTGGTATGTGTGCATTAACACTACCACATTTCTACATTAAAATACATCCACTACAGTTCAACCATGCTGTGTCTTGTCTCATCATTACCCACCTCAAAAATAATGCTGTGTAATTTCTGCACATCTCCTTCTCCCTTTTGCTAAGCTTGCCCCAGCTGCTGCTCATAGTGGTTGCACTGGCTGGTTGTCCTCCTCAGGCTTGCTGTCAGAAAGTTCCAGGGGTACGCCACTCCTAGTAGCGATGTTGTGCAACATGGCACAAGTGGCCACAATTTTGCAGCAGGTCTCTGGTCGGTACTGCAACGCCCCGCCAGTCTTGTGGAGGCAGCAAAACCTACTTTTCAGTAGGCCAAAGGTGCGCTCTATGACGTTTGGTGTTGCGATGTGCGCTGCATTGTAACGCTGTTCACTTGGGGTACTTGGGTTGAGTTATGGTGTCAGCATGTAGTTGCGCACTTCGTATGCACTGTCACATGCAGGGTAGTAAGCAAACTGTTAGTGACAGATATGCATTACCATTTGGCCATAGTGTCAGAGACATTGTAACATAGGTTTACCTAGCAGATATCCTTCTCCAAATTCACCCCCAAGGAGACGAGTGTGTATGCCACTGTGTCTGAATATGTAGGAGTCATGTGTGCTGCCAGGGTATTGTGCCACTAGGTCTGTGATGATGTTTTTTGAATTGCAGACTACTTGGATGTTCAGTGAATGGTAGGATTTGCGGTTCCTAAAGATGTACTCATTCACTGATGGTGGACAAATGGCTACATGCGTTCCATCAATGCAACCTAGTTCATGGGCAAACCGTGCTACCTGATAGAAGTCTAGTTTTGTCTTAAGCAAATCTTGTGGGGTTGAGGGGAAGCTAATGTGGTGGTTTATCCTGGTCAACATGGCGTTAAGGAATGCATTAAAAAACCGTGACAGGGCACTTTGTGACACCCCTCCAGCTACAGCTACTACACCCTGGAAGCTACCTGACGCTAGTAGGTGCAGGGAACATAGGACCTGCACATGAGTGGGAATGGCATGTGTCCTGCGAGTCGGACGCTGCAGTAGGGGATCCAATTCAGCAATCAGATCATGGTTCATGGCAGCATTTAACCTATACTTGTCATAGATATCTTCCTCTGTCTGCCCCAACAATGTAATGCACACTCTAAAAATGCGCTCCTGTATCCTCCTTCTTCTCTGTGCTGCTGCTCGTAGCCTCATCCTCCTCACCATGACGTATAGCGCTGCCATTGTGAAACATTCTGGGGCCTCCTGGGCCTGTTTAAATACGTTGCTGATGTTCCCCACCTGTTTTGATTGTTTTCACCTGTTTACCACCTGCCTGTAAAAATCTGTAAATAGCGATCGCTAATTTGCGAATTTCATGAAAATCGCCATTTGCGATTTTTCTTGCATAGCTTTGCGACTCTCTGATAGTGATTCGCAAATAAGGAATCGCAATTTTGGTCCTCGCAAAATTACGATTCCTTATTTTTGCGAATATCTTAATATTTTGCAAATTCGTATTGATGCATTGCAAAGGGCTAATTTGCGAGCGCAAAAGGTCTGTTTTTGCGATTCGCTAATTTTGCGCTTGCAAATTAGCTTGATGCATGTGTACCCAAGACTGTTGCAGAATGCGGACTGGAGTCCCGTATATTTTGTCCGTTTCTCAGCTAGTCACTAGTTGCATCAACGTGTTCTTTCCCCCTCGCATGGGAGTGTATATAGCTCATTGTGGCCTTCCATTTCAACTTTAAAGGCAGAACTCAACAAGCTAAGCAGAATCAAAGCTTTATTGTTTCAACAAGAAGTACCTCTTACATCTGATCACAAGACCTTTGAATTGCAGGTGGCTAGCACTTCTAGTGAAATACAGTCATTGTTAAGTACAAATCATCCCCTGCACTTTGCATAATTAGTGCATCACATTTTTAATGCCTCTAATACAGCTGGCCTTGCCTACTTTTATAAGGTTGTGGGCTCCGTCCTCGTTAGTTCTTTTCAAACCATCTTTGGAGTAATACCGACTTTTATCCCCTCCGATTTTTCTAGTGTGTTCAGAGGATTCCCGTTGCTATTATTCCTCATTTATAGCGTTCTCATCTGGTTCCTTCTTCTCCGCAATGAATGCTCCTTTTGCGGGCGCTCTGGAACTGGAGCTGGCACAGTTCCAACACTACCATGAGCATATGCTTCAGATCTTTGGAATGTTTTTACTGCAGGAACTGGATCTTTATTGGTCCCTAACCTTCTGGCCTGCCTGGTTTACCTGCATGCAACCCGCGTTCCAGTGTATCCGGTGCCCCTTTGAATGGGCTCTGGACATTTGCTTGGCTTCACAGACACCCGCTACCTTGGACATTGGACTGCTAATGAGTCCCTTAGCGACCCATTTTTAGAACTGTTCCTTGGGTTTGCAACTTCTTCACAATACGAGGTTTGAGCCACTAGCCTCCAAGGAAACTTGTGCATTGGCAGCTTGCTCACTGGAATCAGGCTTTGCTAACACAAATGCAGGTTGCGCAGTAACTATCTCAGCATTGACTGAGATCGGAGATCATATCTGTTTTTTGGAACTCGTGACCTGGGCAGTTGACCAATCCTCATGTGTGGAATTATACTCCTTTATGAAGTCTCTAGCCTTTGAGATGGCGAGTGATGCAATGGATTCCTCCGAAGCACCATCATTTGAATATTTTTCCAAATTCGTATTCTCTTCTATTCATTTACAGTAACTCCCAGCTATAAACTATGCTTTGAGTATGTTTACCTTCTGATTACATTTATTACATTTAGTATTCTCTTTAGTGCTATTGTCGTTACCATAAGGAGGGTGTAATGTGTTTCATGTATGGCTCGGTGTAGTTTTTCCTGTGTTAGCCTGATTGTGCACGTTAGTGGGCGCACTTTTTATTTGCACACGTTACTATATAAACACGCTTGCTTTTATGCCATACTGTACTTTCACAAGAAGCCTACATATGTTTTCATGTTCTGTTCTTTTCCTGGGATTTAGTACGAAAACTATAGACAAGAACAAACAACAATGCCCCTTGATATTCTCTTTGGCCGTACACTAGCACCTAGACATAGCACGAGAACACAGCTGCTGTTTGTGAGCACACATGTCTTGTCATATAACTGAGTATAAGAGTTTAAACAGGGGCACTGAGCAAGAACTATGAGACAAGATTGCTACTTCAGCTGAGACGTAGAACTTCCATTTGTGTATGCTATGGTACATATATAATTGATATATAATCATTTAGCTGCAGTAGAAAGAGGGGGGTTTAGGCTAATCTGTCTTATAACATGACACAGCTTTTCCTAGTATATGGTTTATTAGCCATGCTAACAGTGTTTTTGATATGCATTTGTTTTCTAATTGTGGCACAAATGCTGTATTTTAGGACACAATAGGTTGAATAAATATTCTAAACTTCCTTTGTGTCTTCTGTTTGTTTTATTGTGGACGAGTATGAGTGAGAGAGCGAAAGGGAGTGTCCTGTTACCGCAATCCTTGAGAGGGTCGAGAGTGTTGTGTTCTGGGGTGCCAATTCACTTGTTTCTCTGGTAAGGTTAGGAGGGCAAGGGAGGCACAATAGCGAATCAGACTCGGGGTCATAGGTACTGAGGTACTATGGTGACTCAGTCCCTGCATGCCGATGTTCTATGGTCCCAAGCATAGTTCTGTTCCTGAGCAGTATCCCTGCAACATGGTGGCACCAATGTTTTGGACAGGTACTTACTTGTGGGAACTTTGAGCAGTGCTTGTCAACAATACCCTTGCACCTTTTTTCCGAAGATATGCGTGGTGTAAGGGATTTATCCTCCTGCAAGTGAAGCACTATAGCTAGTCAGACTCGGGCTCATAGGTACTGAGGTATTAAGGTGACTCAGTCCCTACATGCCGATGTTCTATGGTCCCAAGCATAGTTCTGTTCCTGAGCAGAATCCCTGCAACAAGACACAGGTAAAAAATAAGGAACACTTTATCTGGAGCCTTTTGTGGTGGGCTTGGGCAGCTGCACACTATGTCCATACCATAAAATGGCTCTGCCTACCCTGACTTCTTTTACCCCAAAACCTTCCAGATTGGGATACACAAAGTTTCCCACAAGCAGCTTTCCTTAGCTAAGTTTGTCTGGGGTGGCACATGGCCACTTGTGCCTGCAAAGCAAGCTGGAAGCTGGAAAAGCATGATTTAATCCAGTAACATCTGTATCCTTTAACAATGCATGAGAACTCGGTCTATTCTGAGTGGTTGGAATTCGTGCACATGCAGTGGACTACTGCCCAACCTGCATATGTAGGACTTGAATTACATTCACTTAAGTCACACCTGTGTGAACTCAGCCCTGACACTTTCTTGAACTTGCAGCAGAGGTTGCTCCTTTTCTCTAAGCTGAGAATAAATCTGGTGCTCTTCTGAAGTTCTGCTCATCTGTCCTTTAGCTGCCATTGCCTGGATGGAAGTCCCTAGTCTACTCAAACAATACACTGTGCTGTCTAAGGATGCTAATGGGAGAACTGAAAAGGGCTGCCTAAAAACAATCTGTGCAAGTGTAAGTGCGATCATTCCTGAGTTTGCTTGTAACCACATTTCTTGTGCTAATGCCCATCCTTGTGGGACTACACAACCTTGACCCATTCCTATGAGCCACTAACCTGCATCCTGTCTGATATTGAGCATGGGTCCTATATTGATCTTAGTGACCTTGCCACCAGATCATAGGTCCCTTATCCACATTTAGTGCCACTCTTGTGAGCTTTGCCATCATTGCAAAGAAGCAGACTGCCAGTGTTTACTGTTCTTATTGCCTATGTGGTTTGGACAAGAAACTGCTGCAAGTAACATTGTGAACGACACTCAAGACAGAGTGAGGTTGTGAAATGCTCTACCTAAAAGACAGCAGAATTGGACAGTAGGTACATCTAGTGTAAGCTAGCGTAAGTCAACTCTTTTCACTCTTGCTGGGACATGGGTGGAATACATTTAGGGCCTGATTCACAAATGGCCTCCACACTCATGGCAGAGGCCCCCCAGTCGTGGGGGAGTCTCTTCAGTCAGGGTGGAATCTCCTCAATGAAAATTTTCATTGCAAAGATTACACCCCAAGTGCGGAGCCTCCCCACGACTGCGGAGCTTCCACCACGAGTGCAGAGGCCCTTTGTGAATCAGGGCCATTGAGTATACCACCACCCGGATAACAGTTGCTGGAGGAGGTGCTCTTGTCTGCCTTATTAGACATTTGAGGGAACTGAAAATCTACTAATTTCTACAGGAAACTCTAAAAATGTAGTAGAACTTAATAACTGAGGGGCATATCAGCAAGGACGGCGATAAATAACGCAAAGCGCGCTTAGCGCTTTTGTATTTCTCGCCGTCTATCGCTGGAATTTATCGCCCTGTTAGCGCGTTATTAACAACGCGTTTCTCCAGGGCGATGTAAATTCCAGCGATAGCGGAAAATCGCAGTTTTGCAGGGAACATCGCTGGTTTTCCAGCGATGTTCCCTGCAAACGGCGATATGCTTGATGATACGACCCTGTGGTCGTAACACATGAATCCACCCCCATGTTAAACATACATGGGTCAGGATTTTAGCAGACGTTAGTTTTGGCGAAAACAGCGGTTTTCGCCCAAAACTAACGTCTGCTAAAATACGTGGGCCTCCTTATAAATATCGCGATGTGCACATCAGCGATGATTTACAGGAGTATTGCCCAGTGACGCCCACTTTGCATCTCATTAGAGATGCACAGCGAGGTGTCGGGAAAACGGGTGCTAACATGCGCTAATGCATGTTAGCATCCCCTTGTAGATAGGGCGATAATATTATCTCCGCTTTTTTGGCTTTTAAAGCCAAAAAAGCGGAGATAAGGACCTTGTTAATATGCCCCTGAATTTCCTCTGCAATAATTCCCCCATTGTGAAGGAAGTGCAGCCAGCAGATTCTATTCCATGTTTAAGTTTCCTCCAGTTCCTCCAGTTCCCCCCAATATTATAGAGGAGACTCTAGGTTACTTTCTTACAGACATTGTGAGTGACTGTAGGAAAGTAGGATCTGCTTTTATGGTTACCCCCACTTTTTGCCTGGTGCTATGCTGTTTCTGACTAGTCTGACTGGGATCCTGCTAATTAGGACCCCAGTCTTTCTGCTTTCTCCCCTAAATTGTTATGGTAAGTACTTAGGTACATCCCAGATTGGATACTGGGGTACCCTTATAAGTCCCTAGTATATGGTACTAAGGTACCCAGGTCATAGGTACCCCAGGGGTCCCCCATAGGATGAAGCATGTATTAGCCACCCATAGGAGACCATCCAAACTGTGTAAGCTGGTGCGAACACCACTTACAAAAGATATAGGTTCCCTATATCTAGCGTCACTGCACTTAAACCCTATAAGTCACCTCTACAGCAGGCCTTTTCAATCCTGAAGGCAGGGTGCTCGGTTCTAAGTGTGAGGGTGCCCCTGCATGAGCAGGACACCCCAACAGCATTCGGAGTCCATTCTCCTGGGTAGTAAGTGAGGCAGCCATATAACATATAGAGGGGCACCGCGTCATTATGCGATGACCATCTCAAAACTAGCTGTAACGAACCCTGTTATGTTTGGTATCAAACATGTTGGAATCATACCCCACACCGCAAATGGTGTGGGAGGTATGATTCCAAGCAGTGTAATGGTCCTCCGTTAGGCCCTCAGTGCTCCCGGTACCAGTCTTCTAGACCCGGACAGCACAACATGGCTGCCGCCGACCAGAAACACAATTCTGCCCTCCTGCTACTAAGCCCAGCTCGAGAAGGGGAAGGCAAAACAATAGGTAATCTGTCACAGGGAGGTGTGAGCACCTCCCAGACAGGGTTTAGTGTATTGGGGCCAGGTGGGAGCGCTTGCCAGCGCCACTCAGTCTGCTTGAAGGGCACATTTGGTGCGCTCCTTGAATAGTCCAGTTCAAACCAGCTCAGGGAGCCGTTGGCTCCTGCTCTGGTGCGAAACTGGACAAAGGATATGGGAGTATCCTCTCCACTGTCCAACCCCTCCTCTGGGAGGGAACCCTGAATCGTTCCAACCCTTTACGTAGGGTACTTAAGGGCTTTCCTGAGGGTGGGTCCCTAGATTCATCGTGGGACAGGATTCAATTAAGACACCACTTCAACTTCGACTGTCTGGGCACTCTGGACTTTGCTGGACTTCACTCTGTGCATCAAGGCTGCAGCTGGGAAGACTCCTGCTGCTCCTGATCTCTTTGCCCTGCTCGTCTGCTGCAACGTCCGTGCCTGTGCTCCATACAGGAAACCTTCCAAGGCCTGTGGGCATCCAAGACACCTGAAGGAATCTCCCTTGAAGTGAAGGAGTCACTTCCCTGCATCTGTAGGCACTGCAACTAAGCTGACCGGTTTTCTGGACCTGGGCTACCATGAACTCCAAAAGGCTCAGCAACACAATTGATGTTTCTCCACATCCCTCGAGGTCTGCCCTGTCCTCTCACCAAGTTTGAAGCCAGTATCTCTCATCAAAGACGCAGGAACTGTACCCCTGTGCACCGCGTCAACTTGCCGTTGCAAAGGCTTATTGGCTTCCTTCCATCAAGATCTTTGGGTTCCAAGTAGCCCCAACTTCAAGCATCTCCAGTGACCAGAATCTTTGATCACACCGCATTGTTTGCACCATGGGTCTGCTTCTTTGGTAAGCTGCATGAGGTCCTTTTACGACTCCAGTGGCTCCAGCCTGTAGGTCCTGTGGAGGGTCACATTTGAATTCTTTGGGCTCCCCTGATTGCTTGGGGCCTGCCCTGACTCCCCCGCTTGTGGTGAGTCTCCTGGACCTTGCTGGTCCTGACATTGCACCCTCTTCAACTTCCACATTGGTTGCAGTTGCCAAGGCTTGTTGGTGCTCCCACTGGACACCGGCCCCTCAGCTCTCGACATCCGATGTGGGACAGCTCGTGTATGGCTCCTGGTCTTCCACAGCATCACCTGGTCCACACAGCTGCAGTTTCAAGGTCACCGTCAGTGCTCCTGCAGCACCTGACATCAGTGGGCATTCAACTTCCGTGCCTCTTGGTCACTGCTGAGTGGCATAGACTCTGTCCCCTCTGCTTGCAGGCTCTTCACATCTTGAATCCATCTTTGGGTTCCACCTGACACTTTCACCTTCTCCAGCAGCAGTATCTTTCTGAAGTCCTCCATTGGATTCGACGGAGGTCTCTGATGCCACTTCACACTTATGCACCCAGCTTCCCTGGTCCAGGTATCCTGGTTCCTAAGGTATCCACGGGTGGGGTCGCTCTCCAACCTCTTGTCTTCCACAGGGTTTTTTCAGGGTCCATTGGGAAGGGTCCTCTTTCTTTAAAATTGTAACTGCGACTTACATGTCGATTTGTATGGAGAACGTGGTCATGTTCCTACACTGCACATGACCTCCGTGGAGCTCCTAGATACTCACCTTGGGTGGTTCCTTGGGTCCCCAGCACTTCTACGTCCTCTGAGTATTGTCTTGACTCGAGTCGTGGTTCGCATGGCACTATTTTAGTATATGGTTTGGTCTCCCCCTGGGTACCACTGTGTATTCTGTGCTACTTACCTGTTTCTATTGCAAAGTATTGGGTGCATTGTGTATATCTCCAGCTAGCAGATATCTGTATGTGAGACCGCTCTGCAACAAACCTGCATGCCGCACTTTGGGACGGACCCTGACTCCTGCTGGGCACCCTGCCCTTTTCCCTTGCTCCCTGGAGGACGCCATAACTGCACAGATCCGGTCCCGCAACGCGGGAGACCGCTCTGCAACTAACCTGCACGCCGCACTTTGGGACGGACCCTGACTCCTGCTGGGCACCCTGCACTTTTCCCTTGCTCCCTGGAGGACGCCATAACTGCACAGAGCCAGTCCCGCAACGTGGGAGACCGCTCTGCAACGAACCTGCACGCCGCACTTTGGGACGGACCCTGACTCCTGCTGGGTACCCTGCACTTTTCCCTTGCTCCCTGGAGGACGCCATAACTGCACATAGCCAGTCCCGAAACACGCGGGACGCGCGCGGGGTGTGCGCCGGGCAAAGACCGGCCCAAGACGGGCCCGTCTGAGCCCGTCAGAGACCGAAGGAGGCCGGGCCGGGCAATCCCCCTGAAAAGTACTGTAAGGGTTGATTCCCGCTAATATTGTTTTGTAAAACCTGTGTGGGGGGGTTCACGATGGGTAAAAGGAAGGTGGGTATCTCCGCCACGGGCAGCACAGGAATGGGAGGGCAACAAACCTTAATGAATTTCCTGACAGGAGCGATGGGGGCAATTGAGGAACAAATCAACTCAGTGGAGGTGACCTTGACACAAGGGAGGGTGAGTACGATGGCTCCAGAAAATAGCACAGTTAATTTACCTAATGTCTCTCCCAATGGTTCACGGAAGGGAACAGCAGTACAGGTTCATCAAAATGGGTGTGTTCAAGAGTCTCTGGGGCATATTTCTGTTAGTGATTTGGAATGTGACCCACGGCCCCCACCCAAATGAGCTAGAAACCCTGAGGTCCAGGAGGAGGCCCAAAATCTAACCCCCCGAATGAGCAAGAAAGTACTAACAAAGGAAAGGAAGAGCACTAGTAAACAGCTGATGAAGGAAAGAGGGCTGTTTCTTCAGCAGTTTCTTCAAATAATATGTTGCTTCAAGGACAGTCGGCCAAACTTAGTAAAATTCTGAAGAAAATAGACGACCTGCATCATTTTGTTGCAGATGCGCTAACTAGATTAACGGACAGAGTGGGGGTTATTGAGGGTATTTTAAACACTAATAACAGAACTGCGTATAGCAATAATAATGAAAAATCTAACCTTAAGTCCGGCACTATAGTAGCCTTAAAACCACATGAGGATAACCCATCCCTTTATACTGACTCACAAGAAGGTACGTCCTTAACCCTTAAGGGTAACAGGGCCCCCCCTGGTACTTCTCTAGTCTTGTCATCCTTCACTAGGGCACCGTCAAGGTACGAGGTTGATAATCATATAAGGAAAAATGTAGGGAAGGATGATAAGGCTGGAGGATACCCAGCTCGACCTTTGCAATTAAAGGCGGCCATCAGTAATAATACTCTTGAATTACCCCCTGAGGCAACTCCTTATACAATAATTTTGGCCAACGTCCCAAGTTTATCTCTACAAGGGACTGAAACATGGGAGGTGTTACGCAACAAATCTTTATTCTGGCTAGGCGGAAAAACTGGTTTGACTGAAGCCCTGTTTGCAAAATACAAAATGGCCAGACGAGTTTCCAGGGTGGGGCGAGATCAAAAAACCCTACAGGGTGATTGTGTTATACTAACATTTAGTGACCCTTACTTAGTACAGGCTATTTTATCTAGGGCAGGGAACTCAACTATAACATATATGGGCATTAGTGTTCTACCTTTAGGGTTCTTTTATCAACCACGTGTCGTCAACCAATATACAACCCATGCCGGGGGACCAGCAGTAAATGCCTTTTGTCACTATAATGTCCCGGTTCGCAATCGTTTTGATATACTCCCTACACTTGAGGACATAGATTGACCGATTGTTGTAAATGAATTCTGTACACAAAAAGGGAGGCGGGCCAGGTTAGCCCCAACTAATCCAAGAAGCTTTTTAAGGGGATCCCATACTGATCAATACACCATAGCGGGGGCTCTTGCCCCTATAAGGCCCATGGAGATATTATTAGACTCTATGGGGCACGATTTTAGTATTAAAGAAGCAAATAGACATATTCTTGATGATATACCAACTGGGGATCTACGTAAACCTTTGGCTGCATGTAAAATACTCTTTTGGAATGTGGCAGGGCTGTCCTCAAAAATAGAAAGGTTTACCATATTGTGCCTCCAAGAGACATGGATGGTGGAAGAAAGACATATTAATGGGTTTCGAACTTTTCATAACCCAGCAGTTATCACGGATCATGGGAGAAATAAGGGTGGCCTTTGTATATATGTGTCAAATTGTGTTGGTGTGAATAAGCTAAACCTTAAAATGGCGACAGCCCACTATCAGATTCTATTGATGCATGTAGATAAAAAGTTCTGTGTAGCTCTGCTAAATTTTTATAATAATATTCCCAAAGAGCAGTTAGCGAGTGTATTGATGAATTTGCAGAAGGATTTGAGTAAATTGCAGGATGAATTGTCTCATGATATGTGTATTCTGTGGGGTGGGGATTTTAATCATGTCCTGTGCCAACATATCGGGCAGGGTATTTGTGGTTTAAGCTATGATAGAGAAGACGAACAGGTACACTTTATACATTCTACGACAGGGGGCCTGTTGAATTCCATTGCCTTCCAGTTTGATTTGGGTTATGCTAATGATCTGTGTATACCATCAGTAAGCTTTAAACCCACTTTTAATGGTAGAGGTTGCAATTCTATAATAGATTTTATTTTAGTCTCAAATAGATATTCAACCAAGGTTTATAATTTTGTAACCCATTCTAATGCTATGAGTGACCATTATCCCTTAAGTCTTGATTTTGACCTGGTGAGTCCCGTCATAGGTAAGAGGGATTTGGCAGCTCAATACGATTTTAATATTAATCTTACTAGAAATAATGGGTATTCGTTAGCTGGACTAAAGTAGACCCATCTACATTCACTGAGCAACTAGTATCCTCATGCAAAGAGGAATTTGCTGTGTGTCTTAGTGAGGATGCTAGGAATGAAGCAGTTCTAAATGCATTCGGCCATATTATAGGGGAGACTAAGAATCTACTAACGGTGGAATTAAAGCAGAGAGATCGCAAGTTACGGGGCTGGTTCGACCAGGCATGTACCAAGGCTCATTCGAATTTGAAGAAAGTCTTACATAAGAGGGACAGAAGGCGTGCTGAAATAAAACAGGCTAGAACTACGTACAGGTGTGCTTTAAAAGCATGTAAGGAAAAACTAAAGGCGGATGCTTGGTAGGCCTTGCATGAGGCATGTCTACGGAGAGACAATAATGGTTTTTGGAAAGCAGTTAACGCTCTCTTTTTAGGTGCAAATGACACTCCATCGATAGAAATTGCGATAAGTGAGGAAAGATGGGTACAACATTATACTTCCCTATATAATGATGACAATGAGGTCTGGATAGAAGGAGATCCAGTTTCTGCTTCATATGTCACAAACACAAATGCACACGCTCAAACGTTCCCTCTAAATATACGTTTTTCCCTAGAGGAGGTAATATGTGCTATTAATGCTAGTGTAGCCGGTAAAGCTCCGGGGCCGGATGGAGTACCTGTAGATTTATATAAATCCAATCTTCTCTTATGGGCACCACTATTAACTAATGTTCTAGCTACCTGCTGTCAGCAAGGCCTGATTCCCTTGTGGTCCGACTCAATAGTGATCCCAATTTTCAAAAAGGGTGATAGGAATGACCCAACATGTTATTGCCCAATCTCACTATTGGATTCCCTCCTCAAGGTGGTAGGGCGGGTTGTTTTAAATAAGCTACAAACATGGGCAGAGGATGTTGGTGTCCTATCAATATTACAATATGGGTTTCGAACGGGACTGGGGACCATCAAACAGGGACTAAATTTAAGTCTTATCATAAGTAAATATACACAGGAAATGGATGAAAGACTTTTTTTGGCTTTCGTGGATCTCAGCTCTGCGTTCGATTGTGTGAAGCATGAAAGGTTATGGAGTATCCTTGAAGAGATGGGAGTTGATCCCCCTCTTATACTTTTTATGAGAGAATTATATAAAGATGCAGGGGCGAGAGTTAGGTTTGGAAAAAGGGGTGAATGTACAGCCAAGTTTCCAATTAGAAAAGGAGTGAGACAGGGCTGTGTGCTCGCCCCTTTTCTTTTTACTCTATATATTAATGGCCTTGGCCAATTTTTAATAGAACAGTGTCAGGATCTTCCGAGTAGTAACAATTGTCCAGTTCCATTTTTACTATACGCAGATGACCCGGTTTTAATGGCACAAACTTCATTAGGGCTACAAAGAATTGTAACCAGCTTTGTCACATTTATGCAATCTAGGGGTTTGAGTGTGAATACCACTAAAACCTAAATTATGAAGTATGGTAAGAGGAGTGACAAATGTCGTGACATTCTTATCAATAACAGTAAAGTTGACAGCATTAACAAGTTTTCGTATCTGGGGATTAACTTTGACAATAAGGGGACGTGGTCTCCTGCAATTCAGGCTAGGAAATTGATGTTTTTAAGAGCCACAGGTGCTGTGATTAATTCTGCAAGAAAATTAGGCCGCAGACCAGTCCCTGAATTGTTACAAATATATAAATCAAAGTGTCTCTCGACAGCTGTGTATGGATCGGGAATTTGGGGCTTTACGGATGTGCAGCAATTACAAGTGATTGAAAATGCTTTTTTACGATATTTGCTAGCTGCCCCGCATTCCACTGCTAATTTTATTTGTCACTTGGAGCTTGGCATCTCATTTGTCTTGGATTTAATTAAAATCGAACCTATTTTGTTATGGCATAAGGTCTGGGTGTCAAATGAAACCAGTTTTAATCGTGATATTATTACGGATTGTTTAAGGCACGACAAGGCCTCTTGTATCCCTTGGTTCAGATATATCAAGCAACTAATGAGTGAGATGGATCATCCTGAATACTATGAGAGACCTGATAAAATGGGAAGTATTTCGAGAAAGATACTGAAAGCAGATTGTCTCGCTCATTTACAATCTAAGAGATGGCATGTTGAGAGCGCTAAATCAACTGTTATGGATAATCAGCTCATGTTATTGTGCACTGGCATTCAAACATATTTGGTTCAAGTGATGGGAAGTTATGATTGAATTCTACTGACACGCTTTCGCCTGGGGATTTTCCATAGACATATAAGCTTCCCAGTTTTAAATGATTGGTCTAAGATTTTGGATCCCTGCCCATGTGATGACATATCAAGCCAATCTACGCTGCATATTCTTTTATTTTGTAAATTTTACTCTAACCCTAGAAAAAGGTTTTTACTGCCCATTTTAAAAACTTTGGGTTTAAGAAGATGTCGCGCAGCTCTACTGATGTTACAAACTCTGGATAATGAATTGATTATAAAGCCTGTTGCTCTTTTTTTAAAAAGTGTCATTAAGTCTAGGAAATCTATGTGTAACTGGAACTCTGACTTTTAATTATGCAGAATTGATGTATTTATTTAAGGATATGTGCAATTGAATAATATGATGATTTTATTGTAAACTGTGCATTATACTTGTGCTTTTATGATTTATTTTTAAATCGAATAAAGCTACTTTTGATTGATTGATTGATTGATTGATTGTATGTGTGAGTGAGTGTCTTATAATAAATACATATTCGTATAAATAGACTGTGTGGTTCTATTTCATTTAATCTATACCTATAAGATTGCATTCTGGTAAAACAAGCTGCTTTACACTCCTTCTGGACTAAGCCTGAAAGCTTCTTTCCACAGCTACCACTTAGAGAGCTTTCTAAGGTTGTCTAAGACCACTAAAATCACCACAGGTGTTGTCTGGATTGGTGCAGGGTGCCCACTTACATAAGTGTGCATCATATACCAAGCCAGCCTCTCACAGTGACTGATAATTTGGAGTTCACGAACAAGTAGGGTATATTTGTTTTTTTTTCTTTGAAGGGAAGAATCTATGTGTTGATAACTGCTTTTATCTTTTGTGATGCTCCACAGTTCTGTGAGGTGCATCTGATTCTGTTCTGTATTGTGTGGGGATCATTGTTTGTTTGTTACAGAAGATATTTTTTTGCACCAATTAGGTCAAGATATTTTAACTCACATTACTTAAGTCTTTAAACATGGTCTCTTCTTCATCTATTAGTTTTAGGAAGAATTTGCTTGTGTGTTTTTCTCTTCTCTCCTCTCCTCTCCTCTTCTCTTCTCTTCTCTTCTCTTCTCTTCTCTTCTCTTCTCTTCTCTTTTCTTCTCTTCTCTTCTCTTCCCCTTCCCTTTGCCCTTCCCTTTGCCTTTGCCTTTCCCTCTTCCCAACCCTTCCCCCCTCCCCTTCTCTTTGCCCTTCCCTCTTCCCAACCCTTCCCCCTTCCCCTTCCCTTCCCTCCCCTCTCCTCCTCTCCTCTCCTCTCCACTCCTCTCCTCTCCGCTCCTCTCCTCTCCTCCCCAACACAAAGGACATTCCCACCTATAAATAGCAGTATATCACAATCAGGAGCATTGTCAACCACCCGGTTTAGCAGCTACAGTGGGGGGAGTTCTTTATGACCCTCTTCTGTCAGCAACTCGGCAGACAAAGGCTCATAAATAATGTGAAAGGGTTTAGTGAGTGAATGGATGGATGGATGAGTGAAAGGGTGAATGTATAGACAGATGGATGGATAAGTGAAAGGGAAGGTGGATGAATTGATGAAAGCGTTGATGAGTGGAAGGGTGGATGGATGATGACAGAAAAGATGGATGGATAAGTGAGTGAAAGGTTGGATGGTTGGTGAAAGGGAAGATGGGTGGATGGATAATGAGAGGATGGATGGATGAATGAGACAAAAGATAGATGGCTAAGTGAAAGGGGGATGGATAGATGGGATCAGTGAAAGGGAGGATGGTCGGATGGATGGGATGGATGGGATGAAAGGATAGATGAATGGGGTAAAAGGGTGTTTGGATAGACGAGCAAAAGGATGGATGGATTAGTGAAAGAATGGATGGATGAGTGAAAGAGCTGGTGGATGGATAGATGGCTGAAAGGGTGGATGGATGAGTGAAAGAATGAGTGAAAGAGAGGGTAGATGGATAAAGGGTAGATGGATGAATGAGTGTAAGAATGGATGGATGAGTGAAAGAGAGGGTGAATGAAAGGACAGATGAGTGAAAGTGTGGATGCATGAGTGAGTGGATGGATGAGTAAAAGTGTAAATGCACAGATACTTGGATGGGTGGAAGAGTGGAAGTATGAGTGAAAGGATGGATGGATGAGTGAAAGGGAGGACAGGACGATGGAGTGAAAGGGTTGACAGATAGATTGATGGAGTAAAAGGGTGGATGGCTGGATGGATGACAGAAAGCGTGGGTGGATGAGTGAAAGGGTGGCTGGAGAGATGGATAAGTGAAAGGATATATGGATGGAAGAATAGATGATGGATGGATTGGTTTGATGGATAGGTCTGAAGATGGATAGGTTCGGATATAGATGGGTGAATGGACAGGATGGTGTCAAACTGAACGATAGATGAAAGAATGAATGGATAACAATGTAATTGTGAAAATGTAGATATCTGGTGGATAGATGGATGACGGAAAGGGTGGGTGGGTGAGTGAAAGGGCAGCTGGAGAGATGGATGAGTGAAAGGATGGATGGATAGATATATGGATGGATGTATAGGTTTGATGGATAGGTCTGGAGATGGATGGACATGTTTGGATATGGATGGGCGGTTGGGCAGAATGGTGTAAAACTGAATGATAGATGAAAGAATGAATGGATGACAATTTAAATGTGAAATTGAGGATGATGTTAGGTGGATGGAAGAATGAAAGGATGAATGGATAGATGTTTGGATGGAAGAGACAAGAGGGCTCTTCTGGGGAGGCTTGTGATGACTCATTTCATTCATTTTAAAGCTTTATTCGGTATATAATATACAACCATAAAAGCATTCTAATCATAAAAACAGCAGTACATGTTAACTATCCTTCTTTGATTATCTATACTCGTGACCACACCATTATTAATCACAGTAAAATAAAAAAAGCATAATAAAATACACTTGTTAAAAGACAACTCAATACCAACTAATACTCCGACTAAAAGAGTATAAAAAACATCTCTACCTTGCAAAGGCAATGATTATGTAAACTTAAACTCGTAGTCACAATACAAAGTGCAATAATACTTCATCTCAATTAAAAGTCACAACAATTATGTAAACAGATCTCTTGATGGGGTAAAGTGCATATATACTGTGCAATAACAAGTGTTTTTACTTAAACTCGCAGTCACCATACAAAATGCGATAATAGTTCATCTCAGTTGATAGTCACAATAATTATGTAGACAGATCTCTGGAGGGGTAAAGTGCATGTATACAGTGCAATAACGAGTTTTTTAACAGAATGTTTGGAGCCTAGACAAGTAGTAGGAAACCTACATGCTTTCATATGTTAAGGCTTCCAGATGGGAATTATCCTTTCTTCTCCTGATTGACATTTGTATAAAGACTATAACTGCATTGCAGATTTTATCATTTTCTAGGCTACAAATATAATTAAAAGCGGGTTTATAAAAATACAATCTGTTAGCTAAGATTAAAGGTTTTAAGACAAATTTCCTAATATCCAGATAAAAACTACAAAAAAGTATAAAATGCAGTGTAGTCTGTGAGGACTTTCCATCACAAGGACAGTTTGGGAGGTTATGGCTCCACTTTCCCATTCTAGGGTATGCGATCTGGTACTGTGGGGTGCCCAACCTCAGCCTTGTTAGATAAAATCTGTGTTGCAAATTTCTTACCGAGATAAGATACGGTTGGATACCCATCCAGAGAGGGCCTTCGCAATATGATCTAACACACGACCTTAAGCCTATTCCTGCGTCTCTTACCAAATCCCTTGATTTAACTAGCCTCATCTTTAAATCCCTTTTACTGTAATCCTGGATGGACTCAGGATCATTGGAATAGGTGTCCACCTTACATTCTTTTAAAAGGTTAAAAATATACTGTAACCAGGGGATTTTGTTGCTGTAGTCAACGGCTATGCAATCCTTAATTATTTCCTTAGTAAACTTAGTCTCGTCTTTGGTCCAAATCCCATGCCAGAGCGTGAGGGCTGCTGTGCTAATAGAATCGCTAATATAAGGTACACATGGGGCCAGATGTACGATGGTTTTTGCATGCGCAAACGGGTTTGCGAACCCGTTTGTGCATGCAAAAACCAATAGAGGTATGTACCATTCCAAAATAGCGAGTCGCAATTTATTTGCGAGTCGATATTTTGGAATTGCGAGTCGCTATTAGGAAGGGGCGTTCCCTTCCTAATAGCGAGCGCAACCCCATGTACAAATGTTTTGCGACCGCAATTGCGGTCGCAAAACACTCGCAAATTGCCACCCTCTTCAAGAGGGTGGTAATGGGGTCACAAAAGGGAAGGTGTCCCCAGGGGACCCCTTCCCCTTTGAAAATGCAGGGGAAAATATTTTTTAAGGGCAGGCAGTGGTCCCAGGGACCACTACCTGCCCTTAAAAAATGAAACAAAAACATTTCATTTGTTTCTTTTTTAAATGCATCCCATTTTCCTTTAAGGAAAACGGGCTGCATTAAAAAAAAAAAAACTGCTTAATTTAAAAGCAGTCCCAGACATGGTGGTCTGCTGAGCCCAGCAGACCACCATACCTGGGAGGGCCTGCCATTCCCAATGGGGTCGCAAATTGCGAGAGGCTCATTAATATTCATGAGCCTCTCAATTTGCGACCCCATTGGGAATCGCAAACAGTGTGATAGACACTCTTGCACATCCAAAATAGTGCCTTGCAAATTGCGAGTCGTAAAAAACTCGCAATTTGCGAGGCGCTATTTTGCGCATCGTACATCTGGCCCATAGCTCGTTGTGGACCATGTATGTGGCAGTTGAATTGGGAACACCTAAGACCCTTTTTAGAAATGTATTTTCCTGGATTTGCAGCAGAGTGGTATTTGCTCTCCCCCAGAGTGCTGCTCCATAACACGAGCCTGTTATACACCTACTCCTATATAGTGTAAGGTTTTCCCTCACAGGCTTATTGCCTATTTTTGTAGCAAATCTAAAAATACCCTCGCTCGCTCGTAAGAACTTTAGCTTGCATAAATCAATGTGTACGCCACAGGTACCGTTTCCATTAATAGGATACCTAAATAAGAGAACGATGTTATTCTTTCGATGCAGATGCCTTCCACGTGATGTTGCCTACTCTTTACTCTGCTTTTCCCACAGGTCATGACAAAGGTTTTTCTAAGATTCAGTTTTAAGTCTATTGCAGTCATGAATTGTGTGAAATTTTCTATTAAGCACTGGAGCCCGTTTGCTGTCCTTAATAATAGGACTGCATCGTCTGCATATAAGAGTCCTGGGGTTACACGTGTACCAACTCTAGGGGCATCAGCACCTAAACTCTGCAGGGATAGGTCGACATTGTTAATATAGAGGGAAAATAAAAGGGGCACAAGGACACATCTTTGCCGTACCCCACGGGTAGCTCTAAAATCAGAAGTGCATTCTCCTTTTGGGCCAAAGCGAACTCTTGAAGTTAAAAAGGAATATATTTGTGATAGATAGATTATGATTTCATGTGGTGCACCCATCCCTTGCAGCGTTTGCCTTAGTTTAGCATGATTAACTTGATCAAAGGCACTAGTGAGGTCGTTGAAACAGAGATGCAGGTGACCTTCTTTGGCAAGGGTATATTTCCCTATTAATAACTCAAGGTTTACGCATTGCTCTACCGTCCCTATACCCCTTCTAAATCCATACTGGGCATCGGTTAGGACGTTATTCTCGTTTGCCCAGCATTCCAATCTTTCTAACATGATTCTGCCCATCAATTTGGATGTTGAATCGAGAAGGGATATGAGTCGGTAGCATTTTGCGTTCCCGCTGTCACCTTTTTTAAAAATAGGGACAATGATGCTCCCCACCCAGGTTACAGGGAACACTCCTCCTATGTAGCATTAAAAACACTTAATAAAATTGGTGACCAATAATCTATATAAGATTTAAAAATATCAATAGGTACTCCGTCCGGGCCTGCAGCTTTACCATTTGCACTTTAGTTTAGGGCAGTTTTAATTTCATCTAAGGTAATGGGTGCTGTCTTAACAATATCAACTAGAATGAGATTACTATTAAAATATTTCCCGAGGGTCTCATTATTAGAGTTAAAAATGTGTTCAAAGTGCATCAACCATTCATCTAGAGTTACTAACGTTTCTATCTTTGCCGCTGATATATCCTTGAAAAAAGGTTGATTTAGTGTTTTCCAAAACAGAATTGAGTCACGTGTCTCGGCTGCTTGAATCATTTTTCCCATTCCCTCTCCCGGATTTCAATTTTTCTTGTTTTTAACGTTTGTTTATAGTTTTTCCGTAATGTACAGAACCTCTCTCTATCTCTAGGTCTTGCTTTTAGCGCTTCCTTTAATTCCTTATTTAATTTTGGCACTGCTGATCAAATCATCTAGGGTTCGGATCGCTATTTTTATTTTTATTTTTTTCAGATCTCCAGAGATTGCAGCTGTAATATTGTAAAGTGTACTTACTATATCTATATTTGAGGAGGATCTATCCAGGCAGATATTTATATATTCTTAGTTTTTTTGGATTATATTTTCCATAAATATTGTAGGGTTAACACCTGACCATTTGATTGAAATTCCATTCTCTCCTTGTGTTTTAATATCAACAGAGGATACTCGCACCTTTTCTTGTTGGGGCAGACTTAGTTTCAAAGTCAAAAATAATGGATGGTGGTCACTAAACGGGCTGGCCTGAATGTAAAATGTTTCCACTAGTCCCTTACAATTGCCTGATACTAGGGCATGATCAATGTTTGACGAGGATCTTGCTCCTTCATACGTTTGAATAATAATTTCTCCCTCCTGTTCGTCTAACTCCATAATTTCTAGGTTATATTTATATATAACAGTATTAATTGCTTCTCCATATGGGTTATGAGGGAAGTGAGGGCTTGGCTCACACCATATTCATCGCTGTGACCACATTGTTCCCCAGTTGGGATTTTGCACTTTTCACAATTAAAATCACCGGCCCAAATTAGCAAGTAATCTCCCCCCAACCCCTTTAAAAAATCATCTAGCTCTTCTTCCAATGACATAATTACCCTATGTCTTGTGCTATTGAAAAACATTATTATAAAAATTGATTACAACTATACTCTGTTTCCCTTTAGTGCAGAAACATAAAATCTGAAAGAACTGTGATTTAATATTAACTTTCCGTAAAATTAATGGCGAAGTTACTGAAATTAAGGCCGCAATGCCCCCTTTTGCTCTCCCAGCCTTCGAGGGAATCCCTTGTGTGGAGATTGTTTTAAAGCCATTAATAAAGAAAGATTCCATATGCCATGTTTCTTGTAGCAAAATTAAAGTGCAATCCTGTATCATTTTGAGCCATTCTCAATCATTTATCTTATTTTTAACCCCTGCAACATTCCATGACATAATGGTTAAAAACCCATGTGATGAAAGACCACTTGAGTTATTATTTACAATAGTAATAGGAATACAGTCATTGTTACCGTCTAGCTGACACACAACGTCCTCCCCCTGTCAATCGGTTTTGCTGCAACCTCTTTAAGGAGAGAACCTATTAGACGTGGGAGGTATCACAAGTGGATCTATATAGCGGGGTATGTTACTGATATATTGTGTAAACTCATTTCTGGGTTTATAAAAGTAAACGAGTGGGACAGCAATGATGATGCCGTCCCGATTGTTAAGAGGCCCAACACATTTGGTTGAGAATTCTTCCAGTAGGGACTCCACAACATCCGAACTTCGGAAATTCACGACTACACAGTCTCCCTGACATGTTTTCCTTGTACTGCCCACCCAGCTAACTCTTCTTAGCATGATTATATTCTGATAGAGTATATTAGTGCTACAGTTAGTATTCGAAACGAACCAATAAACAACCCGATTTTTTTAAATCCCCCTTGTCTCAGTGGTATTTTCTGCCAGTTTCGGAACATTTTTCAAGACAATTACATAGGGGGTTGCCTGAGGTGGTAGATGGAGTCTAGCCTCACCAGGTTTGACTAACCACCAATTCCCAGTGGGATTATTCTCATGATTGGTGCCTTCAGATCCTGTATAATTTATGTTACTTGGCTTGTAATCTCTTGGTTTTACAGCGGGAATGGAGTCGTCAGGTTGATATTTTTGGTTACAACTTGGTAGCTTTCCCCTACTTTTGACCTCTCCTCCAGATTTCTAGCAGGTATAGCCATGTGGGAAATTCTTGGGGGCAGTAAGTTTGTAACCAGATCAGTTAGAAGTGTAACGTCTTTTTGCACTAATTTAATTTCCAGCATCAGTTGTCTCTCAATGTTATCAATTTTACTGTGCAGTTTTTTAAATAGGGTTTCAAGACTTTGCGTATGATTTGTTACATTGCCAGCACCTGTTCCTTTGGCCTCCCTGGGTTTTTTTTTCCTTTCTTTAACTTGGTTTTCAGATTTAATGGCTGGTTTGGAGGTGGTACGTTAATATAGAAATCTCTATTGGGAGAGGTGATATGCAAGGGCCCTTTATTAATTTATCCACATACAGTACATTTTCCTCCTTATTAAAGCTATCTTCACGAACCTCCGAAACAGGTTCCGTTTCAGGTTCTGGTTCTGAATCCACACGGACTGTCAGTTCTGACCTGGTCTCTTTTAAAGCTGCATTAAGTGCTGTTTTAGTAGCAGCCAAACGCTCCTCCACTTGAACGATCTCATTATTGATTAGCCCCATAGCATTTTTCAAATAGTTGGTAATTGGCGTGTTTTTACCTGCTTGC
Source organism: Calotriton arnoldi (assembly GCA_963921515.1). Classification (NCBI taxonomy): domain Eukaryota; kingdom Metazoa; phylum Chordata; class Amphibia; order Caudata; family Salamandridae; genus Calotriton; species Calotriton arnoldi. The sequence goes on along the minus strand of CAWUFW010019131.1, from coordinate 58,871 downwards.
TTCCCATTGGTAGGTGGTAATTTTCTCTTACCCATTATCCTATGCAGGTATTTAAGCTTGAGTTGTAATAATATCAAATTTTCTTACCCCTTCTGTGGAGCCAAGGGGGGTGGCCCAGCCCAGCCTTGCCCTGCCGCGGACGGGCGCAGACGGGCCCGCCCTTGGCCCGGGATTGCCCGTGCACGTCCCGCGCTGCGGAAGCCCTGCTGCGGTTTTAAGCGCCTCCTGGTGCTATGCAGTGACATGCTTGCTGCCCCAAGGGTTCCTGGGCACTGGAGTCCTGGCCCGGTTGCTGCGGTGGCTGTGGCAGGAAGAAACACAAAACGAGCATCCCCACTCACTTCATTTGCTTGGTGCCATATGAGCTTTGGTTCGAAGTGGGGGGGGTTACATTATCTGGCTACTCCCTTGCTCACACACCATTTCCTCTTTTTTTGCTGCTTGATATAAGTGCATTGCAAAACACTGTTTGCTACCACAGGGATGTGATTTACTGTAGATTTATTTACTGTTGGTTTGGTGTTCAAACTGATGTTTTGATTTCTTTAGGTCAGTTTCACACAGGGACCTAGGGGCTGATTACGATGGCAGACGGAAAAGCATTCCGACCGCCGTGTTAGCGGGAAATTGCCGCCCCCAGGTACTGCGGCAAAACCGCCGGCCAGATTAGGATGCACCGCCAGAAATTCCCTACCGCGGCGGTCGGATTCCAGGATTGAGCGGCGAAAAGCTGAAAATCCGTCCGCGGCGGTCGGATTTGCTGCGGAAAGGCCAAAGACCGCCGTTTCCCCAGCGGTCTCGAGCACATGGAGCTATCGCTTTGTTCGCCCTAAGTTGGCAGGGTATGCCCAGACGTGGGTCCCTTGCTCACTTTGCCACTGGATTCAAGCTAGCCTGGCTGATGAGGGCTGTTAGCCCGAAAAGGGTCCCAGGATACTTGATTCCGGTCCAGGGAAGACATGGCTTGGCAGTTCGGTCTGGACTGTTCCCATGAGGCACAGGGTCAAGACTGATTTGCATATAGCTGTGTCTGAACTGGGGTGGCCAAGTGAGCTAAAGGATGATGATGGATTCAACCCTGATCTGTGTCTGGGGGTGAGTGTTTGAAAAGTTTCAGCACTCCGTCCATCATCTCCTTGTGTTTGCTATCCGCAGTATTGCTACCGCCATCCTCGATTGGCCGGATTCTCCGCAGCGGTGTGGTGGGCTGTTTGTGGCATCGTAATACAACCGGCGGTCGTAACCGCATTCCGCACGGCGGTCCCTCCCTTTTGGCTCCGTCCACCACCGCTGCGGAAGGGGATTCCTGGCGGTTCCCGAAACACTGCAGCGGACGGGAAATGGGCTATCTTTGCCCATCGTAATACGGCGAACGCAAGGACCGCCGATGGAGTGCGGAAAAGGGCATTTTCCGGCAGCACCGCGGATGTAATACTGCCTGCCATCGTAATCAGTCCCCTAATTTGTAGGCTCTGTGTGAAATTGTTACTTTGTTTTGAGTCAATTTCAAAACCCTAGGCTTTCCATGTAAAATATTTTAAGGTGATATGGCAGGTTTGTTTATTTAAGTTCAAATTTGCTTGTTTGCAAGGTTCATGTGTGCATTATTGTATTGTATCAGTGCAAGACTGCAGGGTAGTTTTGCCATTTTTTATTTTAAAGACAAATACATTGTACTATTTGTTGCAAAGCAGACGCTTGCCTGGGGAAGTGCTTATGCACTCAGTTGCCTGGATTTATGTGAATGCCATTTAAAGGCAGAACCTTTTTTCTGTGTGTTTGTTTTAATTTATTCGATTTAACTTGATAAAAAAAAAATTATGGAGGTTAAAATCCCTTTTGTTGTTGATTAAAATGGATGACCACATTGTTATTATTGAGGAGGATGAGGTTTTTAAGAAAACCCTTTGAGAATTTTTGGACAATTCTGTTTCAAATTCTATTCACAAAGTAGTCATCATTTAGAACTGTGGCCACGGATATAGGAAATCTTGTGGCATATACCATTACAAGCTCTTTAATTCCAGAGGATGGCAGGTTACATTCCCCACAGGGGGAATTATGTAGCCATGATGGCAAACAAATTATGTTTCCCCTCATGGGTATGAGTTAGATGAATTTGGTGGCAGTTCAATTCTGTAGGTTGATAATGGCTTGATGTCAATATGGATAAACCCCTTTGAGGATAATAGGGGAAGCATAATTAACAGGCCCTATGATGATTTATGTTCACAAAATTTCAAAGAATACTTTGATAATGACTATTGTTATAATGATGTTGATGATTGTATTGATGTCCTGAAAAAGATGAATACCAGGGATAAGCCTCTTATTGTTATTTAGGATTCAGGAGGTACTCTTGTGTGATCCTGGGCTCATTTAGCAACCAGATTCATCGAAGTTGCCTTTTCAGCCATCTATTGATAAATACATTAGGCCCAAAATAAAAAGTTCATTGGATAAGAGTCTTAGATCTAAAATGAGGGTGGAGTGTGTAAGGAAAAAAATATCTGAGAAAGCAGCCATAATTTTGGAGGCTAAAACGGTAAACATTTTAGGCAAAGGTGGGAAGTACCTAGAAAAGGTGTGGATAGGACATGGTCTTCATGCCAAGCTAAATTACTGGATACCCTTGGCCCTACTTCCTGTATTCTATGTGCTGCTGAACAGGGAAAGAAGTAATCGGGGAAACAATTCTGGTTGGGCCTAAAGGGCTTGGGAATGCAAATTTAAGGCCTTCATTTGAGAGACATAGGGGGATATTCACAAGAACGTGACCTAAAAATCTCCCAAAAATGTAATGCAACTTTACACATAGCAGTCTATCGCGGGAAAATAACCCCGTGTTAACGTGGAATTGACAACATGGCGGTACCATGCGATAGTCTCCCGAAAACGCGGACAATGCCTGCGATACAACAACCGCGACCGTGATAAAAACCCAAACCCCAACGCAAATAAACATGCAATGGGCCAAACCCCGATGAGGAAATCAGCGATAAGCAGCGCCAGGCCTGCCATACACACATTTCAGGCGGGAAAATCACTACAAAAGTAGAAAACACACACAAACACAAAATGACCAACACTGAAGCACCATGGAGGCAGCCGGAGCAGGCGCAGAGGACGAGCGGAACCCCACATGCACCCCGGACGACCAGCCTGGGACCTCGGGGACAGGGAAGGGCAAGGACAAGTAGAAGAGGAAGACGAAGTTCAGTCCGCAGGAGAATAGGATCCTGGTCACGGAGGTGATAGAACACCATCAACAACTGTTTGTCACCTCCAATGTGTCATTGTGCACCAAAAAAGGAATACGGCGGTCTATCGTGGACAAGGTGAATGCCGTCGGAGAGCACAAGAGGTCAATGGACGAGGTCAAGAGGCGATGGATTGACATCAAGCGCAAAACCAAGGAGAAACTTGCAGGCAACCAGAAGGCAGCAATGCAGACTGGAGGTGGGAGCCCAGTGCCACAGCTGGAGCTGGAAGACACGGAGGAGCTGGTGTTGACAGTCATCAGTGTGGAGACCGTGGCAGGAGTCGGGGCACCGGACACTGCTCGACATGACACAACAGCAACAGGGTGAGTAACCACCAGGTACTGGGGAGACGGGGGGAGATGGCCACAATGGCACACATGAACAATCAAACGAGCACAGTGCACACCCACAATAACTTTGGATCATGGCCCTGATCTACAGACTGTCACAATGTACATTGCCATGCTGTCTGAATGTGAACATGTACCATGCGGCTATATACACATGGACACATTGTAACACAGCATCTCCCCTTCACATTGCAGGGGCACCGTCAACACCTCCTGCAGAGCAGTTCCAGCCACTCTTCACTGATGACGAGGACAACACCAGCATCGACACCCAAGCCCTCCAAGACATCATTGAACTCATCCGCCAATCACCTCCAGGACCAGGGCAGCCCAGCTGCATCAAGGAGACCCCACCCACTCTACAAACCACCCAGCAGGAGGCAACCACAACCACGGCTGTCTCCCAAGACCCCCCCGAACAACACATGGCCTTCCAACACTGTGTGTTGGAGGTCTAGAGGGAGATGGCTGAGCAGGTGCGGGTGGGGTTCGACCTCATGGCTATCAAACTTGACGCCATCCATGGGTGTCTAAGTCCCATCAGGGACCACCTCCAGTCCCTAACGGACACCCACAGGCCGCTCCATGGTCTCCAACGAGCCCTGGCTGACATCGCTGGAGTCATGACTCGGAGACAAGAACACCTGTCCGCTCAGAGTGGCTCCAGCGATCTCAGCCGTGAGCTGGCACACATGCGGAGGCTCATGGAGGACATGGTGCAGTTGGAGGCTGAAAGGATGGCATCCACCGCTGCACATCAGCAAAATGTAGCTGGGTTCTACCATGCCCTGCATGTCCTCATCATGCATTGCTGCCACAAGGAGTGGCGCAGATGAATGCTGCTGCCCCTACACCATCCACATCTCTGCCCCCTGGTATGTCAGTGCCTCACAGTGCGGCATGCATTTCCTCTCCGGCACCTGATGCGTCACTGCCACACAGTGCAGCCGACAATCCACCTCCGGCCCCTGATGTGCCAGTGGCACACAGTGCCGCAGCCGGAACTGCACCACCCACAGGTGGGGCAGAGCACACATCCGAGGACGTGGATGGGCTTGAGCTCAGAAGGAGGCACTAGCATTCATGTCCGCCACCTGGCCTGTTGCTGCTTGGTGCCGCACATGGCCCCATGGCGCCACGACCAGGGCGACTGACGCTGGAATCTGGGGCTAATGGATCGATCCCCGGCACCGGCGGCAGGTCAGCCCAGCACCATGTGACTCTGGGCAATAGTTTGCTTAATCTTCCCGACGGCCCCCAGCGCCGGGATGCCTTCGGGTAGCTGTTCGTGCTTTACAAATACTGGATTTACATTTACATTTACCTTCCACTGACCCCCGATACACTCTGCTGCACTCACCTTGGACTGCGACATGGACTGCCATATCCTGTTTGGTGACCAATGACACGGCGAGCAGACTGCGGACTGTACCCTTCCTCTTCCGCTGTACTTGTCATTCCCCGATGGACTCTGGCTGGCCCTCCACGGGCCCATATTGTGAAGTGGGGTTAGCATGGCCCTGTACTGCTCCAGTGGCTAAACTCAACTGGATGTGCATTAAACATTCAGAAACGCACTGCTGTGTCATGTCTTTCATCATTCATGTCTGAATGTGTGGATGAATGTAGGGTCAGTGATTCCCCCTAACGTCAATTATGCTCATCTAGTGGGATTCCAGTCACAGTGTGCTGCATTGCCGATTGCGTTCCGGGTGCCGTAGACACCACAACGGACACACACGCATTAGTCACTTTCTTGTCTGGACATGGACTGAACCACGCACAGAGCCCCCGAGTCATTGTTGCAAGCCTTGCGCTGGTCCGGGGTATGCCAGGCCAGACCACTCCGCTTACGCTCCGAGGGGGGGGCCACATAGCTACAAGTTGCAGGTTTACACGCTAGTGGTCTGCAGGTTGCTGGTCTAGTTGTCAGCATGTCACGGCCACTCCCTGAGGGCAGGTTTGCACACACACCACACCCATCCGGCACAGGCGTCACAGGCCATGTGACCCCGCCAATATAAGGGGCCGACAACGTCACATTCCCCACTGCCGCTGGTGACTGGATGATGGACGTTCCACGATTCTCAATCATAAAGGGCCCATGAGTTGTTGCGCACAGGGTTAGTGGCACCCGGAGCCTTGCGGCTGTCACGGGCCTACCACCACGTGGTGCTGATTGGGGTTGTACAGGGTTAGTGGCACCCGGAGCCTTGCAGCCATCACGGGCCTACCACCACGTGGTGCTGCCTGCGGTTGTACAGGGTTAGTGGCACCGAAATTGCTGAGCGGGTGTGCGGCCTGCGATGATGACATGTGCACTGATGTGGTGTCTGCCATTGATGCCTCAGGACTCAGCATCATGTGTGGGACCTGCTGGGCCGCGGTGCGGGTCCGCATGATGTGGAGCATGCCATGGTGGCGGGACCTAGGCCTGGAGCTTGCACGGGCATGTGGTGTGCCCACTGGTGGACACACCATTGGCGGCAGGTGAGCAGTGGGGCCTGGGTGCGCAAGTGTGGACAGCCAGCGCTGGCCAGCGGGAGGGGGTAGGGTGCGGCTGCATGTGTGCGCAGGGACGGACAGGCGTTGTTGCCGTGTGCAGTGAGATGGACTCTGCCATGATTGACTCTGGCCTTGATTACAGATTGCAGAACTGGTGGCTTGCAGTGTATACCAGCATATAGTTGGAGACATACCGGTGGCAGCAGGTGAGCAGTGGTGCCTGGGTGCGTGAGGCGGCAGTGTCCCTCCCTCTCCCTCTCTCTCTCTCTCCCTTCCTTTCCTTCTCCTTCTCTCTCTCCCTTCCTTTCCTTCTCTCTCTCTCCCTTCCTTTCCTTTTCTCTCACTCTCTCTCTCTCTCCCTTCCTTTCCTTCTCTCTCTCTCTCTCCCTTCCTTTCCTTCTCTCTCTCTCTCTCTCTCTCCCCCTTCCTTTCCTTCTCTCTCTCTCTCTCTCCCTTCCTTTCCTTCTCTCTCTCTCTCTCCCTTCCTTTCCTTCTCTCTCTCTCTCCCTTCCTTTCCTTCTCTCTTTCTCTCTCTCTCCCTTCCTTTCCTTCTCTCTCTGCCTTTCTTTCCTTCTCTGTTTCTCTGTGTCTCGCTCCTTTGATGTGCGCATGACACACGTTCTGATTCTGTGCTTTATTTTCCAGGCTGTGACATCAAGATTGTCCCAGACGGACCAGACAGGAGTCTTCCGCATTGGTGTTTTGTGTTGTATTCAATAAAGTTTTTGGTTGTTACTTCAATGATGAGTGACTCTCGTTCTTCTGACCACACATGTGTTTCTTGTTGTCATTGTGCGACATCATGCGCTTTTTGTGGCTCTTGTGTCGTGCACAGTATGTGGTTGTCCTAGGGGAGGGGGGGATCCGGGGGGGGGCTGGGAGTGGTGGCGGTGGGTGTTGTGGCCCTCATGGGTCTCCGAGCTGCATGATCATTGTCTCCATGGCATCTGTGGGTCTTCAGATGTGGCTCTGGGCTGGGCTCCCTTTCATACTGCAGGTAGTCGTCCTGCTTAACACCAGCAGAAGGCAGGTGTGAAATCCCTGCTGCTACTGCGGCTTATCGCCTGTTTTTGGTTCGCATCGCAGATCTGGCAGTTCATTGTGAATGTGGTGTAGTGGTGCTTTCGTGTGTTTTTGCACGGGAACGCCTACTCTGCATCTCATTAGGGTTAGTTGGTGGTGTCACCCGTGGAGGTAAATTTTGCGGCAGTTATCGCGGGAATACTTGCGTTGTCTGCAGTTTGCACCCGCTTGTGAATGGGGCGTTAAATCTATCTCCACTTTTGATGCGTTAAGGTGGCGATAACTCAGCGATAAGTCCTTGTGAATATGCCCCATAATGAACTGTTTTTGAGTATTTATCCCAAACGAGGGGAGATAGCAGGCTCAGCAATAGGGGCAAATTCTCAAGGTCCTCTGTGTGGAAACTAATTTATTAAAGAGATTGGACAGTACATTCAGACAGTGCACGATCATCCCTGGCCTGTGTTTTTGGACAGATCTCTCACACTTCCGTTGGCTATGAGGTTTGTTTCTCCGACCAGGAACTTCTACAGAACATTCTACCACCAGCAGTATGGATACCCACAAAGAAGAAGGGAGAACGCTTTGTCATCAGCAAAGGCCAAGCAAGGGGAGGGGGTACTCAAGATAAGGGTAGGGTCCTCTTCCCTTGTGACAGTAGGAGGCAGGTTGCCCCTTTTTGTTCAACAGTGGGGTTTAATATCAAAATATCCATGGATATTACAGATGATGAGAGGGTTTCAAACAGAACTCTATTCAACCCCACTGCAGATGAGGTGGCCTTTGCCAATACATTTTTTTCAGGAAGATTGGGATCTGGTCACCGCAAAGGTATAGAGGTTGTTGCACATGGGATGGGGGGAACCATGTTGCTTACAGTCCAACGGTTTTGTCAGCAACATCTTCCTAGTGCAGAAGAACAAAATATATCAGCCAGGATTAAATTAGAGGATCTCAACCAATTCATTCTGTACTGCCATTTCAAAATGGTGACTATCATCTGCTTGAGGGATATCCTACTGGGGGACTGGATGGTGCATCTGGATTTTAAAGATGCCTACCTGATAGTTCCAATATGTCAAGTGCACAGGAAGCATCAGCAGTTTCTGTGGCAAGTGCAGGTGTTCTGATTCAAGGTACTTCCATTCAGTCTTTCCTTTGCTACTTGGTGCTTCACGAAGTTGATGTGGAATCAGATGACAGCCTTCATAGTACAGTGACTGAGGATGGTGCTGTGCCTGGATGATATATTGGTGATGCAAGTTCAAAGGGCAAAAGATTGGATTCAGTCATTGGGTTTAATTATCAATGTGCAAAAATCAGATTTGGTGCCCTCAAAAAAGATGGAATTCTTGAAGTTTCTGGTGGATTCCGAAAAGGTGATTCTTTTGTTGCCAGAAGTGAAGTTTATGGTGATAAAGTAGGCTTTGAGGGTGAGGTTATCACATCATCAGATTTATATCCACCATTTGGAGTGACTTGTATGCCTGCTCTTGTCCTCAATTCAGGCAATTTTTCCAGGACCCCTTTATTACTGGGCTGTCCTGCGCCTGAAGATAAGTCACCTTAAGAGATCTAGAATACTCACAAACAGTTCCTTTAGATCAGGGGTCAAAAGAGGAGATATGTTGGTGGCTAAGCCATGTAGACATATGGAATTGCCAAGCCATCTTCTCTACATCATCAGATCTTGTCTTAGAATGAGATCAAAGTCTGGGGGCTGGGGCACCAGATGTGACAGAACCTCAATTCGAGTAGTATATTGCAGGAAGGAATCCTTAATGCACATGCATTTTTTAGAACATTTTGCAGGCTCCTTTTCAGTCCAGAGCTTTGGAAAAAAACAAGGTCAAATGTGTAATCCTCTTTTGCATGGATGATATTTCAGTAGTCACGTACATAAACAGACTGGGAGAAACAAGGTCAAAGACTTAGGAGGTTCCTTTGGGAACTGCTTTTGCAGAGGAAAATATCTCTGATGGCAGAATACCTTCAAGGACCGAATAATGCAGTAGCAGATTGGCATTCAAGGACCACTCACAATAGCAGTGAGTGGTACTTCAAATAAGGAACAAGACTTGGGGTCATCTCAGTGTCAACCACTTTGTATTCTGCTTGACAACTCAGTTAGGAAGATTTTGCAGCTGGAGGCCTGATTCCAAAGCTCTAGCAACAGATGCTTTTCTTCAGGATTGGGCCAGTGGGAATCTTTATGCTTTTATACCATTTATCATAATTCTGAAATGTGTTTCCCAGATATGCAGACAGTTGGCAAGGGTTAGATTGTTAACTCCATTGTGGAGGGTTCATCCTTGGTTCCCTTCTCTAATACAACTGTCAGTCAGTTGCCCAATTCTTATTCCAGCCCTCCCTCAGCTGCTGAGGACCCTCTGGGGACAGTCTGCAACCTGATTTTGGAAGGCAGGCTCACTCTGGTGGTATGGAGCCTTTCAGGTTCTCACAGACATGCCAGGGCTTTCAGAATCAGCTTCTATCTATATCAGAGTTTCCAGGTATAACATGGGCCTAAAGATCAGCATGGGATATGCGGAGTAACTGGAATGTGGTAAAAGGTATCAGCCCTATTTTCTTTGGTATCACAAATGTTTTGTGACATCCTTAGTAGTGGGACAGAAGGCTTATAGAAATATTAATGGATATAGATTAGCTACATCAGCTGGACATCAGAAAGTTTAAAGTAAGCAGATTGGGGAGCAAACACTGATTTATAAATTATTGAAGAGTATGAGGCATATGTATCCACTTAAGCCTACATATTCTATCCAAATTAATCAAATCAAATCAAGCTTTATTCGGTATATAAAATACAACCATAAAAGCATTCTAAAAAACCATCATAAAATAATTTCCTGTACAGTACATCCAGCTAATATTCTAAAAAAATTCTTCACTATTAGTCATAACAATTGATTACGTGGCACACAAAAATACAGTACATTATTTCCAGCGTCAGTACATCATCCTATACTACAGACACCTGGGGCATATTCACAAGGAGCTATCTCCGAATTAACGGCACTTTATCGCAGCCAAAGTCGTGATAAATTGACCCCCCCATTCACAAGCCGGTGTTAACAGCCCACAGCACCAGTTTACCCGCGATAGCAGCCGCAAAAAACATCGCCACAGAGGACCCCCGCAAATATCGCTAATTAGATGCAGAGTAGGCGTTCCCGTGACAAAAGCCGAGACAACAGCACACCTCAACATTCACAACGACCAGCCACATCCGCGATAAAAACACAAAACAGGCGATAAGGCGCGTTAGCACCAGGAAATCTACACCTGCTCTGACCTGGTGTAAAGTCGGACGGCAGCCAGCACCACAAAAGGGAGCACAGCCCAACGCCACATCCGAAGGGCAACAGATGCCATGGAGCCACTCATCATGTAGCCCGGACACCCAAGAGGGCCACAACACCCACCCCCACCACCCCAGGACCCCATCCCACACCAGGAACACCCCCCCGGACCAACACAGACGCAGCGCAGACAAAGACAGCGGAACCCCTGGAAACGTACCAGCCGCACAGACCCAACATCTGACAATGTCACCCTCCACTACAGGCTGATAGGGACAACCAACCTACGCATCCTGACCACCATCGCCCAACAGGCCTACGGCAATAACACAGCGGACAACCAACATCCCACCCCACACTAAGCTGATGGCGTGGCTGCACCTGTTGGCCCCTGGGAACTCCCATCCAACACCCTCCAGAGTCGGAGGAGTCTCACAGCCAGCCACATCCAAGTCCCCCACACCTGTCCTGGACATCACCATCACCCTGGTACCCCAGTCCCCATACGTACAACACAATGCGCAGGATCTGCTGGAGACCAAGCAAGGACCATACGCCATAGCAGGATGCAGGCACGTGTTGGGGGCAATACACAGCACACATGTACTACCTGTGTCCCCTGGTGACACAGCACACAACCACCGCAACAGGAAGCACAGGTCCCACACCAATGTGCAGGCAACAACAGAACACAATGGAACACCCAACAATGTCGCCTTCAAATACACAGCCAGTGTGCATGATACATTCATCCTCCGACAGTCCATCATCAACCAGCGTTCCCAGGATGGCAACAAGGGAAATGTACAGCCCCTTGGCAATATACAAATGAACACCCCACACACCTCAACACCACAACCATGCAACTCACAACTCTGGCAATGCACACGTCACAAAATCACATACAACAGGCACAACAATATGCCCACCCACCAGACACGACAGAACAACTTACAATGTCCACATGGGTAAGCCCTGAAAATGAGCCAGCAACGGCATGGCACCTCAGCCACAAACTAGCCGAATGTGGGGAGAGGTGGCACCTAGGTATGTGTGAAGGATGCAGTAGAACCATGATTGGGAAAGTACACAATGCCAACAGTGCCGGAGATGTGCTGGACACCTCCCAGTATGCAGAACACACCCATATCCATGGCGACATACACCGCTTGCGTATGGAGTGTAGTGGACAGTGGACGCCACCATGTCACCACAGCCAGTGGTGGACCTCGCGGAAATGTTGCCTGTTACGCCTCCCCCTAAGCGTCAGCGGAGTGGGATGGCCCGGCATACGCCACGCCAGCATAGGGGTGTGAATAAAAACTAGGTAGGCCTTGGCGTGGTCCACTTCCGGAAAGACCCATGTCTCTGCCAGGGCGGCGCCTCCCACCTCGCCACGAGGCCGACGCCATCCTCATGAGCGGAGTTGCCTGAGATGCCGTGCGCCTGCCGGACCCCGGCACGCTGGTCCACGAACCCGTCAGGCCAGCCCCTGCGCAGCCAGGCCACACTGATCACCTTCCGACACCGGTGTGTGTCAAGGAGGGCCCCCACGTGCCGGCGCAAGCCACAAGCCCGAGGCCTGAGACCCTAGCAGCCACCTCAGACCATCACGGCCGCCACGACACCGGCCCGCCTTATTCCTTTTTTGTTGACGTACTCCACTGCCGCCCCCGGCCTTCTCTTCGGACCAGTAGGTCCCACATGTGGAACTGTGTCTTGAGTCATGAATGGCAGTGACCCCATATCCCGGCCAGCGGCCACAGCACCAGACCCCCCAGTTCAGTGAGGCATAGTTCCATATGGGCATCTTGCGACACGTGGTGCCACTAACCCTGTTCAACTCCAGCCTGCTACACGTGGTGCCACTGAACCTGAACAACGCAGGCCGGTGGGGCCATCCAACCTATGCCGGAGACACTCGGTGGATGGGCCGTTCTGACCGCTACCTCAGGCCTACACCACGGTCAGGTAGGTCACACATTTGGAACTGAGTCTTGATTACACCATGGCAGTGAACATTAATTATGGCAGAGAACAATTCACAATACACCCTCCGATGTGGTGGCAACAAGTCTGTGCATGGCATCACAACCACACGTGTCTGTGGGCCTACGCGGACCACTGCCTCGGCCTAGGCTGCGCACGAGTGGGATCACAGATTTGGAACTGAACATCGGTAATTCAAGAGGAAGAATACATTTCTTCGCATGCACGGAGGGGCGTAAGAGGATGACACTTTGCAGTCCGGAGGGAACAGGATCAGCGTCACGGAGGTGATTGAACACTACCGACAACTGCCACTGTGTCACTGACTCTGTGCCTCGCGAGCCAACGACCCGTGGCTGTGGGCCACTGCTGACCGCTGCCTCCGGCCTACACTGTGGTCCAGTAGGCCACAGAGCCTTGATTTGGCATTCTTGGAGTTCACATATGTGTACCGGCATCATCGCAGACTGCATGCACTCACAGCACCTGTGCCACTAAGTCTGTTCCCCGACATTCATGGACACTCACTGGTCGTACATTGGTGGCGTTTGAGTCTATGGACTAGGGGGTAGTTTTCACCCTCATGTAGCTGATCCCGAATTTTGGGTGCAAACGAGGGTTGCGCTTTCCTCTCCTCTATATGCTGCTTCCAGATAACATCAGACCTTCCGCATCATGCCCTGGAGGACACCTTCCACTGTCCCCCGAATCCCTCCGCAACATACACCTCCGACATTGATGGGGACCCACTCAGGTCGCATGGCCCATCTGACTGCACCGCAAGTCACCGTCCCGTGGCTGGGTGCCTGTGCCGGCCGCAGTGCATCCGGGGCCACTAACTCTGTGCTGCTCAGGCCTGGGACCCCTTCTTCTGAGACATTGAATGGCCTCTGTAGCGATGGTCTTGGGGTCATCAACGCCATGTGTCTGTGGCCCTGCGCTGTCCGCATCCTCCGGCCCCAACTGTGGTCCACCAGGGCCCACACATGGCATCGAGTCTTGACCAGTCCGGACGTCGCATCACCGCAGGAGGCACACGCCACCACCGCAAGGACCACCTTCAACCGCCATCTGCCAGAGTCGAAAAGGTGGTCCTGACAGACCTAAGGAGTTGCTCAGACCTGTCGTGGATGCTATCATCGGCCTGATACCCTGCTCAGCACTCCAGGTGCCAGTGACTCAGTGCACCGCAAGCCATTGTCCGTTACTGATTGTGTTTTGTGCTGTTGTGAGGTTGCGCAGCAATGTCACCTCATGCAGTGGGGAAGACCTGGGACTATGATGAGGAAGATGTGTCACGTGTGCGGAAGGGAGAGGGCACAGACAATGGGAGGGCAGGAGGCAACAGCCCCAAGGCAGGAATGCAGACTGGTGGTGGTAGTCAAGCTACACACCCGGATCTGTTGCTGGGTATTGCGCTGTGGACTGGGGACGCAACTGTCACCTCAGGCAGTGTGGGAGACCTGGGACGTTGATGAGGAAGTTGATGCAGGTGTAACACACCCCACTGCATCTGCATCAGGACTGACCCGAAGGGACACAATCCTAGCAATTTCTTCACATGAGCGCGCTCTTCTCTAGTGCCCCTACCTCAGTGCACTGCAACTCAAGGAACGTCCAGACTGAATATTGGGTGACCTCTGTCCTTACTCCGGATACCTCCATGTTGCTCTGCATTTGACTCTGTTATGCTGGTGTTTTCTGTTTCCATTGCACTGGTGTCCACTGTTCAGGTTGTTGGCAGCACCAAGCACTCCGTGCGGGCTGGCTTATACTCACCCCACACACATCCAGCACAGGCGTCACTGTACATGTGGCCCTGCCAATAAAGGGGCCGGGCGCACGTGCCCGTAGCCAGTTCAACATGATATGTGCATGTGTCTCTGTGGAGGTGTGGGTCTCCTTTGTGGGGTGTGGGGGGTCCCTGAAGGGTATTGGACACCCACGTATGTGTTCTAGTTCGCATTCCATGGGTTCGGCAACACCCTCACCTGTTGGGTCACCTCCTTTTGGCGTTCTGCCACCTGGCATTGGGGTGCCATGTGTGGGTGGGTGAAGTGTTGTGAGGCAGCCGTGATTGCGGGTGCTTCATGCTGTGTGGTCTGTTGCAGGGTCTGGGTTCTCCTCTGAGTAGCTTGTCTGCCCTGGTCCTGGTGGTGGGTTGTGTGGGATGTCCATGGGCTGTTGCATGGCGTCGGTGTCTGGGCTGTGGTGTTCGTCTCGGGCATCACTGATGGGTTGTCTGTTCTGACCTGCTGGAGGTGTTGTTTGTCCCTCTGCATTGTAATGGGGAGGTGCATGTTGGCATTGTGTTGGCGCCTTGTTCTTGTCGACATGCAGACTGTGTGACGATGTACATTGTGACTGTTTGGGCGGTGGTGGCTATTTGAGTTGGGACAGTGTACATTTGGCCTACATGGCTGATGTGGAGTTGTAGGGGTAGATGTGCATCTCACAGTTCCCTGCTCTGCCCGATGTGATTGTTCTGTTGCTGTGCCTGGTTGGACCCAGTTGTGTCCCCTGTTCTGCAGTGTGGGTGTTGCACTTTGTGCCACATTGTCATGGTATGTGCTGTGATTGCTATGTGTGTGTGCTGCAGTGTGCCAGGGGGATGGGGGACATGTCCCTGGATAATTGTGGGTGTGCAGTGTGTTACACCTCATTGTGCATGTGTGGCATTGTGCCCATCACCCCCCATCCCCCAGTCCCTGTTGGATCCTCACCCTGTTGTTGTTGTGTCAGGTCCTGTCGGGCTGTGTCCGTACTCCCTACTCCTTGCACCTTCTCCACACTGATGACTGTGGCCTGGGTTTCCTCCTGCTCCTCCTGTGGCGCTGGACTGCCACCTCCTGTCGCCGTTGCTGCCTTCCTGTTGGCAGCGGGTTTGTACCTGGTTTAGGTTGTCAGGTCCTGCCGGCGCCTCTTGGCCTCCTGGATTGGCCTCCTGGGCACTGCGACTGCATTCCAGGTGGTCTGCTTGTGGGTCAGTTGCTGGTAGTGTTCTGTCGCCTCCGTGGCCTTGGTCTTGTTTTCCTGGGGTCTGCACCCCGTCTTCCTCTCCATTTTCTCCTTGACCTTCCCCGACCCAGTTGTTCCTTGCTGGTGGTCTATGGGGGTTGTGGGGTTCGCGTTGGCCTCTGCGCTGGGTCAGGGTGCATCCATGTTGCTACGTGCTTTGGCTTGTTTCTGGTGTGTTGTGTCTGTGGTTTTTATGGTGCAATTTCCCGCCAGACGCGTGGGATTTGCAGGCCTGAGGCTTCTTTTCGCTACTTTTTGTACCGCGATTGGTCTCATCGCATGATTTCTCGCGTTTCACATTTTTTAGGCGTGGTGTTGATTTTCACGCTGGCATTTGACGCGTTATCTGGTGACTATCGCATGGTACCGCCTTGTTCTGAATTCCACGTTGACACGGGGTTATTTTCCCGTGATAGGCTGCGATATTGAAAGTTGCGTTACGCTACTCTTGCGGTAGTTATCACACGTTCTTGTGAATATACCCCCTAGTCTTTCTCATATATTAGGGTTTCCAAATGGGAATACTCCTTTCTTCTTCTAATTGACATTTGCACAAAAACAATTACTGCGTTACAAATTTTTCCATTTTCTAAGCTACATATATAGTTAAAAGCAGGCTTATAAAAATACAATTTATTATCTAAAAATAGGGATCGTAAAACGTGCTTCCTGATGTCTCTATAAAACTGACAAAAAAGTATAAATGCAATGTGGACTGTATTGACTTCCCATCACAAGGGCATTTCGGAGGGTTACGATTCCTGCCCATTACAGGAATGCGATCAGGTGATGGAGGGTGTTTGTAGAGAGGTGCCCCATAGTGCCGCACCTTGTTAGGTAAAACCTATGCTGTAAATTTCTTGTCAATACAAGGTACGGTTGGATGCCCAGCAACAATGGGCCTTCACAATATGATCTAACAGTCTGTTTCGAACTTGCTACTAGTTCTCTAAACAATTCTCTTGTTTTCACTAGCCTCGTTTTGAGATCGCTTTTGCTATAATTCTATAGTTGGAGTAAGACCTCTGACCCTCGGTCTAGGTCGACTCTCTCCCCAGCAGCTCCGCTGTGCCGTCTCCTGCTCTTCAGACCTCCGACCTCCTCCTGGGGGGTTCAAGGCTGCTGCCAGCGCCTGCTGCCCGCTCTGCCTAGGAACCTGCCTGCCTTCAGCCCGCTCCACGCCCTGCCCCTCACCTGCAGGCCTTCAGCCGCCGCCACTGTTTCAGTTATTTTGGTGCTTGCCTCCATTCTGCCGCTGCTGCCCCCTCACCCGAGACAACCACACCATGGCATCCGACGCTAACCTCGCAGCCGGGGAATTCCACACTTGGATCTCCAATGGAGCAGACAAGCTAGCCCCGATATGCAACCCTGACAAACAGCGCACCAGGAAAGCCGCCTGGTTCACCACTGATCTCCAAGAAGCCAGGCGCACCTGCAGACGCCTGGAGAAGAACTGGAGAAACAGTAAGACACCTGGATACTACACCACCTACAAAGCCGCCATGACGGACTACTACAAACGAATCAGAACCACCAAAAGGACCTTCATCCACAACAAAATCCTCGCCAACTCCAGCAACTCCAAGGAACTTTTCAGTGTCATCCAGGAATTCCCAAACCCCCGCAGCAAAGCCACGGACATCAACCCGTCCCAAGACCTCTGCGACAAGCTCGGATCCTACTTCCACCTCAAGATCAAAAACCTCTACGATAACTTTGTCGACAATACGCCCGACTCCGCAGCCGGCCCGCCCTCCAGACACACCAGCCAGCCCACCATCTCCTCCTGGACACCGATCACGGCCGAAGAGACCGCCTCGACCATGAAAGGCATCCACTCGGGGGCCCCACCGACCCCTGTCGACCACAATTCTACCACAGAGCTGCCATCGCACCCAAACTACAATGCACCATTAACACCACCTTTGAAACCGGCACCTTCCCAGACTACTGGAAACGCGCAGAAGTCAGGCCCCTGCTTAAGAAGCCCTCAGCTGATCCCACAGATCTCAAATACTACCGGCCCATCTCGCTTCTCCCCTTCGCTGCTAAAGTTGCTGAGAAAGCAGTCAACGCGGAACTGACGAGATTCATCAAAGACAACGCCATCCTCGACCCGTCTCAATCCGGATTCCGAAGCAACCACACCACCGAGACTGCCCTACTCGCCGCCACAGACAACATCCGCACCCTCCTCGACCAAGGCCATACCGCAGCCCTGATTCTACTCGACCTATCAGCAGCTTTCGACACCGTCTCCCATCGCACACTTGTAGCCAGACCACATGACGCCAGCAACAAGGAACCGCCCTTGACTGGATACGATCATTCCTCACCGGCAGACTCCAAAGGATTAGACTGCCGCCCTTCCTCTCCGATTCCACAGAAATCACCTGCGGAGTCCCACAGGGGTCATCACTCAGCCCGACCCTCTTCAACATCTACATGGCCCCCCTCGCCGCCATAGTCCGACAACACGGCCTCACCATTGTTTCCTACGCCGATGACACCCAGCTCATCCTCTCCCTCACCAAGGACCCCACCACCACCAGACTCAATTTCCAGAAAGGAATGCAGGACGTTGCAGCCTGGATGAGCAACAGCTGCCTAAAGCTCAACTCCGAGAAGACAGAAGTCCTCGTCCTCGGAACCACCCCTTCAGCATGGGACAACACCTGGTGGCCCACCGCCCTCGGCATCCCATTGACCCCCACGGACCATGCCAGAAACCTCAGCATCATACTCGACTCATCCCTCTCCATGAACCGACAGGTCAACGCCATCGCCTCCAGCTGCTTCAACACCCTCCGCATCCTCCGTAAGAAGTTCAAATGGATCCCCCCCGAGTCAAGGAAGACAGTCACCCACGCTCTCATCACCAGCATGCTGGACTATGGAAACGCACTCTATGCCGGCATAAACAAGTCCCTATTCCACAAACTCCAGATGATACAGAACACCGCCGCCAGACTTGTCCTCGGCATCCCTCGACACGAACACATCAGCCTACACCTACGGAAGCTCCACTGGCTCCCCATGGAGAAGAGAGTCACTTTCAAGATCCTCACCCACGCCTACAAATGCCTACACAGCACCGGACCCAAATACCTCAATGACAGAGTCACCCTCCACGTACCCAAAAGAAACCTCCGATCAGCCAACCTTGTCCTCGCCGAAACCCAGCGCATCCACAGAGCCAAAGCAGGAGGAAGATCCTTCTCCTACATCGCGACCAAGACCTAGAATGAGCTCCCGACAGACATCAGCGCGCCCCCTCCCTGGACACCTTCAGGAAGATTCTCAAGACCTGGCTCTTTGGCTGAACAGCACTGCTGAACTGCCCCCCCCCCCAGCGCCTTGAGACCCTCACGGGTGAGTAGCGCACTTACAATTCCCTGATTGATTGATATAATTCTGTATTAGCATAGGTTTTTTGAAATCCGCATCCACCTTACATTCAGCTAGTAGATTACGAATGTAGTTCAACCAGGGAATGTTTTTACAATAGTCACGGGCAAGGCAGTCCATTATTATTTCCTTCGTGAATTTGGTCTCCTCTTTAGTCCAAATCCCATGCCAAAGCATGAGAGCTGCTATACTTATAAAATCGCTTATGTGGGAAACTGACAATTCCCTTTGGACTATAATCGATGGGGTTGAATTACGAACTGCTAAAAGCCTTAGGAACTTATTTTCCTGTGTTTGTAGAGAGGTGCCCCATAGTGCCACACCGTAGCATGTACCTGTGAGGCACTTGCTCTTGTATAGGGTCAGGATTTCTCTCACTGGTTTGTTCCCAAATTTGTTAGAAAATCTAAAAATACCCTCGATTATTCATGTAAATTTCAATGTGTGTGCCCCAACTTCCATTCCCATTAAAAAGAAGTCCTAGGTATGAAAAAGATGATGTTCTTTCAATATGTACACCTTCTAAGTGATGATTTCTACTCTTTATTACCCATTTCCACATATCATTGTAAAGGTTTTACTGAGGTTATGTATTAGGTCTTTTCCAGCCATAAATTGTGCAAAATTTTCAATTAAACATTGGAGCCCATTTGCTGTCCTGGATAACAGGACAGCGTCGTCCGCATACAGAAGGACTGGCGTGACACGGTTGCCAACTCTTGGGGCATCGGCATTCAAGCTTTGCAGGGATACATCAACATTATTATTATAAAGAGAAAATAAAAGTGGTGCAAGTACACAGCCTTTCCTAATACTACAGGTGACTCTAAAAAGGGGTGTGCATTCATCATTAGGGCCGTATCGTACTCTTGAGGATGATAAAGCGTAAATTTGTGACAGATATTTTACAATACCTTTTGGGGCTCCCATCCCTTTTAAAGTCTGCCATCATTTTGCATGGTTAACTAAATCAAATGCGCTTGTAAGATCTGCAAAACAGAGATGTAGTTGCCCTCCTTTAGCAAGGGTGTATTTCCCAATCAATAGTTCGAGGTTGACGCACTGCTCAACAGTCCCTATACCCCTTCTGAATCCGTACTGGGACTCTGTTAGGAATTTATGTTCACTTGCTCAACTTTTGAGTCTTTCTAGAAGGATTCTACCCATTATCTACGATGTTGAATCAAGTAGGGATATAGGGCAATAGCATTTTGCGTCCCCTCTATCTCCTTTCTTAAAGATTGGGACTATGAAACTTTGCACCCACGTTGCAGGTAATACACCTTCTGTTGTAGCATTGCAGACCCTTAATAAAATTGGGGACCAAAACTCTATATCGCACTTAAATATATCAGTGGGTACCCTGTCGGGCCCGGGGGCCTTACCATTTGCACTTCTATTTACGGTGGATTCAATTTCATCTAAGGTGATAGGAGCCAAATCGACGGAATCACACGTATAAGGTTATTTTTATCAATAGTTGGAGGGGCCTCTTTATTGGGGTTAAATATATATTCAAAATGAGTTAGCCAATCTTCAGGTGATACTAGGGTCTCAATCTTAGTGGTTGCCTGTTCTTTGAAAAGTGGATGATCTATTGTCTTCCAAAATAAAGTGGAATTGCGTGTCTCAGTCGCCTGGACTAGCTTATCCCATGCAAGTTCCCTAATTTCGATTTTCCTTTTGCTTAGCGTTTGTTTGTAGTTTTTCCGCAGAGTGCGTACCTTTTCCCTATCCCTAGGTGTAGCATTTATTGCTTCTTTTGGTTCCTGATTTAATTTGGAGCATTGTTGGTCAAACCATCTAGGGTAGTTGCCGGCATTTTTCTTACTCATGAGTTTTAAATCTCTGGAAATTGCATCCGCTATGTTACAAAATGCCGATATTATGTCTGAATACAGGGAGGATCCATCCAAACAAGTATTTATATTTTCTTGTTTTTTTTTATATATGTTATCCATAAATACTGTGGGATTTACACCTGCTCATTTTATAGAAATACTGTTTTCCCCTTGGGTTTTGATGTCGGTAGCTAAGCATACCTTTTCCGGTTGTTTTAAACTTAGCTTCAGCTCAAGGATTAGAGGGTGGTGATCACTATACGGGCTTGGCTGGATATAAAAGTTTTCAACTAGGGCCTTACAATTTCCTGCTACTAGAACATGAGCAATACTAGACGACGATCTTACTCCTTCATATGTTTGAATGGCAGTTTCACCTTTTCTTTCGCTTTGCTCCATAAGTTCCAGGTTGTATTTATACTTTGCGGCATTGATTGCTTCTCCATATGGATTATGAGGGAAATGAATGCAAGGGTCGCCCTGTTCATCACTATGGCCACAATGTACCCCGCTTAAAATTTTACATTTTTCACTGTTAAAATCACCTGCCCAAATAAGCAGGTAATCTTCCCTTACACCTTCTAAGAATTTATCTGATTCTTTCTCCAAGGACATGATAACTTACTTTTGGTGTTGTCAAAAATGTTATTATAAAAATTGATAATTACTACACACTGTTTTCTCTTAGTACAAAGGTATAAAAACTGGTAAAACTGCGATTTAGTATAGGTGTTTTTTAGAATTAATGATGATGTAACTGAAACTAATACCACTAGGCTGCCTTTGGCTCTCCCTGCCTTAGAGGGAATCGCCACAGTTGAGACTGTTTTAAAACCATTTATATAGAAGGGTACTGTATGCCAAGTTTCTTGAAGAAGAATTAGCGAACAGTTTTGTAACGTCTTGAGCCACTCTGTCATTTAGCTTATTCCTCACTCCCTCCACATTCCACAACATAATAATGAAGAGAGGAAAACCATGCGATAGAAGTTGGTTAGAATTATTGTTAATAGTGCTAGGGACTGGGGTGGGATGTTTCACGCCAGACGACTGCTCTCCTTCCCCTGGCAGTCAATTAGGCTCACTTCAGCCTCCTAAAGGTAAAATCCTATCGGGCATAGCTTGTTTCTCATACAGATCTCTGCTGTGGGTTCTTTTGCCGCTATGCAGTGGTTACACATTTGTCGGTTTATAAAAGTATGATTCACAAATTGGTATAGAGATGAGGAACCTTCCTCTATACCACGAGGGCCGAGGGGAACTCTCAAGAGGGAGTACGCCCTCCCGTGTATTAACACTCAACCACAATAAGTACTCCTCTGGTGCGCAAAATTGTGTACTCGATTTGCTACAGGTAAACCCTGATGCAGTAACGATGGGAAGTTCCTATGTGAAGCCGCTGATGGTAACCCACTAGGAGGTGGGGAAGGAGGTCAATGCTTTTGTTTTATTTACCCTCACACACCCTAATGGTGTCATGCTTCATCAACGGGTCACCCTGACGCCAAAAGTCAGGGTGGGCTCAACCATGTTTCAGGGAGCTCTTAGTGATAGATTGGCCAGGGGGAGTTAAAGATTAAAAGTCCACAGACAGATCCGAGTATCCCTTTATTCTTGGATCTGTCAGGGATATTAAAAATGAAAATGGCAGGGTCAATCAGGGTATTATGGTCCTAGGACCCTAGTGCCAACATGTTTCAGTCCGCTTACGCCCCTAAAGGGTGCTGGACTTTCTTCAGGGCTTTAAGTAAAAACCTCCCTGGAATAATAACATGCACTGGGAATTTCCCTATACTGTTATTTTAACAAAGGGCAGATAGCTGCTCCTTTTATGGACATGGATAATTTAACATGTCTGTTACTCCATCTGAAAGAGAAAACAAATGAGACCATACATAGTGTATTATTTATAACACCTCTTGTTTCTGCTTCCCATGTGAGGTGTGTTTATAGATAAACCTGTGAATTTTTGACAAGTAAACCAAGGCCACACCTCGTCCAACATACCTCTATGGTGTGTGAAAAATACCATAGTTTAGGTTTTCCCACATTCTACTAGGTGACTACAACTAGTGAAGTGGCAACATATGTCGCAAACTGTCCATATCCACCTTTTTGTGAACTTACAATCATTGTGCAACACACAGAGTCACTCGCTCAAACTAACATAACGCCATTATTATTCGCTGTGTTCTTTAATATACATATATACATGCACACATTCTTTTTTTCAACAGCATACTCCTGCGTTTCTTACCCCAATTTGAGAGGAGAAGTGTCTCGCATGAGACCTCACGTAAACGGGGTAGCCTTATAGTGAAACACTGTGTTGTATGGTGGTCAAGTATAGCCCATCAATATGAGGAATCACGCGTAAAGGAGACAAAAAATGAACCAAGAGGAGAGAGGAAAAAGAGACAGAGCCAGCAACAGGATTACTGTTATGCATCGGTTACCTCGGTTGTGAGCATGGCTTACACGTACCTGCAGTCGGGCGTATTTGGTAAATCTACTTACAACGCCAAAGGTCCTGCCCCGCCTGATGACCTGATCGGTGTGAGTCCCAGGGCTTTTTCGCAACTGAGGGACTGGAAACGAGCGTTTTTAAAGGTCCGCGATGGCGCAAACAGTAGCTGCCAGCTGCTCGTATTACTGTTGCTGCCTCTACGCGTATACCCTGCATAACGCGTCTAATGAGAACCGAGCATGAAGGGAAGTGTAGTTGGTGCTGGGAGTTGTAGTTCCCATTGTTGTAGTATCTTGCGCCTAATACCGACCAAACACTAAATACATTGAGGAGTTTATGCTTGCAGCCCAAACCTGGATTTAACTGGGGTTATAACATTGTAATTTTATCCTTAGAACTTTTTTGCAAGCTCCTATTTTAAAATAGTTGTAAATGGAGCGTGGAATTAAGTGTAATTCACGCACGCAGTGAACTATGGGCCACGTAGTCCCTATTGAGAAGGGCGTGAAACCCTGTAGTTATTTGTCCTAGTTGGTTGTATAAAGAAAGGGATTGAGATGAAGGTGGTATTCGTATACCATTATTGTGGGTATAAGCAGTAAACTCTGCAAACCTGGTGATCGGTAGTTTTACTCTGTAAGGATTATTGAGACATGATGGTGGGTCTTGTTAATAGCTATTGCTGTTTTCATGAATCCGCATGAAATCAAAGGTTGATTTTAACCCATTTGTGTTTGCTTAGGGCCACACATGGTTTAAAACTCAGAATTGTGGTTACCCTACTTCACGATAGTTACAGTCATTTTCTATTGAGTTGGTTCCATGGTATGGAATCATTTAACCCAATTAAGTGCGTTTTTAATCAGTAAACCCACCTTTGTTCACGCTCCAGGAGTCTTTTAGTGAGGTCGCCTATGCCCTTAACCTTCTCAATCACTGTCCAACTACACTTCCCAGCATGCTCGGTTCTCATTAGACGCGTTACGCAGGGTATACGCGAAGAGGCAGCAACAGTAATACGAGCAGCTGGCACCTACTGTTCGCGCCATCGCGGACCTTTAAAAACGCTCGTTTCCAGTCCCTCAGTTGCGAAAAAGCCCTGGGACTCACACCAATCAGGTCATCAGATGGGGCAGGACCTTTGGCGTTGTAAGTAGATTTACCAAATACGCCCGACTGCAGGTACGTGTAAGCCATGCTCAGAACCGAGGTAACCGATGCATAACAGTAATCCTGTCTCTGGCTCTGTGTCTTTTTCCTCTCTCCTCTTGGTTCATTTTTTGTCTCCTTTACATGTGATTCCTCATATCGATGGGCTATACTTGACCACCATACAACACAGTGTTTGACTATAAGGCTACCCCGTTTACATGAGGTCTCATGCAAGACACTTCTCCTCTCAAATTGGGGTAAGAAACGCAGGAGTATGCTGTTGAAAAAAAGAATGTGTGCATGTATATATGTATATAAAAGAACACAGCGAATAATAATGGCGTTATGTTAGTTTGAGCGAGTGACTCTGTGTGTTGCACAATGATTGTAAGTTCACAAAAAGGTGGATATGGACAGTTTGCGACATATGTTGCCACTTCACTAGTTGTAGTCACCTAGTAGAATGTGGGAAAACCTAAACTATAGTATTTTTCACACACCATATAGGTATGTTGGACGAGGTGTGGCCTTGGTTTACTTGTCAAAAATTCACAGGTTTATCTATAAACACACCTCACATGGGAAGCAGAAACAAGAGGTGTTATAAATAATACACTATGTATGGTCTCATTTGTTTTCTTTTTCAGATGGAGTAACAGACATGTTAAATTATCCATGTCCAGAAAAGGAGCAGCTATCTGCCCTTTGTTAAAATAACAGTATAGGGAAATTCCCAGTGCATGTTATTATTCCAGGGAGGTTTTTACTTAAAAAGAAAGTCCAGCACCCTTTAGGGGCATAAGCGGACTGAAACATGTTGGCACTAGGGTCTTAGGACCATAATACCCTGATTGACCCTACCATTTTCATTTTTAATATCCCTGACAGATCCAAGAATAAAGGGCTACTGGGATCTGTCTGTGGACTTTTAATCTTTAACTCCCCCTGGCCAATCTATCACTAAGTGCTCCCTGAAACATGGTTGAGCCCACCCTGACTTTTAGGCGTCAGGGTGACCCGATGATGAAGCATGACACCACTAGGAAGTGTGAGGGTAAATAAAACAAAAGGATTGACCTCCTTCCCCACCATCAGCGGCTTCACATAGGGACTTCCCATCGTTACTGCATCAGGGTTTACCTGTAGCAAATCGAGTACACGATTTTGCGCACCAGAGGAGTACTTATTGTGGGTGAAGGTTTATAAAAGTAACCTGATGGGACAGCAGTAATAGTATCATCAGCATGATTAAAAGATCTTACATATTTGGCTGAAAGTTCCTCAATCAGGGTCCTAACAAACACAGGACAACGAAAGTTCACAACAACACAATCCCCTATACAGCACTTGCTCGTGGGCCCAACCCAATTTACTCTTCTTATCATGATTATATTCCGATAAAGGGTGTTGGTACTACTGTTAGTATTAGTCGCAAACCAATGTACAGTTTTGTTCTTCATGGTCTCCCAAGACTCTGTACCCTTATCAACCAATTTCGGAACATTTTTTAAAATGATCACATATGGAGTAGCCAGGGGAGGTAGGTGTAAGGAGTCCTGGCAAAAATGTGATGGCGTATAGTTCATTAGCAATTCAGTCCCATGGTTGTTGCCTTCACTACTCTTTACTGTTGGTTCCACATTATATAAATTGTATTGCCTCAACTGTGTAGCAGGTTGTACAGATTGTACAGCAGAAGTTTCATTAGTGTGAGGTGCATTCATTGGGTGGATTTTATCAGTTGTCAAAATACGACCATCGTTGGTGTTTTCGTCCAGGGATCTACCAGACATTGCCCTGGGGTTTTCTTTTTGAGGTACTAAGTCCCTGATCAAGTTCAATAGTTGAGTGACATCCTTTTGCACGTTTTGGATTTCTGCCATTAACCTCCTTTCTATGTTGTCAATTTTCCCATGGAGCTTTTTAAAAAGGGTTTGGTTGCCTTTAGTAGTAGTCATTGTTTGAACTGTGTCCGACTCCGTTGGTTCCACGGGGGGCTTTTTCCCTTTCTTTTGTTTAGGCTTCCTTTTTACTACCTGTCATCATGTCTATCATGGGAAGGCAATGACAGGTTATCCTTAAATCTGTTGTCAGCAAAATTAGTAATGTTGTTATGTTTGGTTTCTTTTCGAAGGATATCAGATGCAAGAACACTAGAGAGTTCTGCCATGCATTTTTCTCCTTTGGTGGTTAATTTTACAATATCAAGATGTACCAAAATTGCCTCTACTGTCATCATGTTCCCTGTCTTTCCTCTACAACCTAAGTTGTGTGTAGTAAGATGCTTCAAGCAGTGCGTACACATAACAGAGAGTTTGAGGACATCTTTTGATAGCTATGCACAAGCCATTTAAGCTTGTGTCTTCCATTGCCCTTAGTTAGTGGATTAGCAGTAGTGCAAAGGCTTTTGAACCTGCACAGAAGAGCCAAAGGAGGCGAATATTATCTCACTGGTATCTCTCTCTATGGTGATGGTCATATACTTGTAGAGCCAATCTAAACTAGCCAACCAATGGGTACAAGAATCTAATCATAATGTGACTGGCCAGTTGCATGCAATGCAAGTTGAAATGTTGTCTTGGGAGGAGGATGGCCAAAGGAAAGAAGCTCTTTGGCTGCTTCTTGGTTTTTGTTGCTGTTTGTAATTTTTCATTTTTTAATGGACCATAGACTCTGACTCATCAAAAAAGGAAATTGTGTATGGAGTATTGTTATTTAATAGGTGGGGATGTCCTTTGTTTGTGTTAATAACTTTCTGCTGGAGAGTAGGATTATGGGAGCTGCAGTGTTCTTTTTTAACTGCTGTACAAAATAAAGCAATGAGAGAGATTGCCTAATTTGCCTCCCTTGTATTTATTAAAATAAGGACTCCCCTTCAATAATATCCAGGAGAATCTGCTATTTATTTAAAGAGAGAAGTGCTGCATTTGAGTGGAGTAATTTTGTGGATTTAACAGCCAATCTACATCAAACCAAAGTTGAATGTATTTTTGTTTTTCATTGTTCACTGTGTTATCTCTTACTGATGAAAGAAAATATAGCATGTGCATTCAGAGGTACCCATGCAATACCTGACCTGTGGCTGCATACAACAGATTGCCAAATCCATTTATTATCCAGTGGCTAAGAAACATTCAAGCTTTCCATCACCACCCAGTTTTTCTCAGTGTTTTGCCTTACGCATGACATGTATGCCCAGACATGGATCCGTTATCTCACTCTGCCATAGACTCAATCTGCACTTCACTGATGAGGTCCAACAGGGTAGAAACAGAGTTCAGAGGTGAGGTGGCCTGTTTTTTTTGGGGGGGGCGGTTGAAGCAAGATCGATGCTGATTTATATATCATTGCTCCATGCCTGGAGTAGCACAGTGGCATAGAAGTGAAGGACTGGAAAACAGCCCTGTCAGTTCTTTAGGGAGTGAAAGATCTAGCAGAAGACCTCTGACTGTGGGAGGTTCTTGAAGCCCAGTTCTTGACAGTCCTGGTATGCCACAGGTAAGGGCATCAGTAGCCATGATGCCACTGACACTTTACAGTGCCTAAGCAGATACTGCCTTCCAGAAGCGCCCCAATGGAGGAAAAAGTTAGAAGGCAAAAATCCATGGACGTCGATTTACCAAAATGCCAGGAGTGGTGGAAGTGACGTCACACATTTTGCCCCATCCCCTCGTGACATCACAGGAAGTGACCTTAGACAACCCTTAACACCAGGAAGATACATGACTGAAAAATAACTGTCTTTCAAAATATTATAGCTATCTTTTCAAGGAAAGTTATTCTGTTAAGTAGATGTAAAGAACACATTGTGACACAGCATGTAATATTAAAGTGCATGTATTTTATGGCACAGCAACATCAATTGAATACTATTGGGTGACTGTACCACGGTACTATAAATGAATGGTTGCAAAAGAATGTGACCCCCCAAAGTTCCAGTGCCAGAATGTATTTCCTCCAAAGTTGCTTTGCCACATACTGGCTATCCATGTGACATAGAAAATAATTCACTTAACGTTTATTTTGCCAGAAAGTTATTACCCGTTAGCTCCCCATGCCAAAGGCCATTATATGAATTTTATGTCAGCCACTCTTTATGAGCCTACATACTTGTCAATTTGTGTTATCTTAGCCAAATTGCTTCTTCTCTGGTCCAGATTCTTCATCTGCAACACCTCGTTCTTTATCTTCTTATAGGTACAGGTTTAGCACCAGTGTTGTAAAGCAGCATACATATAAAATCTGGATATTTTAAAATGATATTGAGTGTTTATGTACCATGATACCACAGACTGCAATTACGTTTGATGGCTCCTAAAAAGCTAAATTGACCAACGAAAAACATGTTATTGTTGCTAAAAGCCTGCACACAGATCTCTAAAAGGGATTGCATGTTTTCAGTATGTATAATAGATTGGTTAAAATAACACGCCACTTTCAATGATAAGAATGTAAGCATAGTCAGCATGCAGTTTCCATGTATGCAGTACATCACTGTTGTAATGATCAGACAATATCTGTAAACATTTATGTATGGTTAGGTGGCGTGAAAGAATTTGCCACTGTGTAGATGATGAGGCCTCCGGTCAGCTTCATGATCTACACAGTCAAATCCCAATACACTGAGAAATATGGGCCATCCTGTACTCAGGTTGGGTAATAAATAACAGCCATAATTAGGGTGCAATGGCCCATCATGTTACTGAGCCTAGAGTGACTGCCCATGCTGTAAAAATGATTGTCATACCTATGGGAGCAGGTGCTGTTGGTCGGAACAGAGGTGCATGTGTAGTCAGGGCTGCTTTCAGAACTGAGTAGTGAACTGCAATATTTAAGAGCCCAGCTCATCAGCAAATAATTACTTTTACTGGTAGAACTTTGGACCTTAGCTACTGAATAGTTGGAAGTGCTGCTGGGTGGACCCCCGGACATGAACAGAGCTGTGCATATTCCTGTTCAAATGGAAGGAACTGCTGCTGTTCTAGAAAGACGACATAAGGATCGTTAATGTAACTGTACTTGTGTATCCTCTAGAAAAGATTAGCAGATTCTGCTTGTTTGGAATGAGGCACATTTGTAGAGCTGTTTGTATCTTACCAGCGACATGCCAAGGGTGTTGCAGAATTACCAGGGACACATGTGCATCTATAGAGCTTTATTTGGATCCCACTAGGGGTGGAACATTATGTGTTGATGTTCAGGACCTTGGCATATTGTAAGGGTACATGAGAATCCCACCAGTAGGATAGCATAAGGTGTTGGGAAAGCAGAGGTGTTGCAATGTTTTGAAGTGAAAGAAGATACAATGCACAGAATATATATGGAATGCAGCACTCCCATAGAAATTGTAGAGATGCTGGACTGGTCAAAATTAGGTGTATCAGTAGAGCTTTGGAGGTCTCTGCAATGTACTTTGGTAAAACCCTATATAATGAACAAAGTTTAATGTAGTTATTACACAGAGTAAACTACTCTCTTAATGGAGATATTCAGAGTAGAGAAAAAACAGTTCAATTCACAGTGTCATGCATCTCTAACAATTACCAACTATAGGCATTGTGGAATTTTGCTTTGATTGAGGGACATCACCTGTTGTACAGTGCACCCAGGACTTTGAAATGTTCCAAATACTTTCTATCTTCTTTTAATTTCTGATTTCTTCCACATGTCTGGTTTTTAAAGTGCCTCTTAGCCCTGTAAAGACTCTCTCTTATACCTGCAACTCCGTGATGAGAGGCATTTTATATAAAAATGCATGGGTTAGTTGTAGCAGCCTTGCAGATTCTATTAATCTCTATCTGTCCCCTCCTTTTCAGTCTCCATCGCTAATTACCAGATCTTGATTGAGTAACCAAAAATGGATGCAAGTTTCTCACCTGTAAATTTGCAATGTGTTGTGCTTCTCAAACTAGACTTTGCTAAATATGCATCTAATTGAGCAGGTATGGGCAATGACGCATGAATGTCATATGTTTCACCCCATTAGAGCATGTGCAAAAAGCAAATTTGCATTATTTGCCCCCACTATTTTTGCAAGTATTTACAAACTACAAATCCCAGGAGCAAATACTCATGATTTCCCCACCAGCATTATCACATTTTTGGCAAAATAATAAAATTGTGCTCAGCATGAGATTTGCAACAGCCTGTGTAAACAAATTCTCTTTTTGTATAACATGTTTCTATGAATAGTGAGGCAGACCAGAGAGAATGTGAGGAAGAAACAGAGGTCAAAAGAGAAAAGAAGAGATATGAGAATAAAAGAGACATACAGGCCATCATTCAGAAATCATTGGAAGAAACCCTTTCTGGTAATATGACAATTCTAGAAATTACCAAAATGAGTAGTTGTGATATTACAGCAAGCTTAGAGTTAATTGGGCGATAACATGTGGCAACAGTACCCCATATGTTTACCAACATGCAAAGCTATTGCTAATGAGCAACACTTTACTGTGCTGAGAACAGGTTTTACTGTATTTCTCAAGCTGTTAACACCATTTGTCTCTCAGAAGTGTATTTTGCCGCACAGTTATCCAAACATTTGGTTAAGCCCAGAAGTCTTTAAATTAGGACTTTATCATTAACACACTATGCAAGAACCAAAGTTGTTGATTAACTGCAACCAATAAAAGTATTAACCCCCAAATGTCCTCTCTCAAACAGGGACATTTGAGTGCAAATTTGTTTGTGTGATGTCTAGCATAGATTTGGTACAGAAAGGGTATACTTCCAGTACAAAAACTATGCTTTGAGTTAGTTTAATAGGTTTCCACTTTGTTTGTGTTCGGTACGATGCAACACACGTGCAAAGATGGAAAGGTGTGGAGACTTTTAAAACTTGCTCCAGTGTTACCCCTGCTTTGAGGAGCCTTGAGGAGCCCTGATTTTGGGAGAAAATCCCCATCTACAATTGTAAATAGATATGGTTTTAGCACTGGTGGCACCCTGTGTGACAATTTTTAGCACCCCCTTCCCCCCCAGACCTCCTTGGATTCCCTCACTACCACACGTCAAGTGTGCCCCTCATCTCTCCATAGCCCCCCCACAAATGTTTCATTTGTTTTAAAGCATTGGCAAATGCTGGGTTTATTAATCTACTCATCTATCCACATAAAATACAGATCTGTTATTTGCAGCCGACATATTAACCCTCTGCGCTAATTTATGGCAAGTCAAAACTGCCACTAGACAAATCTCTGATTTCTCCTCTAGTAGGAACATTATTTACAAGAGTTATCTTGACATCCTTATTGCTGACGGAAAGCTGGACCCACAAGGAACTCTGCAGCAGGAGCTTTTAAATTGTAAGTTAGTGCTAAACACAGCGCCCCTCCTAAGTTCAGCCCCCTCCTTCAGGTCAGCGCCCAGTGCGGCCACACCAGTCGCACCTCCTTAAAGCCGGTCCTGTCAAAAACCATGGGTTGTTGCATGGAAACGCCCATGTACTCTCTTGGCACAAACTGTTGAAGCAAAATAGAGCAAAGTAGCACATGCAGCTACTTTGAGTTACTTTGTGCAACTTTGCAATGCAAATCATGATTTGAGTTGGAAAGTAAATTTCAACAGAACACTTTGGGGGATATTCACAAGGACTTATCGCCACCTTAAAGCATCAAAAGTGGAGATAGATTTAACGCCCCATTCACAAGCGGTTGCAAACTGCAGACAACGCAAGTATTCCCGCGATAACTGCCGCAAAATTTACCTCCACGGGTGACACCACCAACTAACCCTAATGAGATGCAGAGTAGGCGTTCCCGTGCAAAAACACACGAAAACACCACTACACCACTTTCACAACGAACTGCCAGATCTGCGATGCGAACCAAATACAGGCGATAAGCCGCGGTAGCAGCAGGGAATTAACACCTGCCTTTTGCTGGTGTTGAGTAGGACGACTACCTGCAGCATGAAAGGGAGCCCAGCCAAGAGCCACATATGAAGACCTACAGATGCCATGGAGACAATGATCATGCAGCTCCGAGACCCATGAGGGCCACAACACCCACCGCCACCACCCCCAGGCCCACCACCACCCC
Source organism: Calotriton arnoldi (assembly GCA_963921515.1). Taxonomy (NCBI): domain Eukaryota; kingdom Metazoa; phylum Chordata; class Amphibia; order Caudata; family Salamandridae; genus Calotriton; species Calotriton arnoldi. The sequence continues at coordinate 26,487 of CAWUFW010019131.1, read as the reverse complement.
CACGACCCGCCCCCGCCCCCAGACCACTTCCCCTGGGACAAACACATACCTTGCACGACACAAGAGCCACAAAAAGCGCATGAGGTCACACAATGACAACAAGAAACACATGTGTGGGCAGAAGAACGAGAAACAGTCACTCATCATTGAAGTAACAACCAAAAACTTTATTGAATACAACACAAAACACCAATGCGGAAGACTCCTGTCGGGTCCGTCCGAAACAATCTTGATGTCACAGCCTGGAAAATAAAGCACAAAATCAGAACGTATGTCATGCGCACATCAAAGGAGCGAGACACAGAGAAACAGAGAATGAAAGAAAGGCAGAGAGAGAAAGAGAGAGAAGGAAAGGAAGGGAAGGGAGAGAGAGAGAGAGAGAGAAGGAAAGAAAGGGAGAGAGAAAGAGAGAGAAGGAAAGGAGGGGAGAGAGAGAGAGGGAGAAGGAAAGGAAGGGAGAGAGAGAGAGGGAGAAGGAAAGGAAGGGAGAGAGAGAGAGAGAGAGGGAGAGAGAAGGAGGGCACTGCCACCCCCGCACACCCAGGCACCACTGCTCACCTGCTGCCACTGGTGTGTCTCCAACCACATGCCGGTATACACTGCAAGCCACCAGGTCTGCAATCTGTAATCGAGGCCAGAGTCAATCATGGCAGGATCCATCTCACTGCACACGGCAACAATGCCTGTCCGTCCTGCGCACACATGCAGCCGCACCCTACCACCTCCCGCCGGCCAGTGCTGGCTGTCCGCACTTGTGCACCCAGGCCCCACTGCTCACCTGTCAACAATGGTGTGTCCACCAGTGGGCACACCACGTGCCCGTGCAAGCTCCAGGCCCAGGTTCCGCCACCATGGCATGCTCCACATCATGCGGACCCGCACCGCAGCCCAGCAGGTCCAACACATGACGCTGAGTCCTGAGGCATCAATGGCAGAGACCACATCAGTGCACACGTCATCATAGCAGGCCGCACACCCGCTCAGCAATTTCGGTGCACTAACCCTGTGCAACTCCAGTCAGCGCCACGTGGTGGTAGGCCCGTGACGGCCGCCAGGCTTTGGGTGCCACTAACCCTGTGCAACCCCAGTCAGCGCCACGTGGTGGTAGGCCCGTGATGGCAGCAAGGCTTCGGGTGCCACTAACCCTGTGCAACCCCAGTCAGCGCCACGTGGTGGTAGGCCCGTGATGGCCGCAAGGCTCTGGGTGCCACCAACCCCGTGCGCAACAACTCATGGGCCCTTTATGATTGAGAATCGTGGAACGTCCGTCATCCAGTCACCACCGGCAGTGGGGAATGTGACGCTTTAGGCCCCTTATATTGGCGGGGTCACATGGCCTGTGACGCCTGTGCCGGATGGGTGTGGTGTGTGTGCAAACCTGCCCTCAGGGAGTGGGCGTGACATGCTGACAACTAGACCAGCGACCTGCAGACCACTAGCGTGTAAACCTGCGACTTGTAGCTATGTGGCCCCCCCCTTGGAGCGTAAGCGTAGTGGTCTGGCATGGCGTACGCCGGACCAGCGCAGGGCGTGCAAAAATGACTCGGGGGTTCTGGGCGTGGTTCAGTCCATGTCCGGACAAGGAAATGACTAATGCGTGTGTCCCTGTTGTAGTGTCTACGGCACCCGAAACACAATCGGCAATGTAGCACACTGTGACTGGAATCCCACTAGATGAGCATCATTGACGTTAGGGGGAATTACTGACCCTACATTCATCCACACATTCATACATGAATGATGTAAGACATGACACAGCAGTGCGTTTCTGAATGTTTAATGCACATCCAGTGGAGTTTTGCAGCTGGAGCAGTACAGGGCCATGCCAACCCCACTTCACAATATGGGCCCGTGGAGGGCCAGCCAGAGTCCATCGGGGAATGACAAGTACAGCGGAAGAGGAAGGGTACAGTCCGCAGTGTGGTCGCCGTGTCATTGGTCACCAAACAGGATATGGCAGTCCATGTCGCGGTCCAAGGTGAGTGCAGCAGAGTGTATCGGGGGTCAGTGGAAGGTCACAGGGCCATGTGCGGCACCAAGCAGCAACAGGCCAGGTGGTGGACATGAATGGTAGTGCCTCCTTCTGAACTCAAGCCCATCCACGTCCTCGTATGTGTGCTCTGTCCCACCTGTGGGTGGTGCTGTTCCGGCTGCGGCACTGTGTGCCACTGACACATCAGGGGCCGGAGGTGGATGGTCGGCCACACTGTGTGGCAGTGACACATCAGGTGCCGGAGTGGAAATGCCTGCCACACTGTGAGGCACTGACACACCAGGGGGCGGAGATGTGGATGGTGTAGGGGCAGCAGCATTCATCTGCTCCATGCCTTGTGGCAGCAATGCCATAATTAGGACATGCAGGGCATGGTAGATCCCAGCTACATTAGCTGATGTGCAGCGGTGGCTGCCATCCTTTCCGCCTCCATCCGCACCATGTCCTCCATGAGCCTCCGTGTTAGACCTGGCACCATTGGCGTGGGTCTCCCTTCCATCTTTTGCTTTTTGTCTCCTCTGTGTTTGCTGGTGTTAGATGCTCTGGGCGCTGTACCACTGCCATTCAGTGCTACAGCGCGAATGCTCCCTATTGTAAATTGACTGGATGAATTGGTATTCCCATAATTGGCTCATTTGATTTACCTGTTAGTCCTGAGTATGGTGCACCGTGCGTGCCCAGGGCTGGTAGACCGAATGCTGCTGGTGGGCCTGCAGCGCTGGTTGCGCCACCCACATAAGCAGCGCGTAAAGTGTGTCTCAGACCTGCCATCGCAGAGTCTGTGCGCAGTCCAGAACTGCCATTCTTTGACTGTAAAGTGAACCCACTTCCCAGTCCCTCACCCTTCCCTTGGCATCATGTAAGTCATCCCTATGGCAGGGTGTGTTGTATGTGAAAGGTAGGACCTGCCTTGGTCTGTGTGGCATGTCCTGATAGTGAATTACACTCCATTTCGTTTTTCACTATTGCAAGGCTATGTGTTCCCTTAGGCCAGAATGGGCAGTTTTGATTATTACATCCTATAATCTTAGCTGACCCAAGGAACATGTTTGGAAAATCGAATTTAGTATGCCTGAGCTCAGAATATTAAAATACATCTTTTAGTGAGGATTATTTTTATATTCTATGTTTGAAAATACCACTTCTAGAAAGTAGGTATTTTCATGCCTAAGTCGTCCAGTGTGCTCTGCTGTTATGTGTATTGGATGTCTGGTCTTGGAGGGACGGGGCAGGCTGAGACCGACCTGGGTCGAATAGCGAAATCTGCAGCTGGAGTATGGGGAGGTGTGACCCTTTGATCTGAGCAGGGATGGGCCTGGCAAGGTGAATGATGGCTCCAGCCCCCACTGTGCGTCTGATGGCAGACCCCTCTTCCTCAAAGGCAGGATGCAACCTCGTAAATAAAGTGCTCCAGGACCACACCAAACTGGTTCTGGCTGGGTTCAGTGACTTGTGACTTTTGAGAACAAAGACCTGTGGGGTATAAATATCTGCGCCGAAACCCCTACAGGGCGTGTTACTTCTGGATGTCAAGACGAACCTCTGTCCGTGTAACGAGAGGAAAAGGACTTTGAAACTTTCATCCATCTTGCTGAAGCAACTACCCAAGGGCCTGATTTGAGCTTGCGTCCTGCTGAAGTCTCAGGGACATTAGACTTCACCCATCCACCTTCTGAATTCCTATTGAGAGGGGTTCTACTCGCAGGTGAGGCCTCTGTCGAGAATTCCAGAGCCTCTGGGTCTACTGCGGGGAACGCGGGACGAGAATCATCGCTATCGCTATTGTGGGCCGCCGCAGCTGAGGAGCTGTTGCCGCTGAGAGCCCGCATTTGTCTGTGCTACGAGAATCATCGCTATCGCTATTGTGGGCCACCGCAGCTGAGGAGCTGTTGCCGCTGAGAGCCTGCATTTGTCTGTGCTACAAGAATCATCGCTATCGCTATTGTGGGCTGGCGCAGCTGAGGAGCTGTTGCCGCTGAGAGCCCGCATTTGTCTGTGCTACGAGAATCATCGCTATCACTATTGTGGGCCGCCGCAGCTGAGGAGCTGTTGCCGCTGAGAGCCCGCATTTGTCTGTGCTACGAGAATCGTCGCTATTGTGGGCCGCTGCAGCTGAGGAGCTGTTGCCGCTGAGAGCCCGCATTTGTCTGTGCTACGAGAATCATCGCTATCGCTATTGTGGGCCGCCGCAGCTGAGGAGCTGTTGCCGCTGAGAGCCCGCATTTGTCTGTGCTACAAGAATCATCGCTATCGCTATTGTGGGCCGCTGCGGTTGAGGAGATGTTGCCGCTGAGAGCCCGCCTTTAATCACCGCTTCAGGAGTCTCGTGAGTGCACGCCGCGGACCGCTGCAGCTGGGAGCTGCGGCCGCTGCGAGTCCGCCTGTCATCATCGCGGCTTCCTTCCGAAGCTGCGTGCCGTGCCCCTTTAAACCTCAGGTACATTGTGCATCACCGGGTCGCGTAGATCCCGGCCTCGAACTAAGTTCGTTTCACCCGCTTTTGGAGTGCTTTATTGCCTTTTCAGTGAACTTGTATTTACGTGCATTGTGGCTTGTTGATCGTCTTCGAGCCTTGTGTTAAACTGATATAAAGCTACTCATTTTTCAATAGTTACTTGTGTGGTGTCCCTTTGTGGTGTATACACTGCGTTATTGTGTATGGTCACAAATGCTTCACACACTGCCTCTGAGTAGGCCTGTCTGCTCGTGCTACGTTACCACAGGGTTGAGCAGGGGTTATCAAAGGGTGTAGCCCCCTTACTCTGACTTAGGAAGAGGGGTCCCTTCTTGGACATTGGCGCCAGCCATTGCCAACTAGAGATCCCCATTTCTAACACTCCGCATGTGTGCCATCTCACGGCTGAGATCGCTGGAGCCACTCTGAGCATACAGGTGTTCTTGTCTCCGAGTCATGACTCCAGCGATGTCAGCCAGGGCTTGTTGGAGACCATGGAGTGGCGTGTGGGTGTCCGTTAGGGACTGGAGGTGGTCCCTGATGGGACTCAGACACCCATGGATGGCATCAAGTTTGGTAGCCATGAGGTCGAACCCCACCCTCTCCTGCTCAGCCATCTCCCTCTGGACCTCCAACACACGGCGTTGGAAGGCCATGTGTGGTTCGGGGGGGTCTTGGGAGACAGCAGGGGTTGTGGGTGCCTCCTGCTGGGTGGTTTGTGGAGTGGGTGGGGTCTCCTTGATGCAGCTGGGCTGCCCTGGTCCTGGAGGTGATTGGCGCGGATGAGTTCAATGATGTCTTGGAGGGCTTGGGTGTCGATGCTGGTGGTGTCCTCCTCGTCATCAGTGAAGAGTGGCTGGGACTGCTCTGCAGGAGGTGTTGACGGTGCCCCTGCAATGTGAAGGGGAGATGCTGTTTTACAATGTGTCCACATGTATGTAGCCGCATGGTACATGTTCACATTCAGACAGCATGGCAATGTACATTGTGACAGTCTGTAGATAAGGGCCATGATCCAGAGTCATTGTGGGTGTGCACTGTGCTCTGCTTGATTGTGCATGTGTGCCATTGTGGCCATCTTCCCCCGTCCCCCTAGTACCTGGTGGTTACTCACCCTGTTGCTGTTGTGTTGTGTCATGTCGAGCAGTGTCCGGTGCCCCCACTCCTGCCACGGTCTCCACACTGATGACTGTCGACACCAGCTCCTCCATGTCATCCAGCTCCAGCTGTGGCGCTGGGCTCCCACCTCCAGTCTGCATTGCTGCCTTCTGGTTGCCTGCGAGTTTCTCCTTGGTTTTGCGCTTGATGTTAATCCATCGCCTCTTGACCTCGTCCATTGACCTCTTGTGCTCTCCGACGGCATTCACCTTGTCCACGATGGACCGCCATAATCCATTTTTAGTGCCCAATGACACATTGGAGGCGACGAACAGTTGTTGATGGTGTTCTATCACCTCCGTGACCAAGATCCTATTCTCCTGCGGACTGAACTTCGTCTTCCTCTTCTTCTTGTCCTTGCCCTTCCCTGTCCCCGAGGTCCCAGGCTGGTCGTCCGGGGTGCTTGTGGGGTACCGCTCGTCCTCTGCGCTTGCTCCGGCTGCCTCCATGGTGCTTCGGTGTTGGTCATTTTGTGTTGGTGTGTTTTTTTCTACTTTTGTAGTGATTTTCCCGCCTGCCGTGTGTGTATGGCAATACCAAAGGGGATGATGGACGGAGCGTTAGAGCAAATCAAACACTCACCCCCAGTCAACTGATTTGGGTTTAATCCATCATCATTCTTTAGCTCACTCCACCACCCCAGTTCAGACATGGCCATATGCAAATCAGTCTGACCCTGTGCCTCATGGGAACAGTCCAGCTCGAACTGCCAAGCCATGTCTTCCCTGGACCGGAAACAAGCATCCTGGGACCGGTTTCTGGTTCAAAACGCTCATCAGCCAGGCTATCTTGAATCCAGTGGCAAAGTGAGCAAGGGACCCACGTCTGGGCATACCCTGCCAACTTAGGGCGAACAAAGCGATACCAAAGGGGATGATGGACGGAGCGTTAGAGCAAATCAAACACTCACCCCCAGTCAACTGATCTGGGTTTAATCCATCATCATTCTTTAGCTCACTCCACCACCCCAGTTCAGACATGGCCATATGCAAATCAGTCTGACCCTGTGCCTCATGGGAACAGTCCAGCCCGAACTGCCAAGCCATGTCTTCCTGGACCGGAAACAAGCATCCTGGGACCGGTTTCGGGTTCAAAACCCTCATCAGCCAGGCTATCTTGAATCCAGTGGCAAAGTGAGCAAGGGACCCACGTCTGGGCATACCCTGCAAACTTAGGAGCGAACAAAGCGATACCAAAGGGGATGATGGACGGAGCGTTAGAGCAAATCAAACACTCACCCCCAGTCAACTGATCTGGGTTTAATCCATCATCATTCTTTAGCTCACTCCACCACCCCAGTTCAGACATGGCCATATGCAAATCAGTCTGACCCTTTGCCTCATGGGAACAGTCCAGCCCGAACTGCCAAGCCATGTCTTCCCTGGACCGGAAACAAGCATCCTGGGACCGGTTTCGGGTTCAAAACCCTCATCAGCCAGGCTATCTTGAATCCAGTGGCAAAGTGAGCAAGGGACCCACGTCTGGGCATACCCTGCCAACTTAGGGCGAACAAAGCGATACCAAAGGGGATGATGGACGGAGCGTTAGAGCAAATCAAACACTCACCCCCAGTCAACTGATCTGGGTTTAATCCATCATCATTCTTTACCTCACTCCACCACCCCAGTTCAGACATGGCCATATGCAAATCAGTCTGACCCTGTGCCTCATGGGAACAGTCCAGCCCGAACTGCCAAGCCATGTCTTCCTGGACCGGGAGACTTGAGCATCCTGGGACCAGTTTCGGGTTCAAAACCCTCATCAGCCAGGCTATCTTGAATCCAGTGGCAAAGTGAGCAAGGGACCCACGTCTGGGCATACCCCTGCCAACTTAGGGCGAACAAAGCGATACCAAAGGGGATGATGGACGGAGCGTTAGAGCAAATCAAACACTCACCCCCAGTCAACTGATCTGGGTTTGATCCATCATCATTCTTTAGCTCACTCCACCACTCCAGTTCAGACATGGCCATATGCAAATCAGTCTGACCCTGTGCCTCATGGGAACAGTCCAGCCCGAACTGCCAAGCCATGTCTTCCCTGGACCGGAAACAAGCATCCTGGGACCGGTTTCGGGTTCAAAACCCTCATCAGCCAGGCTATCTTGAATCCAGTGGCAAAGTGAGCAAGGGACCCACATCTGGGCATACCCTGCCAACTTAGGGCGAACAAAGCGATACAAAAGGGGATGATGGACGGGAGCGTTAGAGCAAATCAAACACTCACCCCCAGTCAACTGATCTGGGTTTAATCCATCATCATTCTTTAGCTCACTCCACCACCCCAGTTCAGACATGGCCATATGCAAATCAGTCTGTCCCTGTGCCTCATGGGAACAGTCCAGCCCGAACTGCCAAGCCATGGCTTCCCTGGACCGGAAACAAGCATCCTGGGACCGGTTTCGGGTTCAAAACCCTCATCAGCCAGGCTATCTTGAATCCAGTGGCAAAGTGAGCAAGGGACCCACGTCTGGGCATACCCTGCCAACTTAGGGCGAACAAAGCGATACCAAAGGGGATGATGGACGGAGCGTTAGAGCAAATCAAACACTCACCCCCAGTCAACTGATCTGGGTTTAATCCATCATCATTCTTTAGCTCACTCCACCACCCCAGTTCAGAGATGGCCATATGCAAATCAGTCTGACCCTGTGCCTCATGGGAACAGTCCAACCCGAACTGCCAAGCCATGTCTTCCCTGGACCGGAAACAAGCATCCTGGGACCGGTTTCGGGTTCAAAACCCTCATCAACCAGGCTATCTTGAATCCAGTGGCATAGTGAGCAAGGGACCCACGTCTGGGCATACCCTGCCAACTTAGGGCGAACAAAGCGATACCAAAGGGGATGATGGACGGAGCGTTAGAGCAAATCAAACACTCACCCCCAGTCAACTGATCTGGGTTTAATCCATCATCATTCTTTAGCTCACTCCACCACCCCAGTTCAGACATGGCCATATGCAAATCAGTCTGACCCTGTGCCTCATGGGAACAGTCCAGCCCGAACTGCCAAGCCATGTCTTCCCTGGACCGGAACAAGCATCCTGGGACCGGTTTCGGGTTCAAAACCCTCATCAGCCAGGCTATCTTGAATCCAGTGGCAAAGTGAGCAAGGGACCCACGTCTGGGCATACCCTGCCAACTTAGGGCGAACAAGCGATACTGAAAGGGGATGATGGACGGAGCGTTAGAGCAAATCAAACACTCACCCCCAGTCAACTGATCTGGGTTTGATCCATCATCATTCTTTAGCTCACTCCACCACCCCAGTTCAGACATGGCCATATGCAAATCAGTCTGACCCTGTGCCTCATGGGAACAGTCCAGCCCGAACTGCCAAGCCATGTCTTCCTGGACCGGGAAACAAGCATCCTGGGACCGGTTTCGGGTTCAAAACCCTCATCAGCCAGGCTATCTTGAATCCAGTGGCAAAGTGAGCAAGGGACCCACATCTGGGCATACCCTGCCAACTTAGGGCGAACAAAGCGATACCAAAGGGGATGATGGACGGAGCGTTAGAGCAAATCAAACACTCACCCCCAGTCAACTGATCTGGGTTTAATCCATCATCATTCTTTAGCTCACTCCACCTACCCCAGTTCAGACATGGCCATATGCAAATCAGTCTGACCCTGTGCCTCATGGGAACAGTCCAGCCCGAACTGCCAAGTCATGTCTTCCCTGGACCGGAAACAAGCATCCTGGGACCGGTTTCGGGTTCAAAACCCTCATCAGCCAGGCTATCTTGAATCCAGTGGCAAAGTGAGCAAGGGACCCACGTCTGGGCATACCCTGCCAACTTAGGGCGAACAAAGCGATACCAAAGGGGATGATGGACGGAGCGTTAGAGCAAATCAAACACTCACCCCCAGTCAACTGATCTGGGTTTAATCCATCATCATTCTTTAGCTCACTCCCACCACCCCAGTTCAGACATGGCCATATGCCAAATCAGTCTGACCCTGTGACTCATGGAACAGTCCAGCCCGAACTGCCAAGCCATGTCTTCCTGGACCGGAAACAAGCATCCTGGGACCGGTTTCGGGTTCAAAACCCTCATCAGCCAGGCTATCTTGAATCCAGTGGCAAAGTGAGCAAGGGACCCACGTCTGGGCATACCCTGCCAACTTAGGGCGAACAAAGCGATACCAAAGGGGATGATGGACGGAGCGTTAGAGCAAATCAAACACTCACCCCCAGTCAACTGATCTGGGTTTAATCCATCATCATTCTTTAGCTCACTCCACCACCCCAGTTCAGACATGGCCATATGCAAATCAGTCTGACCCTGTGCCTCATGGGAACAGTCCAGCCCGAACTGCCAAGCCATGTCTTCCCTGGACCGGAAACAAGCATCCTGGGACCGGTTTCGGGTTCAAAACCCTCATCAGCCAGGCTATCTTGAATCCAGTGGCAAAGTGAGCAAGGGACCCACGTCTGGGCATACCCTGCCAACTTAGGGCGAACAAAGCGATACCAAAGGGGATGATGGACGGAGCGTTAGAGCAAATCAAACACTCACCCCCAGTCAACTGATCTGGGTTTAATCCATCATCATTCTTTAGCTCACTCCACCACCCCAGTTCAAACATGGCCATATGCAAATCAGTCTGACCCTGTGCCTCATTGGAACAGTCCAGCCCGAACTGCCAATCCATGTCTTCCCTGGACCGGAAACAAGCATCCTGGGACCGGTTTCGGGTTCAAAACCCTCATCAGCCAGGCTATCTTGAATCCAGTGGCAAAGTGAGCAAGGGACCCACGTCTGGGCATACCCTGCCAACTTAGGGCGAACAAAGCGATATGAAAGGGGATGATGGACGGAGCGTTAGAGCAAATCAAACACTCACCCCCAGTCAACTGATCTGGGTTTGATCCATCATCATTCTTTAGCTCACTCCACCACCCCAGTTCAGACATGGCCATATGCAAATCAGTCTGACCCTGTGCCTCATGGGAACAGTCCAGCCCGAACTGCCAAGCCATGTCTTCCTGGACCGGAAACAAGCATCCTGGGACCGGTTTCGGGTTCAAAACCCTCATCAGCCAGGCTATCTTGAATCCAGTGGCAAAGTGAGCAAGGGACCCACATCTGGGCATACCCTGCCAACTTAGGGCGAACAAAGCGATACCAAAGGGGATGATGGACGGAGCGTTAGAGCAAATCAAACACTCACCCCCAGTCAACTGATCTGGGTTTAATCCATCATTATTCTTTAGCTCACTCCACCACCCCAGTTCAGACATGGCCATATGCAAATCAGTCTGACCCTGTGCCTCATGGGAACAGTCCAGCCCGAACTGCCAAGCCATGTCTTCCCTGGACCGGAAACAAGCATCCTGGGACCGGTTTCGGGTTCAAAACCCTCATCAGCCAGGCTATCTTGAATCCAGTGGCAAAGTGAGCAAGGGACCCACGTCTGGGCATACCCTGCCAACTTAGGGCGAACAAAGCGATACCAAAGGGGATGATGGACGGAGCGTTAGAGCAAATCAAACACTCACCCCCAGTCAACTGATCTGGGTTCTAATCCATCATCATTCTTTAGCTCACTCCACCCACCCCAGTTCAGACATGGCCATATGCAAATCAGTCTGACCCTGTGACTCATGGGAACAGTCCAGCCCGAACTGCCAAGCCATGTCTTCCCTGGACCGGAAACAAGCATCCTGGGACCGGTTTCGGGTTCAAAACCCTCATCAGCCAGGCTATCTTGAATCCAGTGGCAAAGTGAGCAAGGGACCCACGTCTGGGCATACCCTGCCAACTTAGAGCGAACAAAGCGATACCAAAGGGGATGATGGACGGAGCGTTAGAGCAACCCGAAACCGGTCCCAGGATGCTTGTTTCACCGGGGGTGAGTGTTTGATTTGCTCTAACGCTCTGTCCATCATCCCCTTTGGTATCGCTTTGTTCTCCCTAAGTTGGCAGGGTATGCCGAGACGTGGGTCCCTTGCTCACTTTTGCCACTGGATTCAAGATAGCCTGGCTGATGAGGGTTTTGAACCCGAAACCGGTCCCAGGATGCTTGTTTCCGGTCCAGGGAAGACATGGCTTGGCAGTTCGGGCTGGACTGTTCCCATGAGGCACAGGGTCAGACTGATTTGCATATGGCCATGTCTGAACTGGGGTGGTGGAGTGAGCTAAAGAATGATGATGAATTAAACCCAGATCAGTTGACTGGGGGTGAGTGTTTGATTTGCTCTAACGCTCCATCCATCATCTCCTTTGGTATCGCTGTGTGTGTATGGCAGGCCTGGCGCTGCTTATCGCTGATTTCCTCATCGCGGATGGGCTCATCGCACGTTTTTTGGTGTTGGGGTTTGTGTTTTTATCTCTGTCGCAGTGGTTGTAGCGCAGACATTGGCCACGTTTTCGGGAGACTATCGCATGGTACCGCCGTGTTGTGAATTCCAGGTTAACACAGGGTTATTTTCCCACGATAGACTGCGATGTGTAAAGTTGCGTTAACATTTTTTGGAGATGTTTAGCGCATGTTCTTGTGAATATCCCCCTTTGTGTTGAGTTTGCATCACCTTTGTCACACAAGCCAGGCAACAGGTAGTCAATTTTCCCAAAAAGTACAAGTCAGAACTCCCATCAGAGATCTGTCAGGGTGGAGAGTGACAAGAAACTCCGGGCTGAGCTTCAATTGAAGATTCCTGCTCTCATTGGGGCTTCAGTGTCACTGTCCTCTTGGACATCTTGGTGCATAGAACTCAGTTCTTTTTAACCAGTCATGCAATGGAGCATTGAAATCTGGAAGGCACCACTGCTGTCAAAGGCCTATTATAAATTGTAGCTGCTGGAGAGCTAGCCCAGCTCTGTTGTCTGAGACATTATCTGCTGTGTGGCATGAGGCATGGTTCTGTGAGCTTTCAGCAAGCTCTTCAATTTTTCAGTCACACAAAGGATAGCTCTGTATTCAAGCCAAATGCCTGAAAGACTTGTGTAAGTTTTTGATGGTAATGATTTTTATTTTGCCCACCCTGCAATTGCAAGCTGCCAAAGTCTATAGCGAGGAATTCGATAAACAATATTTCTGCTCTAATGGCTGATTGCCGCACTAACAAAGCAATAATAATCTGTAGGCTTCAAAATAAAATATTGTGACCGAGGGGCAAGTGCCTACCCTAACGCTGGTTTTTGGAATTTGTATATCAACGTTCCTGTATTCTTAAAATTATTATTTTTGGGTTTTGGTTTTGTAAATGATACAACCAACAGATTGCCAAAACACATGTATCCCAAGACAATATATTCCTGTTTTCTAACATCCTGATGCCCCACTAGCATCATAAATAACGTGTTCATAACAGTGGCAGTGTGGTTCTCCATCTATTTTGCAGCAGAGGGCACAACATGGGGCTAACAAGCAAGAAATGGTTTACTGTGCTCACCTGTTTATCTAATGAAGTCCCAAGGATTTTCCTGGGAAAATACTGCTGCAGGCTGAGTTCACCACGACAGAGGGAGCAGGACACAAAATCAAAACACAGCCCCACTTGCTCTTGTCATTTCTGTAGGCTAACACTGTGGCACTGGTAGAGGGGGCAAGCTCAATGGCTACCTACATTAAGCCACCAAACCAGCCCATCTGCAGGGGCTCACACCCACTCTTGAAAGGAGCAACCAAGCAACCCTGACCAAGCCTCTTAAGAAAATAAAACACTCTAAAACAGTGGTTCTTAACCTGTTGACTTCTGTGCACCCCCACTTAATAAATATTCAGAACCGGGGTCCCCCACTGAAGCCTCGGTGTTGGTCATTTTGTGTTGGTGTGTTTTTTTCTACTTTTGTAGTGATTTTCCCGCCTGCCGTGTGTGTATGGCAGGCCTGGCGCTGCTTATCGCTGATTTCCTCATCGCGGATGGGCTCATCGCACGTTTTTTGGTGTTGGGGTTTGTGTTTTTATCTCCGTCGCAGTGGTTGTATCGCGGACATTGGCCGTGTTTTCGGGAGACTATCGCATGGTACCGCCGTGTTGTGAATTCCAGGTTAACACAGGGTTATTTTCCCGCGATAGACTGCGATGTGTAAAGTTGCGTTAACATTTTTTGGAGATGTTTAGGTCACGTTCTTGTGAATATCCCCCTTTGTGTTGAGTTTGCATCACCTTTGTCACACAAGCCAGGCAACAGGTAGTCAATTTTCCCAAAAAGTACAAGTCAGAACTCCCATCAGAGATCTGTCAGGGTGGAGAGTGACAAGAAACTCCGGGCTGAGCTTCAATTGAAGATTCCTGCTCTCATTGGGGCTTCAGTGTCACTGTCCTCTTGGACATCTTGGTGCATAGAACTCAGTTCTTTTTAACCAGTCATGCAATAGAGCATTGAAATCTGGAAGGCACCACTGCTGTCAAAGGCCTATTATAAATTGTAGCTGCTGAGAGCTAGCCCAGCTCTGGTGTCTGAGACATTATCTGCTGTGTGGCATGAGGCATGGTTCTGTGAGCTTTCAGCAAGCTCTTCAAATTTTCAGTCACTCAAAGGATAGCTCTGTATTCAAGCCAAATGCCTGAAAGACTTGTGTAAGTTTTTGATGGTAATGATTTTTATTTTGCCCACCCTGCAATTGCAAGCTGCCAAAGTCTATAGCGAGGAATTCGATAAACAATATTTCTGCTCTAATGGCTGATTGCCACACTAACAAGGCAATAATAATCTGTAGGCTTCAAAATAAAATATTGTGACCGAGGGTCAAGTGCCTACCTTAACGCTGGTTTTGGAATTTGTATATCAACGTTCCTGTATTCTTAAAAATTATTATTTTTTGGTTTTGGTTTTGTAAATGATACAACCAACAGATTGCCAAAACACATGTATCCCAAGACAATATATTCCTGTTTTCTAACATCCTGATGCCCCACTAGCATCATAAATAACTTGTTCATAACAGTGGCAGTGTGGTTCTCCATCTATTTTGCAGCAGAGGGCACAACATGGGGCTAACAAGCAAGAAATGGTTTACTGTGCTCACCTGTTTATCTAATGAAGTCCCAAGGATTTTCCTGGGAAAATACTGCTGCAGGCTGAGTTCACCACGACAGAGAGAGCAGGACACAAAATCAAAACACAGCCCCACTTGCTCTTGTCATTTCTGTAGGCTAACCCTGTGGCACTGGTAGAGGGGGCAAGCTCAATGGCTTCCTACATTAAGCCACCAAACCAGCCCATCTGCAGGGGCTCACACCCACTCTTGAAAGGAGCAACCAAGCAACCCTGACCAAGCCTCTTAAGAAAATAAAACACTCTAAAACAGTGGTTCTTAACCTTTTGACTTCTGTGCACCCCCACTTAATAAATATTCAGAACCGGGGTCCCCCACTGAAGTCTTATTGGAATACGAGGACCTCCACTGAGTCATTACTGAAAACTGAGGACCCCGCCTAAGCATTTGCGATGATTTGAACCCTAAAACAAGTACAAAAACAAGCATTAATTGATAAAATATACAAATTATGAGATATTTTATTTAATTGACAAATATAAAAAAAACAATATTTTAGTTACAATGGGAAGGTTAAAGCCTTCCTAAATGCCATTCAGGCCACTTATCATCCATACTAGATTCTGATTGATGTATTTTCACTGCTCCCACAAATCAATCGGAGGATACTAACTTAATTTTTAGCCTCCAATTTCAAATTCTTTCACATTTATAGAAAGTAATGAACATTTACATTTTGCTTCCTTAGTTATATACATGTTATTCATCTGTTAATATTATATCATTTTCTAAGCAGTCACGGGCCCTCTGAGTAGGCTTCACAGTACCCCCAGGAGGTCACATAACCACAGCTAGAGAACCACTGCTCTAAATGTTGCAGAACATTTAACAATCTCTTATTACTTTGGTTACTGCAGAGCAGTGCCAGCATCACTGTCTCTGCACACAAGGACATTCCAGGCTGCAGTCTGCTGACAGATCTGGGGACTACCTTAAAGAAGTAGCTGAGTGGCCCCCCAAGACAGGGAGCCAGCCCGCCCACACTTACACCATGGGGACTGAGAGGGTCTGTCTGTGGCTCCTGCTTGGCAAAACCAATTACGTGATCCTGCTGATGTAACTGTGCCAGGGGTCGCAGGCTATCTGTCAGGGGTAGCAGAGGGCAAACTATGGGTCGCAACTGCGACCCCTAAATGACATCCATGAAAAAAACCTATAAGGATGTTGGTGAGGCACTATGTGGATGGAGGCGGTAGTAGAGAAATACACCATAGAAAAGAGAAGGCGACACATTCTAATAAACCGGTAGCAAGGGCCTGAGGAATTCTGAACTCCAAGAGCTGCCAGGAGCATGATACACACCAATGAGAGCGAAGAAGTATTGATGCGCGAGGAAGGATGGTAATACAGCCCTTTTATATCTAAAAAAGAGGAAATGATGTGACCACGATGATGGATTGATGGATTGGGAATCCTCCATAGAGAATAGCTAATGACTGCCATTTTGGTTTGGGCTCTGTTTTAACCCAGAATTCTTCACAGAGGATTCTGGGAACAAGAAGAATTAGCATGATGGAGGGTCTAGTCAGGCCTCCCAGGGAGAAGAGAACAAAATATTTCCCAGGCCGCCGTAAAGTTAGGCCATTAAGCGAATGTGGCATCCACCGGGTGCTTCCAGGGCTCTGCACTCTGTCTCGCGGAGCATCACTCCCGCCCAAGTATTCCTCAGAGGCTGTCATCAGTCCTGTGGCACAACAGCACAGAGTAATTTCTTATAGCTGATATTAATTCCAGCATGTCACAAATCACTTATTTTGTTCTTCTCAGTATGACACACTGAGTGTGCCAAGTATATACAAATTTGGTCTTGTAGTTCGCTGTGCCTTATGACTCAAGCTGTACTTCACTGACAATACCCACCAACACCAGTCTAATGCTGGTTTTGTTCCTTTTCAGAGGTGAATCGAACTGATGGTGGGGGGTGAACTGCTCCTTTTAGAACAGACCAAATGCTGATTTTCATATGTTTCCTTCCAATTAGTAGTGGCACTGTGGGCATTAAAAGGTGAACTGGAAGGTGGCCCAGAGTAAATACCTTTGGCAGACAATAAATGAAGCATTCCACTTATCACTTTTTATATTCACTTTTTCGATTTTCTTTTAGTTTACACTTTAGGGTTGGTAGTAGGGTGAAATCCTGTGTTCATTCACATCAAATGTATGCATTCATTATAAATTTACTTGTATCCATCGTATGTGATACCATTTTTATGAGTTACTAATGTAACCACACTTCACAACCATTGTTTCACTCTACAGTCAACTGATGTGAACAACAGCTGGGCATCATAATAGCTTTTAGGAAGGACAAACTTAATATTGAAGCTCTTTGTTGTTTTTTCATTGAATGACTTGTTCTGGTGGATTGTGCCCTCGCTCTCTTACATGGGGATTGCTGTCGCCTTTAAAGAACACATATCAGACAACATGGATTGATTTACTAATATTTTCTTGCATTAAACTGTGAGAGAAAGCCCATCCATTTTACCTTCCATACAGTATCCACCAGGGGCACACAAATCATTACTCCTTCTGTGACTAAGTATTGCATCCATCCTTGAGTATTGCTGAGGCATGACCTGTATGGATTCTGTAATAATAATGATTCCTTAGATTCTGAAACTTTATGAGCACACAATATAGTTGTTCTCTTGGAGACCCAGAGGGAGAATGAAGTGAAAAAAAGAAGATATTAGTAGAAAGAGTGATTGCTTCCTTTTCATTTCTTGCTACAATTCAACTTCATTTCTACTAATATGCTCCCAAATTTGCACAGTTTAGAATTTGAAATTAAAATTAGTTTTATGAATATTCCACAATTGCAAATTCTTGACAACTGTGCCACCCCAAATCTCCAAGGTCTGAATCGCCTTATCGACCCTGTTTAGATATTTAAAAATATAAATCGAGCAAAACGTTTGCAAAAAGATGGCACAAATGTGTATATTTTTGAAAGACATAATTGTATATCTTCCTCACTGTAGCCATTATGACAGAAGATTCAAATAAATGTCATGAATATAAAAGAAAATATGTCAAATTTATTATTATATGTTACAAATTCAAATATCATAAGCATCTGCTTCAAACAGATGCTCTACATATATGCATATTTTTTTTCTTTCTATCTGTATATATATATATATATATATATATATATATATATATTCACTGAAAAAACCATAGGTTTCAGGCACGTTATAGTTAGAAATTAGCATTTAAAAACCTTAGAAATTCACTGAAAAAACCATAGGTTTTAGGGACAGTTATAGTTAGTTGGACATTTCACTGCATGACAAAACCAGAGAAATTCCCCCGTTATAGTTAGTTCAGCTAACTCATAACTGCGCCCCGCAATGCACTGCTGATGACGTCACATATTACATCACTCATGACATGGTCAGTGACATCACTGATGACATGACTGATGACATCTCAAATGACATCACTGATGACATCTCAAATGACATTACTGATGACATCACTGCTGACATCATCCAGTGACTGTGTGTTTCTGTAAAGTTTAAATATGTTTAATATATATAGGGAAAGGCGTATTGAAGAATGAGTGGGTGTATAAGTGTCTGAATGGATGATTTAGTAGGTGCGTGACTGACTATAAGTGAGTGATTAAACGTATCTTACTGAATGCATGGGTTAGTGACTAAACTGTGTGAATGTCTGTATCCGTCTTTCTGTTGGTGTGTAAGCGGCTGCATGGGTTTGCGAATAGCTACATGAGTGTCTATATGGGTTATTGATTGGTTGTCTGAGTATCTGTATGGGTGCCTGAGTGTTTTTTTAGAACGCATGGTCATTTACCACGCATGCCTTTACAACAAATTTTGTTGTAAAGGTATGTATGGTAAATGACCATGAGTTCTAAAAAAATGTAGACGATCCACCTCGTTGTAAGGAAACAGAGGCTGTTCCGTTTCCTCACAACGACGTGCACCGCCCCTCAGAGACGACATGAAGCAGGAACCACGAGGAGAGAGGAACAACGATGAGTGAGAGGTAAGGGGGATTGGGCATGGGGTGGTGGTAGCTTTTTCAGGGTTTAGGGTAGTGCAGTGGTGTTCGGGTAGTGTAGGGGGTCGTGCTGGGGGTAGTGATTTAGGGTTTAGGGCAGTGCAGTGGTGTTCGGGCAGTGTAGGGGATCGTGCTGGGGGTGGTGTTTCAGGGTTTAGGGCAGTGCAGTGGTGTTTGGGCAGTGTAGGGGGTCGTGCAGGAGGTGGTGTTTCAGGGTTTAGGGTAGTGCAGTGGTGTTCGGGCAGTGTAGGGGTCGTGCTAGGGGTGGTTTTCAGGGTTTAGGGCAGTGCAGTGGTGTTCGGGCAGTGTAGGGGGTCGTGCTGGGGGTAGTGTTTCAGGGTTTAGGGCAGTGCAGTGGTGTTCTGGGCAGTGTAGGGGGTCGTGCTGGGGGTGGTGTTTCAGGGTTTAGGGCAGTGCAGTGGTGTTTGGGCTAGTGTAGGGGGTGGTGCTGGGGTGGTGTTTCAGGGTTTAGGGCAGTGCAGTGGTGTTCGGGCAGTGTAGGTGGTGGTGCTGGGGGTTAGTGTTTCAGGGTTTAGGGCAGTGCAGTGGTGTTCTGGGCAGTGTAGGGGGTTGTGCAGGGGGTGGTGTTTCAGGGTTTAGGGCAGTGCAGTGGTGTTCGGGCAGTGTAAGGGGTCATGCTGGGGCTGGTGTTTCAGGGTTTAGGGCAGTGCAGTGGTGTTCGGGCAGTGTAGGGGGTTTGCTGGGGCTGGTGTTTCAGGGTTTAGGGCAGTGCAGTGGTGTTCGGGCAGTGTAGGTGGGTCATGCAGGGGCTGGTGTTTCAGGGTTTAGGGCAGTGCAGTGGTGTTCGGGCAGTGTAGGGGTTGTGCTGGGGGTGGTGTTTCAGGGTTTAGGGCAGTGCAGTGGTGTTCGGGCAGTGTAGGGGGTCGTGCTGGGGGTAGTGTTTCAGGGTTTAGGGCAGTGCAGTGGTGTTCGGGCAGTGTAGGGGGTCGTGCAGGGGTGTAGTGTTTCAGGGTTTAGGGCAGTGCAGTGGTGTTTGGGCAGTGTAGGGGGTGGTGCAGGCGGTGGTGTTTCAGGGTTTAGGGTAGTGCAGTGGTGTTCGGGCAGTGTAGGGGGTCATGCTGGGGCTGGTGTTTCAGAGTTTAGGGCAGTGCAGTGGTGTTCGGGCAGTGTAGGAGGTCATGCTGTGGCTAGTGTTTCAGGGTTTTGGGCAGTGCAGTGGTGTTCGGGTAGTGTAGGGGGTCATGCTGGGGGTAGTGTTTTAGGGTTTAGGGCAGTGCAGTGGTGTTCGGGCAGTGTAGGGGGTCAGTGCTGGGGGTAGTGTTTTAGGGTTTAGGGCAGTGCAGTGGTGTTCGGGCAGTGTAGGGGGTCATGCTGGGGGTAGTGTTTCAGGGTTTAGGGCAGTGCAGTGGTGTTCGGGCAGTGTAGGGGGTCATGCTGGGGGTGGTGTTTCAGGGTTTAGGGTAGTGCAGTGGTGTTCGGGCAGTGTAGGGGGTCGTGCTGGGGTAGTGTTTTAGGGTTTAGGGCAGATGCAGTGGTGTTCGGGTAGTGTAGGGAGTCATGCTGGGGGTGGTGTTTAGGGTTTAGGGCAGTGCAGTGGTGTTTGGGTAGTGTAGGGGGTCGTGCTGGGGGTGGTGTTTCAGGGTTTAGGGCAGTGCAGTGGTGTTCGGGCAGTGTAGGGGGTCGTGCTGGGGGTAGTGTTTCAGGGTTTAGGGCAGTGCAGTGGTGTTCGGGCAGTGTAGGGGGTCGTGCTGGGGGTAGTGTATTCAGGGTTTAGGGCAGTGCAGTGGTGTTCGGGTAGTGTAGGGGTCATGCTGGGGTGAGTGTTTTAGGGTTTAGGGCAGTGCAGTGGTGTTCGGGCAGTGTAGGGGGTTGTGCTGGGGGTAGTGTTTCAGGGTTTAGGGCAGTGCAGTGGTGTTCGGGCAGTGTAGGGGGTCGTGCTGGGGGTAGTGTTTCAGGGTTTAGGGCAGTGCAGTGGTGTTCTGGCAGTGTAGGGGGTCTTGCTGGGGTGGTGTTTCAGGGTTTAGGGCAGTGCAGTGGTGTTCGGGCAGTGTAGGGGATCGTGCTGGGGGTAGTGTTTCAGGGTTTAGGGCAGTGCAGTGGTGTTTGGGCAGTGTAGGGGGTACGTGCTGGGGGTAGTGTTTCAGGGTTTAGGGCAGTGCAGTGGTGTTCGGGCAGTGTAGGGGGTCGTGCTGGGGGTGGTGTTTCAGGGTTTAGGGCAGTGCAGTGGTGTTCGGGCAGTGTAGGGGGTCGTGCAGGGGGTAGTGTTTCAGGGTTTAGGGCAGTGCAGTGGTGTTTGGGCAGTGTAGGGGGTTGTGCTGGGGGTGGTGTTTCAGGGTTTAGGGCAGTGCAGTGGTGTTCGGGCAGTGTAGGGGTCGTGCTGGGGTGGTGTTTCAGGGTTTAGGGTAGTGCAGTGGTGTTTGGGCAGTGTAGGGGGTTGTGTGGGGGTGGTGTTTCAGGGTTTAGGGCAGTGCAGTGGTGTTTGGGCAGTGTAGAGGGTCATGCAGGGGGTGGTGTTTCAGGGTTTAGGGCAGTGCAGTGGTGTTCGGGCAGTGTAGGGGGTCGTGCTGGGGGTGGTGTTTCAGGGTTTAGGGCAGTGCAGTGGTGTTTGGGCAGTGTAGGGGGTCGTGCTGGGGTGGTGTTTCAGGGTTTAGGGCAGTGCAGTGGTGTTCGGGCAGTGTAGGGGGTCATGCTGGGGGTAGTGATTTCAGGGTTTAGGGCAGTGCAGTGGTGTTCGGGCAGTGTAGGGGGTCGTGCTGGGGGTGGTGTTTCAGGGTTTAGGGCAGTGCAGTGGTGTTCGGGCAGTGTAGGGGGTCATGCTGGGGGTAGTGTTTCAGGGTTTAGGGCAGTGCAGTGGTGTTCGGGCAGTGTAGGGGGTCAGTGCTGGGGGTGGTGTTTCAGGGTTTAGGGTAGTGCAGTGGTGTTCGGGCAGTGTAGGGGGTCGTGCTGGGGGTAGTGTTTCAGGGTTTAGGGCAGTGCAGTGGTGTTCGGGCAGTGTAGGGGGTCGTGCTGGGGGTGGTGTTTAGGGTTTAGGGCAGTGCAGTGGTGTTCGGGTAGTGTAGGGGGTCGTGCAGGGGGTGGTGTTTCAGGGTTTAGGGCAGTGCAGTGGTGTTCGGGCAGTGTAGTGGGTCGTGCAGGGGGTGGTGTTTCAAGGTTTAGGGCAGTGCAGTGGTGTTCGGGCAGTGTAGGGGGTCGTGCTGGGGGTGGTGTTTCAGGGTTTAGGGCAGTGCAGTGGTGTTCGGCAGTGTAGGGGCAGGGGGTGGTGTTTCAGGGTTTAGGGCAGTGAAGTGGTGTTCGGGCAGTGTAGGTGGTGGTGCAGGGGGTTATGTTTCAGTGTTTAGGGCAGTGCAGTGGTGTTCGGGCAGTTTAGGGGGTTGTGCAGGGGGTGGTGTTTCAGGGTTTAGGGCAGTGCAGTGGTGTTCGGGCAGTGTAGGGGGTCTTGCTGGGGCTGGTGTTTCAGGGTTTAGGGCAGTGCAGTGGTGTTCGGGCAGTGTAGTGGGTCATGCTGGGGGTGGTGTTTCAGGGTTTAGGGCAGTGCAGTGGTGTTCGGGCAGTGTAGGGGGTCGTGCAGGGGCTGGTGTTTCAGGGTTTAGGGCAGTGCAGTGGTGTTCGGGCAGTGTAGGGGGTCGTGCAGGGGGTGGTGTTTCAGGGTTTAGGGCAGTGCAGTGGTGTTCGGGCAGTGTAGGGGGTCATGCTGGGGGTGGTGTTTCAGGGTTTAGGGCAGTGCAGTGGTGTTCGGGCAGTGTAGGGGGTCGTGCTGGGGGTGGTGTTTCAGGGTTTAGGGCAGTGCAGTGGTGTTCGGGCAGTGTAGGGGGTTGTGCAGGGTTGTGGTGTTTCAGGGTTTAGGGCAGTGCAGTGGTGTTCGGGCAGTGTAGGGGGTGGTGCAGGGGGTGGTGTTTCAGGGCTTAGGGCAGTGCAGTGGTGTTCGGGCTGTGTAGGGAGTCATGCTGGGGCTGGTGTTTCAGGGTTTAGAGCAGTGCAGTGGTGTTCAGGCAGTGTAGGAGGTCATGCTGGAGCTAGTGTTTCAGGGTTTTGGGCAGTGCAGTGGTGTTTGGGCAGTGTAGGGGGTCGTGCTGGGGGGAGTGTTTTAGGGTTTAGGGCAGTGCAGTGGTGTTCGGGCAGTGTAGGGGGTCGTGCTGGGGGTGGTGTTTCAGGGTTTAGGGCAGTGCAGTGGTGTTCGGGCAGTGTAGGGGGTCGTGCTGGGGGTAGTGTTTCAGGGTTTAGGGCAGTGCAGTGGTGTTCGGGCAGTGTAGGGGGTCGTGCTGGGGGTAGTGTTTCAGGGTTTAGGGCAGTGCAGTGGTGTTCGGGCAGTGTAGGGGGTCGTGCTGGGGGTGGTGTTTCAGGGTTTAGGGCAGTGCAGTGGTGTTCGGGCAGTGTAGGGGGTCATGCTGGGGGTGGTGTTTCAGGGTTTAGGGTAGTGCAGTGGTGTTCGGGCAGTGTAGGGGGTCGTGCAGGGGGTGGTGTTTCAGGGTTTAGGGCAGTGCAGTGATGTTTGGGCAGTGTATGGGGTCGTGCAGGAGGTGGTGTTTCAGGGTTTAGGGCAGTGGTGTTCGGGCAGTGTAGGGGTTCGTGCTGGGGGTGGTGTGTCAGGGTTTAGGGCAGTGCAGTGGTGTTCGGGCAGTGTAGGGGATCGTGCTGGGGGTGGTGTTTCAGGGTTTAGGGCAGTGCAGTGGTGTTCGGGCAGTGTAGGGGGTCGTGCTGGGGGTGGTGTTTCAGGGTTTAGGGCAGTGCAGTGGTGTTCGGGCAGTGTAGGGGGTGGGGCAGGGGGTGGTGTTTCAGGGTTTAGGGCAGTGCAGTGGTGTTCGGGCAGTGTAGGTGGTGGTGCAGGGGGTTATGTTTCAGGGTTTAGGGCAGTGCAGTGGTGTTCTGGCAGTTTAAGGGGTTGTGCAGGGGGTGGTGTTTCAGGGTTTAGGGCAGTGCAGTGGTGTTCGGGCAGTGTAGGGGGTCTTGCTGGGGCTGGTGTTTCAGGGTTTAGGGCAATGCAGTGGTGTTCGGGCAGTGTAGGGGGTTTTGCTGGGGCTGGTGTTTCAGGGTTTAGGGCAGTGCATTGGTGTTCGGGCAGTGTAGTGGGTCATGCAGGGGCTGGTGTTTCAGGGTTTAGGGCAGTGCAGTGGTGTTCGGGCAGTGTAGGGGGTTGTGCTGGGGGTGGTGTTTCAGGGTTTAGGGCAGTGCAGTGGTGTTCGGACAGTGTAGGGGGTCGTGCGGGGGGTGGTGTTTCAGGTTTTAGGGCAGTGCAGTGGTGTTCGGGCAGTGTAGGGGGTCGTGCAGGGTTGTGGTGTTTCAGGGTTTAGGGCAGTGCAGTGGTGTTTGGGCAGTGTAGGGGGTGGTGCAGGCGGTGGTGTTTCAGGGTTTAGGGCAGTGCAGTGGTGTTCGGGCAGTGTAGGGGGTCATGCTGGGGCTGGTGTTTCAGGGTTTAGGGCAGTGCAGTGGTGTTCGGGCAGTGTAGGAGGTCGTGCTGGGGCTAGAGTTTCAGGGTTTTGGGCAGTGCAGTGGTGTTCCGGCAGTGTAGGGGGTCATGCTGGGGGTAGTGTTTCAGGGTTTTGGGAGGTGCAGTGGTGTTCGGGCAGTGTAGGGGGACAGGCTGGGGGTGGTGTTTCAGGGTTTAGGGTAGTGCAGTGGTGTTCGGGCAGTGTAGGGGTTCGTGCTGGGGGTAGTGTTTCAGGGTTTAGGGCAGTGCAGTGGTGTTCGGGCAGTGTAGGGGGTACAGTGCTGGGGGTGGTGTTTCAGGGTTTAGGGTAGTGCAGTGGTGTTCGGGCAGTGTAGGGGATCGTGCGGGGGTAGTGTTTTAGGGTTTAGGGCAGTGCAGTGGTGTTCGGGCAGTGTAGGGGGTCGTGCTGGGGGTGGTGTTTTAGGGTTTAGGGCAGTGCAGTGGTGTTCGGGCAGTGTAGGGGGTCGTGCAGGGGTGGTGTTTCAGGGTTTAGGGCAGTGCAGTGGTGTTCGGGCAGTGTAGTGGGTCGTGCAGGGGGTGGTGTTTCAGGGTTTAGGGCAGTGCAGTGGTGTTCGGGCAGTGTAGGGGGTCGTGCGGGGGGTGGTGTTTCAGGGTTTAGGGCAGTGCAGTGGTGTTCGGGCAGTGTAGGGGTCGTGCTGGGGGTGGTGTTTCAGGGTTTAGGGCAGTGCAGTGGTGTTCGGGCAGTGTAGGTGGTCGTGCTGGGGTTAGTGTTTAAGGGTTTCGGGCCGTGCAGTGGTGTTCGGGCAGTGTAGGGGGTCGTGCTGGGGGTGGTGTTTCAGGGTTTAGGGCAGTGCAGTGGTGTTCGGGCAGTGTAGGGGGTCGTGCTGGGGCTGGTGTTTCAGGGTTTAGGGCAGTGCAGTGGTGTTCGGGCAGTGTAGGGGGTCGTGCTGGGGGTGGTGTTTCAGGGTTTAGGGCAGTGCAGTGGTGTTCGGGCAGTGTAGGGGGTCATGCTGGGGGTAGTGTTTCAGGGTTTAGGGCAGTGCAGTGGTGTTCGGGCAGTGTAGGGGGTCGTGCTGGGGGTAGTGTTTCAGGGTTTAGGGCAGTGCAGTGGTGTTCGGGCAGTGTAGGGGGTCGTGCTGGGGGTAGTGTTTTAGGGTTTAGGGCAGTGCAGTGGTGTTCGGGTAGTGTAGGGGGTCGTGCTGGGGGTGGTGTTTTAGGGTTTAGGGCAGTGCAGTGGTGTTTGGGCAGTGTAGGGGGTCGTGCTGGGGGTGGTGTTTCAGGGTTTAGGGCAGTGCAGTGGTGTTTGGGCAGTGTAGGGGGTCGTGCTGGGGGTGGTGTTTCAGGGTTTAGGGTAGTGCAGTGGTGTTTGGGCAGTGTAGGGGGTCGTGCTGGGGGTGGTGTTTCAGGGTTTAGGGCAGTGCAGTGGTGTTTGGGCAGTGTAGGGGGTCGTGCTGGGGGTGGTGTTTCAGGGTTTAGGGCAGTGCAGTGGTGTTCGGGCAGTGTAGGGGGTCGTGCTGGGGGTGGTGTTTCAGGGTTTAGGGCAGTGCAGTGGTGTTCGGGCAGTGTAGGGGTCGTGCTGGGGGTGGTGTTTCAGGGTTTAGGGCAGTGCAGTGGTGTTCGGGCAGTGTAGGGGGTCGTGCTGGGGGTGGTGTTTCAGGGTTTAGGGCAGTGCAGTGGTGTTCGGGCAGTGTAGGGGGTCGTGCTGGGGGTGGTGTTTCAGGGTTTAGGGCAGTGCAGTGGTGTTCGGGCAGTGTAGGGGGTCGTGCTGGGGGTAGTGTTTCAGGGTTTAGGGCAGTGCAGTGGTGTTCGGGCAGTGTAGGGGGTCGTGCAGGGGGTGGTGTTTCAGGGTTTAGGGCAGTGCAGTGGTGTTCGGGCAGTGTAGGGGGTCGTGCTGGGGGTGGTGTTTCAGGGTTTAGGGCAGTGCAGTGGTGTTCGGGCAGTGTAGGGGGTCGTGCTGGGGGTGGTGTTTCAGGGTTTAGGGCAGTGCAGTGGTGTTCGGGCAGTGTAGGGGGTCG
Source organism: Calotriton arnoldi (assembly GCA_963921515.1). Lineage (NCBI taxonomy): Eukaryota > Metazoa > Chordata > Amphibia > Caudata > Salamandridae > Calotriton > Calotriton arnoldi. The sequence goes on along the minus strand of CAWUFW010019131.1, from coordinate 477 downwards.
TGCTGGGGGTGGTGTTTCAGGGTTTAGGGCAGTGCAGTGGTGTTCGGGCAGTGTAGGGGGTCGTGCTGGGGGTGGTGTTTCAGGGTTTAGGGCAGTGCAGTGGTGTTCGGGTAGTGTAGGGGGTCGTGCTGGGGGTGGTGTTTCAGGGTTTAGGGCAGTGCAGTGGTGTTCGGGCAGTGTAGGGGGTCGTGCAGGGGGTGGTGTTTCAGGGTTTAGGGCAGTGCAGTGGTGTTCGGGCAGTGTAGGGGGTCGTGCTGGGGGTGGTGTTTCAGGGTTTAGGGCAGTGCAGTGGTGTTCGGGCAGTGTAGGGGGTCGTGCTGGGGGTGGTGTTTCAGGGTTTAGGGCAGTGCAGTGGTGTTCGGGCAGTGTAGGGGGTCGTGCTGGGGGTGGTGTTTCAGGGTTTAGGGCAGTGCAGTGGTGTTCGGGCAGTGTAGGGGGTCGTGCTGGGGGTGGTGTTTCAGGGTTTAGGGCAGTGCA
>CAWUFW010019130.1:0-196971 GCA_963921515.1 Calotriton arnoldi | reverse complement strand
CTATTTGATAATCTATCCAAAGGGATCACTATCTCCTCTACATCTACCAACAATCACAATACACGCAAAGAAGGTCTTAAAGAAAAATTTCTTAGATTAGAAAGACTCAAAAAAACAGAGAACTCCAGGTGGTGGGACAGCGCCACACTCAAACAATATTTAAGATTAAACCGAGTCCCAAGGGGACTCCGCTCTCAGATCTTCCCTACATTTGACGACCTAGACGACGATCTATTGGGAAAATGGGAAGAAACCTTAAATCATAACTCAAATACACTAATCAATATCCTGATAGAGAACGCAGAAAGAAAAGTGGCCAAACTACAGATAGAAATTACCAATCTTGAAAAAGAAATAGTGGACCTCAACTTAGAAGAAGCCACGGGTAAAAACTACGTCATCCTCAATGACATTTTAACCAAACATCAAAACGAAATAAAAGATAGAAAAACACGTCAACTGAAGAGAGACGAGGCTGATTACAGAGAAGGTCGAGTCTATACCTTCGCTAGGAAATACGACAAACTAATTAGCACCACAAGACAGGGAGACAAACAGACTAGAGTAGATACTGCCTCTTTCTCATCCAGCTCCACATCACTTAACACTATTGCCACTAGTGACAGTGAGGGAGAGAACCAGGGTAGTAACTCCACCAGAACAGTTTCAACGACATCGTCTTTTTTAAGGGAAGTACAGGCCATAAGGAAAGAGAACAGAACGCAACAAAAACAAACACCCCCAGACAGAAGACCCGTAGAGGGAAAAGAGCAGGACACAGGGGAATACAAGAAGAAACTAAGATCAGGGAACGAGAAGAGCAAATAGATCAAGATAACACAGGTATACAGGTTGTCAATCTCTCCTCCCAGCACCTTAATAGTGGTATGATTTCTCTGCTGAGTAAGGGCCTTAGCTTCAACCCCCACGAACAGGGTGACACCTGCAGACATAAGATAGATCTGTTCAAATTTATCAGGAATATCAAAATAAAGAAACATTTTAGTGGCATTCCACCCACCACTAGCAACAGTAGTAAGATCAGCTCTAACAATATGTCTGGAATACAAAGCATAAATGACATCCAGGTCACTCATTTACTCCTCTCGCTTACTGACGCAGATGAAACACCCACCAATATGGAGAATCTCCTCCAAGAGTTAAACATAGAAGAAGATCTCAGTCTACACAGCGGCTTTAAACCTAAGTCCAAATGGACACCCTTGCTCCCAGGGGGCAATGCGGTGGACACTTTCTACAATCTAGTACTAAACGATATAGACAAACACGAAACCAAAAGATTCAAGAATAAGCATAGGACCAAAGACAATCTCCGTAGAGAAGAAAGAGTAGCTTTAAAACAACTCACCTCTAACAGAGACGTCATAATCAAGGAGGCAGACAAAGGAGGTAACGTGGTGATCATGAACAGATCAGAGTATCACACAGAGATCCTGTCCCAACTCAGAGACACCACCTGTTATGAACAGCTCTCCTATAACCCTATAGCCCCCCTTGTCACCAAAATCAACAAATGCCTGTCAGAATGGCACACACAGGGTCTCATTGATGACCAAGAACTACTATATCTCAAGGTACACAGGCCAGCTTTTCCTTGTCTGTACACCGTGCCCAAAATACACAAGTCCGCTCCTTTCCCTCCAGGAAGACCCATTATATCGGGCATAGGTGGTCCTACAGAAAAAATAGCACAATATGTTGACCTCTTCCTTGGCACTCTAGTCAAAAACTTACCATCATACATACAAGACACCAAACACATTCTGAGTATCCTATCGGATGTCCAATGGCAACCTGACATGATTCTGGCAACCCTAGATGTAGTCTCGCTTTACACTACCATTGAACCCCATTTAGGGCTAGAAGTAGTTACCAACATCCTCAATAATAGACCGGCAAACCTGTGGCAGCATACCCAGATGCTCGTTACTATGATGGATATCATACTCAACAATAACTTCTTCATCTATGACAGTATATGGTACAAACAAAGCAAAGGAGTAGCCATGGGCTCGAGATTTTCACCATCATTTGCGAACTTGTACATGGGTGTTCTAGAGTCCAAATGGATCTGGGGCCCCAAAGGCGCACAATGGATTGATTCCATAATATACTGGGGTCGCTACATAGATGATTGCCTACTTCTATGGTCAGGGTCACAGCTTGAACTTACCGATTTTTGCGCACACCTCAACAGCAATGACATGAACATGAAATTTACAGGGAAATCCAGCTCCCTCAAAATCACATTTCTAGATGTGGAAATTTATATTAGATCCAACACCCTGCAGAGCCGTCTCTATAGGAAAGAAACTGCGTGCAATGCCATCCTGCACGCAGAGAGTTCACACCCAGTACATCAAATACAGGCAATTCCCTATGGGGAATTCATGAGAGCCAGGAGAAACTGTAGTGAGGAACTGGAATTTCAAGAATGCCTCACTAACATGAAACATAGATTCAAAGAAAGGGGCTACAGTGCCCGCACTATCAATTCTGCTGAAAAGAGAATAAGAAATATAAAGAGAGAAGACACATTACAAACCAGGAGGACAACTACTGAACTAAACCAACCTGTCCGACTGATTACAGACTATAGTGACATGGGGCAAACTATGAGGAAAAGCCTCAACAAACATTGGAACATACTACTTGCAGATAACACGCTTAGAGAGATCATACCTCCCAAACCCCTAGTTACGTACAGGAGAGGTAGAACACTAAAAACGAGACTTAGCCCCACCATCCCAAGCCCACATACCAGTCCCTCATGGCTCACCACCCAAAATCTTGGCTTCTTCAAGTGCGGACACTGCGGTGTCTGCAAACTAGCCCAACATGGGGTCAGAGACTTTATGGCCATCAACGGACAACAAATCCAGATCAAACAGAACATCAACTGCAACACCAAATTCGTGATCTACATTCTTGAGTGCACCTGCAAACGCTGGTACATTGGGAGCACAATAAGACCACTCAAGGACCGAATTGGTGAACATGTCAGAGCCCTCCACAACCTTGACACCAGATATCCCATGGCGGTCCATGCAGCAGTTTGCCCAAACCAAGGCCCAAGAAAACGGATTTCCTTCTTCGGTTTCGACATAGCACCCATCAATGCCAGAGGTGGTAACAGAGAACTCAGACTCAGACGCCTGGAAGCCACTTGGATCATGCGCTTACGAACTGTACAACACGGTTTGAACACTGACCATGAACTACATTACTTCCTGGGTGAATGAACATTGAACCATAACTTATGCTTCGGCATCTAAAGATTATGATCGCTGATATCAGTTACATTTCATATGGTTTTGATTAATAGCATGTTTCTGCACCATACGTGTATAACCTCTTGACCTATTTACACACCAGCAACACTAGTATCTGTCATTTCTGTCAACAGTCTCTTACTATTGAGGTCCTTGTTATGCTATTGCAGTGCACATCTGCACTACTTCGTTATGATCTACTGTTCCTTTTGTTCCGGTTAACATACCATCGGTGTCTATTAATGTTCAACATTAGTCATTTGCCTTTAAGTCCAGTATTTCCCCTACAATTCTCAGTCACCTTTTTCACTCCTCAACGTGGTTTCTCACTTTCATTTTTCGTTTTATTGTGGCCCTCCAGTTCTTCTCTCATTCTCGCTCCAGTGCTTCCTAAGTGTTTTCGCCTCCAACTTTTTCATCCCTTCAGGCACAGGACTAGCCAACCAACCTGGCTCCATTGTTTAGATTTTCTCTCATACCGTGGTCCTTTAATCCATTTGCCACCCCTTATTCCCCTTCGTTTTTGCTTCTATTTTTAGTTTTGGTTTTTACCCCCTCTATTACCCTGTTTTTTAGCGCGTCAGTGTCCTTATATTTGTGACGGCTCAGGTTCCACCGCACATGCGCACGTGCCTTTCCTCCCCATCATGGCGACTAGGTTGCTCGGTCTAGTCTTTCTTACTCTTACATTACTTAGCCTTCCCCCTTTCCCCTCCCCTTCACGTATTCTACGTCCTAACAGCCTCCCCGGCTCCAGTGTCAGACGTGCTTCTTCCTCCAGTCTCCAGGTAACTGCTTCATACATCGCAGCTCTTCGCATCCCCGCAGTCCGGGTTTTTCCTTACCTTTGCCTCACTTTGTTTCCCAGCAGTTTTTGCGGCGTCCACACCCGCCACCTTTATAGCTACCCACGTTTTGCCCGCACTCGGGGTAAGCCCCTTTTTATATCCTTTCTGTCTACGTTTTTTCTTCCCGCTTTTCTCTGTCTTACGATTCCCTTTTCCCCTTCACCTTGATCGTCCTATAGCTCACGTGTCCGCAATTGACCGTGCAGACTTCCTACTCCCGGACACACGCCGGACACTGGACAGCCGTCACCTCTAGTACAGGGTAAGTCCACATCCTGGTTTTCCCTTAGTTTAATCAGGTTTTCTCAGCCCACTCACAGGTTTCCCCTCATGGTTTCCTCAGACTCTACAGTTTCCTAAAGGCTACACCCTCCTAGACGGTACCTCGTATTATTTCTCGGCAACCCAAAGCCCGGTAAGATTCAGTCCATTATTTCTATTTCTTGTGCCCGGTTCCCAGTTCTTCCCGTCCTCAACCATATCGCCTGCTTTTCCTTAGCGACACAGCACCCTCGCAGTAAAATTTCGGTGGCGCCGCATCAGCGCTTTCCTGCCTAGTTGCTCCAGCTCTCCTCATCCGGTTTGGAATTATCACCGGTATCAGGGTGAGCTCCCAACCTCTTTACTTCTCTCATCCCCCACTTGGTTAACCCTTAGCCTTCCACACAGCTTAGTCTTTCCCCCCCGAAGTTTTCCCCTCCAGGGTCAGCTCTCTTCACATTCAGTTGTTTCTAGGTTTTCATATATTTCCGATATCCGGGCCCTTGCCTCTCTTCTCAGACCAGGCCATTCCAGCTAATTCTGCTTTCTCTTTCTTCTCATGCCCTGCATTCAGTCCTATACGTTTACAGGACCATACTATTTCCCCTCACGTAGAGATGTTCCTCTTATATCTCCACTCACCTCTACTTGCACGTTCTTAGCTGTCACTCCACATGATATAACATGTTTTTCCCGCGTTTTACCTCATGATTCTTCCTCATGAGAGCGGCACGAGCACTTAGTCACGTTGTGTTTTTCAGAATGTTCTTCCGCATTACCTTTATGTATTTATACGTGTAGTAGCGAAATTTCACGAATGTCACTCCACACTCACATGTTACGCGTCAACCTTTACAGTTCATGTATAGTTCTGCCCAGTAGACACTTAAGATGATCCCTTTTCTATCCTATAATCTTTTTAGTTTTTTTGCTTTGGTTTATTGGTTTTAACCCGTTTTTGTTCCCCTCACCCTGTTTCCTTTTGTATCCTCCCCAGCCCTGATGAGTCACGGGACTTGTCCCAGTGACGAAACACGTGTCGGCTGGTTTCTGTATCTAACACAATTGGTGTTGAAATAGAAATAAACTTTTCGGTTCCAATACTGATGCCGACCTCGCATTTACTATAACGTACTGCAAACAGACTAACGTTCTGTTAATACACTCACCGCGTGTGCCCAGGACAATACTCATTTCACAGTGTGAATCCTGCGATTCATACAATTCCCAGGGGTTATCGGGTTATTCCCCTGACCTGGCAGCACCGCATGCACACAAATCTATAGTTAGCATACGCAATAGCTTGAGCGCCATTTTCCTGTTTGTACTAAAAACCCCCACCTAATTTCCAGTAGACGGTTTCAGGAAGGGCAGCCGCAGCGTTTAACCCAATTATTCTAGCCCTCTAGTGCATAGCATGGATAGAGACAAGGTCGCATCGGAACTATTTGATAATCTATCCAAAGGGATCACTATCTCCTCTACATCTACCAACAATCACAATACACGCAAAGAAGGTCTTAAAGAAAAATTTCTTAGATTAGAAAGACTCAAAAAAACAGAGAACTCCAGGTGGTGGGACAGCGCCACACTCAAACAATATTTAAGATTAAACCGAGTCCCAAGGGGACTCCGCTCTCAGATCTTCCCTACATTTGACGACCTAGACGACGATCTATTGGGAAAATGGGAAGAAACCTTAAATCATAACTCAAATACACTAATCAATATCCTGATAGAGAACGCAGAAAGAAAAGTGGCCAAACTACAGATAGAAATTACCAATCTTGAAAAAGAAATAGTGGACCTCAACTTAGAAGAAGCCACGGGTAAAAACTACGTCATCCTCAATGACATTTTAACCAAACATCAAAACGAAATAAAAGATAGAAAAACACGTCAACTGAAGAGAGACGAGGCTGATTACAGAGAAGGTCGAGTCTATACCTTCGCTAGGAAATACGACAAACTAATTAGCACCACAAGACAGGGAGACAAACAGACTAGAGTAGATACTGCCTCTTTCTCATCCAGCTCCACATCACTTAACACTATTGCCACTAGTGACAGTGAGGGAGAGAACCAGGGTAGTAACTCCACCAGAACAGTTTCAACGACATCGTCTTTTTTAAGGGAAGTACAGGCCATAAGGAAAGAGAACAGAACGCAACAAAAACAAACACCCCCAGACAGAAGACCCGTAGAGGGAAAAGAGCAGGACACAGGGGAATACAAGAAGAAACTAAGATCAGGGAACGAGAAGAGCAAATAGATCAAGATAACACAGGTATACAGGTTGTCAATCTCTCCTCCCAGCACCTTAATAGTGGTATGATTTCTCTGCTGAGTAAGGGCCTTAGCTTCAACCCCCACGAACAGGGTGACACCTGCAGACATAAGATAGATCTGTTCAAATTTATCAGGAATATCAAAATAAAGAAACATTTTAGTGGCATTCCACCCACCACTAGCAACAGTAGTAAGATCAGCTCTAACAATATGTCTGGAATACAAAGCATAAATGACATCCAGGTCACTCATTTACTCCTCTCGCTTACTGACGCAGATGAAACACCCACCAATATGGAGAATCTCCTCCAAGAGTTAAACATAGAAGAAGATCTCAGTCTACACAGCGGCTTTAAACCTAAGTCCAAATGGACACCCTTGCTCCCAGGGGGCAATGCGGTGGACACTTTCTACAATCTAGTACTAAACGATATAGACAAACACGAAACCAAAAGATTCAAGAATAAGCATAGGACCAAAGACAATCTCCGTAGAGAAGAAAGAGTAGCTTTAAAACAACTCACCTCTAACAGAGACGTCATAATCAAGGAGGCAGACAAAGGAGGTAACGTGGTGATCATGAACAGATCAGAGTATCACACAGAGATCCTGTCCCAACTCAGAGACACCACCTGTTATGAACAGCTCTCCTATAACCCTATAGCCCCCCTTGTCACCAAAATCAACAAATGCCTGTCAGAATGGCACACACAGGGTCTCATTGATGACCAAGAACTACTATATCTCAAGGTACACAGGCCAGCTTTTCCTTGTCTGTACACCGTGCCCAAAATACACAAGTCCGCTCCTTTCCCTCCAGGAAGACCCATTATATCGGGCATAGGTGGTCCTACAGAAAAAATAGCACAATATGTTGACCTCTTCCTTGGCACTCTAGTCAAAAACTTACCATCATACATACAAGACACCAAACACATTCTGAGTATCCTATCGGATGTCCAATGGCAACCTGACATGATTCTGGCAACCCTAGATGTAGTCTCGCTTTACACTACCATTGAACCCCATTTAGGGCTAGAAGTAGTTACCAACATCCTCAATAATAGACCGGCAAACCTGTGGCAGCATACCCAGATGCTCGTTACTATGATGGATATCATACTCAACAATAACTTCTTCATCTATGACAGTATATGGTACAAACAAAGCAAAGGAGTAGCCATGGGCTCGAGATTTTCACCATCATTTGCGAACTTGTACATGGGTGTTCTAGAGTCCAAATGGATCTGGGGCCCCAAAGGCGCACAATGGATTGATTCCATAATATACTGGGGTCGCTACATAGATGATTGCCTACTTCTATGGTCAGGGTCACAGCTTGAACTTACCGATTTTTGCGCACACCTCAACAGCAATGACATGAACATGAAATTTACAGGGAAATCCAGCTCCCTCAAAATCACATTTCTAGATGTGGAAATTTATATTAGATCCAACACCCTGCAGAGCCGTCTCTATAGGAAAGAAACTGCGTGCAATGCCATCCTGCACGCAGAGAGTTCACACCCAGTACATCAAATACAGGCAATTCCCTATGGGGAATTCATGAGAGCCAGGAGAAACTGTAGTGAGGAACTGGAATTTCAAGAATGCCTCACTAACATGAAACATAGATTCAAAGAAAGGGGCTACAGTGCCCGCACTATCAATTCTGCTGAAAAGAGAATAAGAAATATAAAGAGAGAAGACACATTACAAACCAGGAGGACAACTACTGAACTAAACCAACCTGTCCGACTGATTACAGACTATAGTGACATGGGGCAAACTATGAGGAAAAGCCTCAACAAACATTGGAACATACTACTTGCAGATAACACGCTTAGAGAGATCATACCTCCCAAACCCCTAGTTACGTACAGGAGAGGTAGAACACTAAAAACGAGACTTAGCCCCACCATCCCAAGCCCACATACCAGTCCCTCATGGCTCACCACCCAAAATCTTGGCTTCTTCAAGTGCGGACACTGCGGTGTCTGCAAACTAGCCCAACATGGGGTCAGAGACTTTATGGCCATCAACGGACAACAAATCCAGATCAAACAGAACATCAACTGCAACACCAAATTCGTGATCTACATTCTTGAGTGCACCTGCAAACGCTGGTACATTGGGAGCACAATAAGACCACTCAAGGACCGAATTGGTGAACATGTCAGAGCCCTCCACAACCTTGACACCAGATATCCCATGGCGGTCCATGCAGCAGTTTGCCCAAACCAAGGCCCAAGAAAACGGATTTCCTTCTTCGGTTTCGACATAGCACCCATCAATGCCAGAGGTGGTAACAGAGAACTCAGACTCAGACGCCTGGAAGCCACTTGGATCATGCGCTTACGAACTGTACAACACGGTTTGAACACTGACCATGAACTACATTACTTCCTGGGTGAATGAACATTGAACCATAACTTATGCTTCGGCATCTAAAGATTATGATCGCTGATATCAGTTACATTTCATATGGTTTTGATTAATAGCATGTTTCTGCACCATACGTGTATAACCTCTTGACCTATTTACACACCAGCAACACTAGTATCTGTCATTTCTGTCAACAGTCTCTTACTATTGAGGTCCTTGTTATGCTATTGCAGTGCACATCTGCACTACTTCGTTATGATCTACTGTTCCTTTTGTTCCGGTTAACATACCATCGGTGTCTATTAATGTTCAACATTAGTCATTTGCCTTTAAGTCCAGTATTTCCCCTACAATTCTCAGTCACCTTTTTCACTCCTCAACGTGGTTTCTCACTTTCATTTTTCGTTTTATTGTGGCCCTCCAGTTCTTCTCTCATTCTCGCTCCAGTGCTTCCTAAGTGTTTTCGCCTCCAACTTTTTCATCCCTTCAGGCACAGGACTAGCCAACCAACCTGGCTCCATTGTTTAGATTTTCTCTCATACCGTGGTCCTTTAATCCATTTGCCACCCCTTATTCCCCTTCGTTTTTGCTTCTATTTTTAGTTTTGGTTTTTACCCCCTCTATTACCCTGTTTTTTAGCGCGTCAGTGTCCTTATATTTGTGACGGCTCAGGTTCCACCGCACATGCGCACGTGCCTTTCCTCCCCATCATGGCGACTAGGTTGCTCGGTCTAGTCTTTCTTACTCTTACATTACTTAGCCTTCCCCCTTTCCCCTCCCCTTCACGTATTCTACGTCCTAACAGCCTCCCCGGCTCCAGTGTCAGACGTGCTTCTTCCTCCAGTCTCCAGGTAACTGCTTCATACATCGCAGCTCTTCGCATCCCCGCAGTCCGGGTTTTTCCTTACCTTTGCCTCACTTTGTTTCCCAGCAGTTTTTTGCGGCGTCCACACCCGCCACCTTTATAGCTACCCACGTTTTGCCCGCACTCGGGGTAAGCCCCTTTTTATATCCTTTCTGTCTACGTTTTTTCTTCCCGCTTTTCTCTGTCTTACGATTCCCTTTTCCCCTTCACCTTGATCGTCCTATAGCTCACGTGTCCGCAATTGACCGTGCAGACTTCCTACTCCCGGACACACGCCGGACACTGGACAGCCGTCACCTCTAGTACAGGGTAAGTCCACATCCTGGTTTTCCCTTAGTTTAATCAGGTTTTCTCAGCCCACTCACAGGTTTCCCCTCATGGTTTCCTCAGACTCTACAGTTTCCTAAAGGCTACACCCTCCTAGACGGTACCTCGTATTATTTCTCGGCAACCCAAAGCCCGGTAAGATTCAGTCCATTATTTCTATTTCTTGTGCCCGGTTCCCAGTTCTTCCCGTCCTCAACCATATCGCCTGCTTTTCCTTAGCGACACAGCACCCTCGCAGTAAAATTTCGGTGGCGCCGCATCCAGCGCTTTCCTGCCTAGTTGCTCCAGCTCTCCTCATCCGGTTTGGAATTATCACCGGTATCAGGGTGAGCTCCCAACCTCTTTACTTCTCTCATCCCCCACTTGGTTAACCCTTAGCCTTCCACACAGCTTAGTCTTTCCCCCCGAAGTTTTTCCCCTCCAGGGTCAGCTCTCTTCACATTCAGTCGTTTTCTAGGTTTTCATATATTTCCGATATCCGGGCCCTTGCCTCTCTTCTCAGACCAGGCCATTCCAGCTAATTCTGCTTTCTCTTTCTTCTCATGCCCTGCATTCAGTCCTATACGTTTACAGGACCATACTATTTCCCCTCACGTAGAGATGTTCCTCTTATATCTCCACTCACCTCTACTTGCACGTTCTTAGCTGTCACTCCACATGATATAACATGTTTTTCCCGCGTTTTACCTCATGATTCTTCCTCATGAGAGCGGCACGAGCACTTAGTCACGTTGTGTTTTTCAGAATGTTCTTCCGCATTACCTTTATGTATTTATACGTGTAGTAGCGAAATTTCACGAATGTCACTCCACACTCACATGTTACGCGTCAACCTTTACAGTTCATGTATAGTTCTGCCCAGTAGACACTTAAGATGATCCCTTTTCTATCCTATAATCTTTTTAGTTTTTTTGCTTTGGTTTATTGGTTTTAACCCGTTTTTGTTCCCCTCACCCTGTTTCCTTTTGTATCCTCCCCAGCCCTGATGAGTCACGGGACTTGTCCCAGTGACGAAACACGTGTCGGCTGGTTTCTGTATCTAACACAATTGGTGTTGAAATAGAAATAAACTTTTCGGTTCCAATACTGATGCCGACCTCGCATTTACTATAACGTACTGCAAACAGACTAACGTTCTGTTAATACACTCACCGCGTGTGCCCAGGACAATACTCATTTCACAGTGTGAATCCTGCGATTCATACAATTCCCAGGGGTTATCGGGTTATTCCCCTGACCTGGCAGCACCGCATGCACACAAATCTATAGTTAGCATACGCAATAGCTTGAGCGCCATTTTCCTGTTTGTACTAAAAACCCCCACCTAATTTCCAGTAGACGGTTTCAGGAAGGGCAGCCGCAGCGTTTAACCCAATTATTCTAGCCCTCTAGTGCATAGCATGGATAGAGACAAGGTCGCATCGGAACTATTTGATAATCTATCCAAAGGGATCACTATCTCCTCTACATCTACCAACAATCACAATACACGCAAAGAAGGTCTTAAAGAAAAATTTCTTAGATTAGAAAGACTCAAAAAAACAGAGAACTCCAGGTGGTGGGACAGCGCCACACTCAAACAATATTTAAGATTAAACCGAGTCCCAAGGGGACTCCGCTCTCAGATCTTCCCTACATTTGACGACCTAGACGACGATCTATTGGGAAAATGGGAAGAAACCTTAAATCATAACTCAAATACACTAATCAATATCCTGATAGAGAACGCAGAAAGAAAAGTGGCCAAACTACAGATAGAAATTACCAATCTTGAAAAAGAAATAGTGGACCTCAACTTAGAAGAAGCCACGGGTAAAAACTACGTCATCCTCAATGACATTTTAACCAAACATCAAAACGAAATAAAAGATAGAAAAACACGTCAACTGAAGAGAGACGAGGCTGATTACAGAGAAGGTCGAGTCTATACCTTCGCTAGGAAATACGACAAACTAATTAGCACCACAAGACAGGGAGACAAACAGACTAGAGTAGATACTGCCTCTTTCTCATCCAGCTCCACATCACTTAACACTATTGCCACTAGTGACAGTGAGGGAGAGAACCAGGGTAGTAACTCCACCAGAACAGTTTCAACGACATCGTCTTTTTTAAGGGAAGTACAGGCCATAAGGAAAGAGAACAGAACGCAACAAAAACAAACACCCCCAGACAGAAGACCCGTAGAGGGAAAAGAGCAGGACACAGGGGAATACAAGAAGAAACTAAGATCAGGGAACGAGAAGAGCAAATAGATCAAGATAACACAGGTATACAGGTTGTCAATCTCTCCTCCCAGCACCTTAATAGTGGTATGATTTCTCTGCTGAGTAAGGGCCTTAGCTTCAACCCCCACGAACAGGGTGACACCTGCAGACATAAGATAGATCTGTTCAAATTTATCAGGAATATCAAAATAAAGAAACATTTTAGTGGCATTCCACCCACCACTAGCAACAGTAGTAAGATCAGCTCTAACAATATGTCTGGAATACAAAGCATAAATGACATCCAGGTCACTCATTTACTCCTCTCGCTTACTGACGCAGATGAAACACCCACCAATATGGAGAATCTCCTCCAAGAGTTAAACATAGAAGAAGATCTCAGTCTACACAGCGGCTTTAAACCTAAGTCCAAATGGACACCCTTGCTCCCAGGGGGCAATGCGGTGGACACTTTCTACAATCTAGTACTAAACGATATAGACAAACACGAAACCAAAAGATTCAAGAATAAGCATAGGACCAAAGACAATCTCCGTAGAGAAGAAAGAGTAGCTTTAAAACAACTCACCTCTAACAGAGACATCATAATCAAGGAGGCAGACAAAGGAGGTAACGTGGTGATCATGAACAGATCAGAGTATCACACAGAGATCCTGTCCCAACTCAGAGACACCACCTGTTATGAACAGCTCTCCTATAACCCTATAGCCCCCCTTGTCACCAAAATCAACAAATGCCTGTCAGAATGGCACACACAGGGTCTCATTGATGACCAAGAACTACTATATCTCAAGGTACACAGGCCAGCTTTTCCTTGTCTGTACACCGTGCCCAAAATACACAAGTCCGCTCCTTTCCCTCCAGGAAGACCCATTATATCGGGCATAGGTGGTCCTACAGAAAAAATAGCACAATATGTTGACCTCTTCCTTGGCACTCTAGTCAAAAACTTACCATCATACATACAAGACACCAAACACATTCTGAGTATCCTATCGGATGTCCAATGGCAACCTGACATGATTCTGGCAACCCTAGATGTAGTCTCGCTTTACACTACCATTGAACCCCATTTAGGGCTAGAAGTAGTTACCAACATCCTCAATAATAGACCGGCAAACCTGTGGCAGCATACCCAGATGCTCGTTACTATGATGGATATCATACTCAACAATAACTTCTTCATCTATGACAGTATATGGTACAAACAAAGCAAAGGAGTAGCCATGGGCTCGAGATTTTCACCATCATTTGCGAACTTGTACATGGGTGTTCTAGAGTCCAAATGGATCTGGGGCCCCAAAGGCGCACAATGGATTGATTCCATAATATACTGGGGTCGCTACATAGATGATTGCCTACTTCTATGGTCAGGGTCACAGCTTGAACTTACCGATTTTTGCGCACACCTCAACAGCAATGACATGAACATGAAATTTACAGGGAAATCCAGCTCCCTCAAAATCACATTTCTAGATGTGGAAATTTATATTAGATCCAACACCCTGCAGAGCCGTCTCTATAGGAAAGAAACTGCGTGCAATGCCATCCTGCACGCAGAGAGTTCACACCCAGTACATCAAATACAGGCAATTCCCTATGGGGAATTCATGAGAGCCAGGAGAAACTGTAGTGAGGAACTGGAATTTCAAGAATGCCTCACTAACATGAAACATAGATTCAAAGAAAGGGGCTACAGTGCCCGCACTATCAATTCTGCTGAAAAGAGAATAAGAAATATAAAGAGAGAAGACACATTACAAACCAGGAGGACAACTACTGAACTAAACCAACCTGTCCGACTGATTACAGACTATAGTGACATGGGGCAAACTATGAGGAAAAGCCTCAACAAACATTGGAACATACTACTTGCAGATAACACGCTTAGAGAGATCATACCTCCCAAACCCCTAGTTACGTACAGGAGAGGTAGAACACTAAAAACGAGACTTAGCCCCACCATCCCAAGCCCACATACCAGTCCCTCATGGCTCACCACCCAAAATCTTGGCTTCTTCAAGTGCGGACACTGCGGTGTCTGCAAACTAGCCCAACATGGGGTCAGAGACTTTATGGCCATCAACGGACAACAAATCCAGATCAAACAGAACATCAACTGCAACACCAAATTCGTGATCTACATTCTTGAGTGCACCTGCAAACGCTGGTACATTGGGAGCACAATAAGACCACTCAAGGACCGAATTGGTGAACATGTCAGAGCCCTCCACAACCTTGACACCAGATATCCCATGGCGGTCCATGCAGCAGTTTGCCCAAACCAAGGCCCAAGAAAACGGATTTCCTTCTTCGGTTTCGACATAGCACCCATCAATGCCAGAGGTGGTAACAGAGAACTCAGACTCAGACGCCTGGAAGCCACTTGGATCATGCGCTTACGAACTGTACAACACGGTTTGAACACTGACCATGAACTACATTACTTCCTGGGTGAATGAACATTGAACCATAACTTATGCTTCGGCATCTAAAGATTATGATCGCTGATATCAGTTACATTTCATATGGTTTTGATTAATAGCATGTTTCTGCACCATACGTGTATAACCTCTTGACCTATTTACACACCAGCAACACTAGTATCTGTCATTTCTGTCAACAGTCTCTTACTATTGAGGTCCTTGTTATGCTATTGCAGTGCACATCTGCACTACTTCGTTATGATCTACTGTTCCTTTTGTTCCGGTTAACATACCATCGGTGTCTATTAATGTTCAACATTAGTCATTTGCCTTTAAGTCCAGTATTTCCCCTACAATTCTCAGTCACCTTTTTCACTCCTCAACGTGGTTTCTCACTTTCATTTTTCGTTTTATTGTGGCCCTCCAGTTCTTCTCTCATTCTCGCTCCAGTGCTTCCTAAGTGTTTTCGCCTCCAACTTTTTCATCCCTTCAGGCACAGGACTAGCCAACCAACCTGGCTCCATTGTTTAGATTTTCTCTCATACCGTGGTCCTTTAATCCATTTGCCACCCCTTATTCCCCTTCGTTTTTGCTTCTATTTTTAGTTTTGGTTTTTACCCCTCTATTACCCTGTTTTTTAGCGCGTCAGTGTCCTTATATTTGTGACGGCTCAGGTTCCACCGCACATGCGCACGTGCCTTTCCTCCCCATCATGGCGACTAGGTTGCTCGGTCTAGTCTTTCTTACTCTTACATTACTTAGCCTTCCCCCTTTCCCCTCCCCTTCACGTATTCTACGTCCTAACAGCCTCCCCGGCTCCAGTGTCAGACGTGCTTCTTCCTCCAGTCTCCAGGTAACTGCTTCATACATCGCAGCTCTTCGCATCCCCGCAGTCCGGGTTTTTCCTTACCTTTGCCTCACTTTGTTTCCCAGCAGTTTTTTGCGGCGTCCACACCCGCCACCTTTATAGCTACCCACGTTTTGCCCGCACTCGGGGTAAGCCCCTTTTTATATCCTTTCTGTCTACGTTTTTTCTTCCCGCTTTTCTCTGTCTTACGATTCCCTTTTCCCCTTCACCTTGATCGTCCTATAGCTCACGTGTCCGCAATTGACCGTGCAGACTTCCTACTCCCGGACACACGCCGGACACTGGACAGCCGTCACCTCTAGTACAGGGTAAGTCCACATCCTGGTTTTCCCTTAGTTTAATCAGGTTTTCTCAGCCCACTCACAGGTTTCCCCTCATGGTTTCCTCAGACTCTACAGTTTCCTAAAGGCTACACCCTCCTAGACGGTACCTCGTATTATTTCTCGGCAACCCAAAGCCCGGTAAGATTCAGTCCATTATTTCTATTTCTTGTGCCCGGTTCCCAGTTCTTCCCGTCCTCAACCATATCGCCTGCTTTTCCTTAGCGACACAGCACCCTCGCAGTAAAATTTCGGTGGCGCCGCATCCAGCGCTTTCCTGCCTAGTTGCTCCAGCTCTCCTCATCCGGTTTGGAATTATCACCGGTATCAGGGTGAGCTCCCAACCTCTTTACTTCTCTCATCCCCCACTTGGTTAACCCTTAGCCTTCCACACAGCTTAGTCTTTCCCCCCGAAGTTTTTCCCCTCCAGGGTCAGCTCTCTTCACATTCAGTCGTTTTCTAGGTTTTCATATATTTCCGATATCCGGGCCCTTGCCTCTCTTCTCAGACCAGGCCATTCCAGCTAATTCTGCTTTCTCTTTCTTCTCATGCCCTGCATTCAGTCCTATACGTTTACAGGACCATACTATTTCCCCTCACGTAGAGATGTTCCTCTTATATCTCCACTCACCTCTACTTGCACGTTCTTAGCTGTCACTCCACATGATATAACATGTTTTTCCCGCGTTTTACCTCATGATTCTTCCTCATGAGAGCGGCACGAGCACTTAGTCACGTTGTGTTTTTCAGAATGTTCTTCCGCATTACCTTTATGTATTTATACGTGTAGTAGCGAAATTTCACGAATGTCACTCCACACTCACATGTTACGCGTCAACCTTTACAGTTCATGTATAGTTCTGCCCAGTAGACACTTAAGATGATCCCTTTTCTATCCTATAATCTTTTTAGTTTTTTTGCTTTGGTTTATTGGTTTTAACCCGTTTTTGTTCCCCTCACCCTGTTTCCTTTTGTATCCTCCCCAGCCCTGATGAGTCACGGGACTTGTCCCAGTGACGAAACACGTGTCGGCTGGTTTCTGTATCTAACACAATTGGTGTTGAAATAGAAATAAACTTTTCGGTTCCAATACTGATGCCGACCTCGCATTTACTATAACGTACTGCAAACAGACTAACGTTCTGTTAATACACTCACCGCGTGTGCCCAGGACAATACTCATTTCACAGTGTGAATCCTGCGATTCATACAATTCCCAGGGGTTATCGGGTTATTCCCCTGACCTGGCAGCACCGCATGCACACAAATCTATAGTTAGCATACGCAATAGCTTGAGCGCCATTTTCCTGTTTGTACGAACGGATTTACACCATTTAAGCAAAAGGCACAACACTGAACCAAGGGCTACCTCTTTGCCAAATTTGGTGTAATTCCGTTCAGCAGTTCGGGCTGTAGCTGCGACTAAAGGTTCCTATGGAAAAATGAATGGGGAAAACACGTTTTGGGACCCCCTTTTTCTCGGCCCCCGCTTGACGAATCACCCCGAGACTTTCAGGATAGGAGCGGACCGGAGCGCCCCAACAAGTTGGAAACTTTCGCGAAGATTCGTCAACCTGGCGCCAACGTTATTTCAAATAGAATGTTGTGGATTTCCTATGGAAAATAGGTCCTAACTATAACTATCTACTGGCGACCGCCAGTAGATAATATATATATATATATATATATATATATATATATATATATATATATATTCACTGAAAAAACCATAGGTTTCAGGCACGTTATAGTTAGAAATTTGCATTTAAAAACCTTAAAAAATCACTGAAAAAACCATAAGGTTTTAGGGACAGTTATAGTTAGTTGGACATTGCACTCGTACAAAACCCGTGAAATTCCCCCGTTATAGTTAGTTCAGGTAACTATAACTCGCGCCCTCGCAATGCACTGCTGATGACGTCACATATTACATCACTCATGACATGGTCAGTGACATCACTGATGACATCACTGATGACATCTCAAATGACATCACTGATGACATCACTGATGACATCATCCAGTGACTGTGTGTTTGTGTAAAGTTTAAATATGTTTAATATATATAGGGAAAGGCGTATTGAAGAATGAGTGGGTGTATAAGTGTCTGAATGGATGATTTAGTAGGTGCGTGACTGAGTCTATAAGTGAGTGATTAAACGTATCTTACTGGATGCATGGGTGAGTGACTAAACTGTGTGAATGTCTGTATCCGTCTGTCTGTTGTTGTGTAAGCAGCTGCATGGGTTTCTGACTAGCTAAATGAGTGTCTATATGGGTTATGGATTGGTTCTCTGAGTATCTGTATGGGTGCCTCAGTGTTTGTGTGGGTGGGGTGAGTGTGACTCTGTGCATAGATGTGTGAGTGGGTGATTCACTGGGTGCATGGTTTCAAGAGTGCGTCTGTGATGGACTGTATGGGTGGGTGAGTGTGTGTATGGGTGTGTTAGTGATTGAATGTATATCTCAGTGGTACATGTGTGAGTAACTACATATGTGAAAGGCAGTATATATGTGTGTTGGAGTATATAAATGGCTATAAGTGAGAGTGTGTGATTGTGAGAGTGGCTATATGGATGAGTGTGTGCTTGCATCAGTGATTGCATAGGAGCGTAAGAATGTGCTAGTATTTTTATGAGTAAGTGAGCTGGTGTGTATAACTGTATAGGTGAGTAAATTGGAGTGTGATTAATTATTTGCATGACTGACTAGGTGTGTGAGTACCTCTATGGATGAGTTGCGTTGTGTGAGTGTTTATATAGGTGTATGAGTGCATATGATAGTCCTGTACTGAGTGACTGTAAGTATGAGTGACTGTACGGGTGAGTGAGTAGATGTGTGTGTGTAGACCTAAGAATCAGTGAGTGGGTATGTACTTATTGGTATTGGAGTGTGTATGGTTTTGAGAATGGCAGTCTGTAATTTAGAGTGGGTGTTTCAAAACTTATATTAGGGTGTGAGAAGATGCATTAAATTCTCACATGGATGATGTCATCAGTGATGTCATCAGTGATGTCATTTGAGATGTCATCAGTGATGTCATCAGTGATGTCACTGACCATGTCATGAGTGATGTAATATGTGACGTCATCAGCAGTGCATTGCGGGGCGCGAGTTATAGTTACCTGAACTAACTATAACGGGGAATTTCACGGGTTTTGTACGAGTGCAATGTCCAACTAACTATAACTGTCCCTAAAACCTTATGGTTTTTTCAGTGATTTTTTAAGGTTTTTTTAAATGCAAATTTCTAACTATAACGTGCCTGAAACCTATGGTTTTTTCAGTGAATTTCAAAGGTTTTTTAAATGCTAATTTCTAACTATAACGTGTCTGAAACCTATGGTTTTTTCAGTGAATTTCAAAGGTTTTTTAAATGCTAATTCCTAACTATAACATGTCTGAAACCTACGGTTTTTTCAGTGAATTTCAAAGGTTTTGTAAATGACAATTTTTAAATGTATTAATTGTTATATTTATTTTTTTAATACTGATTTACTACATTTTTAGAAACAATTTTTTTACATATTTTATTTTTTAAATTACATTGTAATTACATTATACATTACAAAAAATACTTTCTCAGAATGAATTACTTTAGTTTAAATACTTTGCACATAGGCAATAGACTTTTAAGTACAGTAGTTACAGTTGTTGCAATGGGCAACACATTTTCAAACACAATGCAACATTCAGCTCAATGTGAATTTCTAGTTAAATGCAATTAGTTACTTTATGGATTACTTTTCTAACCACAGGACTGGATCCTAGATTCAGTCCTGGGACATCTCCTGTAAACAGTTGAGTAAAAGCGTTTTGGTTACATTAGTGATTTTTAAGGAATATTATTGTATTTTAAAAGTTGACACTTTGAAACTTTTTCTCATAGAATCACCAATGTTATCCTATGGAAGGAAATTCACTTAGCAGGTAAAAACTGATATCATTACTTTTTCTTACTCAGTGTTGGATCCTGGATCCAGCACTGGTGCATCTCCTGTAAACAGTTGAAAGAATGCGTTTAAGTCATACAGGCGATTTTTAAGGAATATTTGTAGTTTGTGAAAATCGACACTTTGAAACTTTTCTGCTGAAAACCAGACAATGGATTCCTATGGAAGAAAATATAAGTTACTGGTAAGTACGGTTAAAATTACTTTTCAGGGTCAGTGCTGGGCTAAAAGATGCAGCACTGAGGTCTCTCCTGATAACAGGTGAGTAAATCGGAATTCGTATTTCGGCTGATTTTAGAGGAATATTTTAAAGTTCCAAAACTCCACACTTAGAAGAATTTCCAAGTGAAACCAGTCAATGTTAGCCTATGGAAGGAAATTCAAGTTACTGGTAAGTACGGTTAAAATTACTTTTCAGGACCAGTACTGGGCTGAAAGATACAGCACTGAGGTCTCTCCTGATAACAGGTGAGTAAATCGGAATTTGTATTTCGGCTGATTTTAGAGGAATATTTGTATGTTTCAAAAATCAACACTTAGAAACTTTTTCAGCAAAAAGCAGACAATGATATCCTATGGAAGGAAATTCAAGTTACTGGTAAGTACGGTTAAAATTACTTTTGAGGATCAGTACTGGGCTGAAAGATGCAGCACTGAGGTCTCTCCTGATAACAGGTGAGTAAATCGGAATTCGTATTTCGGCTGATTTTAGAGGAATATTTTAAAGTTCCAAAACTCCACACTTAGAAGAATTTCCAAGTGAAACCAGTCAATGTTAGCCTATGGAAGGAAATTCAAGTTACTGGTAAGCAATGTTCCCTCTAATTATTTTCCTCTGTGTGCGGCAGTGTAGGGTCTCTGTGCGCTGCAGCCATGGCTATGTGCGCCAGGAACCAGACTGCGGATGCGTGCAGCGCCAAATATCACTCCAAACTTTTGCTTAGAAAAGTGAAAAGATGGTGCACTTCCACACATACAGCGCCACGTTTGGGTCTTAAGGCAGGTTTGCAATTTGGATACGCATGCCATGACATGAATTGGCTACACAGGCAAGTACACTTCGGGTTTAGAAAAGCACAAGACTCCAACGGTGGTACCATCATAAGATTTTACTAAAGATTCTTAACTGGAGCACTGTTCATTGGGTGGGGAAATGTTGGGAGCCTATACAAGATCACATATACACAATAAGTTACACACTTACATAACATATTTACAATTTGATGGGCAAGCTACTGAGTAATGTCGGGCTATCCCGTCAAAGATAGTGTATGAAATGCGATTAACTTGAATACTTTCACAAAGACCCGCAATCAGCCCCGCAGCCGCGCTCTTTTAAGAAAAGAAATGCATCAAGTCCAAAAGCACGACATGTTTTAAACGTCGTGCTTTTGGACTTGATGCAGGTGGCATCTGACATGCTACTTGTTATATTATATATCTGGATGCAGAGAGAGAAAGAAGCAGCAAAATACAACCAATGACAAAGCCAATAGTCCTGGCTTGTTGTAGGTGTAATGTTACTTGTATTATATATCTGGATGCAGTGACAGAAGCAGCAAAATACCAGTCAGGCAGCACACTATGCTAAGCACAGATTTTCAGTTTGTGTTTTTAAGCCACACCCTTAATTACATCGGTCACACCCCTTTAAGAGACCCCCTAGTTTTTTCATCCCACTTAAAGCCCTTTCTATAAGATTTGTGGACAGTTACTGTAAATATAAAAGAGCATATCTAGAAGTTCTAACATTATGGGATTGGGCTAAATATAATAAAAACGTTTCCTATGTTCTTTGTACTGCATCTATCTTTGAGGAATACACCTCAGGATCCTGCAAAGGCGCTTTATCTTATCAGGCTATCAAAAATAGTGTGAATGGCCCCATTAGGCCTACAATGAAATAAGTCACAATTCTAGTGAAAGTTACTTTGAGAATCCTGTGTTGTTTTTCAACATATCCTCTCTGAGAGCTTCCTCTCACCACCCCCATCCTCCTCCCACCTGTGCCTTGAATTAGTAATCAGCAGTATTTGTCCAACAGGCCCCTTCTGGTCCTTTGCTATGGATCCCTTTGCTATGTGAGAATCCGCACATCAGAGGCAGGTTGTTTTGTATTGGCTTCTAGACCTGACACAGATCAGTAACTGCGACTTACAGATGTTCAGTGACATGATATTACGAGTTTGCGTGAGAAGGTTATTGGAGCTGAATGGTGTGTAAACATGTTTATTGAGGTCTCTCGGGGTCGCTGTGAGGCCCATCACAGTGCTGGAAAGAATATATACTAAGTAGGCGGCTATATAATGGCTTTTTATCAGAATATCTTACCCCAAGTCCTGTTTCTTTGCACTGCTGCTGTGGATGCCCTTGGTACAATATGGAGGTGAGCAGATTTAGACCCTCATTACGAGTGGCCTAGTTTTATGTGCGATAGTTATCGCACACAATAAAAACTAACATTGATGTGTACACAATTGATTGTGTTATAATTATGATATGTGGTAACTGGAGTTAAAGGACCATTGGAACAGTGTGCTTTACAAATCCTCAAGTACTCCTTTGCATGCACTGTAAAGCGCCATGTTTTAAAAGTCATCTTTTGCAACCCCACTTTTTGCCTTGATTCATAAAAACGGAAAAAAGCATGCTGACTAGCATTTATAGGAAGCACACCAAAAAATAAAAGTCAGTGGGCATAATTATGAGGCGCAAGTACAATGAAAACAAAGTGTTGGGTTCCCCGAAGAAACCTTTCATGCAAACCCAAAAAATGCAAGCGCAAGCCAGTTGTTTGCAATTAATTCTAACCTGATATTCACATTGATCGGAAGTAGCTGTAAGATGCACGTAAAGCTTTATAGAACTTGCAAAAAAGATAAAGCACGATTTTTACAAAAGTGCAAATTGCAAGCCTTCACGCACAACATTTTAAAACTTAGTTCATGTTATGTAAACATCTAAGTGGCAGATGTATGAATCCATACAGAAAAGGGAACAGGAAAGTGGAGTGGTGCATTCAATTTTTATGTGTCAAAATTCGGACTGGGATGCACTGCAACAATAGACTTGCCCATGCACGTCCACTAATTGCAAGTGCATGTGCCATACTCAAGCACACAAAGTTAATCCGGAAACTTGTGCCCTTGTCGTACCCATGTGGACATGCACTCTCGTCCAGTTTGAGAATAACTCTATAAAATGTATATTTGTACAAATATACAGCGCCAATTATCTGATAGAGACCAATTATCACAGGACATGGGGGAAAAGTTGAAAATCTGCAACTGAATGATTACGCCTTCATATTGAACACATTTCTAACTTATGGTATTCACAAAGAATCCCTGGAGTATTCCTAGGAGTGTGGTAGTTTTCCTGCTTAGATAGTTGCCGCCTGCTGGTATTTTGGCACTTCTTTGTCTCTGA
Organism: Calotriton arnoldi; assembly: GCA_963921515.1. Taxonomy (NCBI): domain Eukaryota; kingdom Metazoa; phylum Chordata; class Amphibia; order Caudata; family Salamandridae; genus Calotriton; species Calotriton arnoldi. Next base: position 173,479 of record CAWUFW010019130.1, on the reverse strand, counting down.
TATCAAATATATAATACAAAAAGTAGCATGCCAAACAGAGGCGCAACTAGAGTGAAAATTCGGGGGGGTGGGCTAATTCTTCCAGCAATCGTCAGAGTGAACATGCAGGGGCTCTAAGAAGGGGTGAAAGAACAACAAAGAATCCTTAACAACTAAATGGTCTTTTAAAGACCTGTGAAGTACTTGGGTGCGGCTGTGTATGTGCCCGGGAAGCGGTCTCAGCCCGGGCGGACACACACGAGGGGTGGGGGGGTCTGAAGCCCTGTGAGACCAATGGACGTTGCGCGCCTGATGCCAAATGCCACCTGCATCAAGTCCAAAAGCACAACGTGTAAAACACACGCTGTGCTTTTGGAATTGATGCATTTATTTTCTCAACGGCGGGCTGATTGTGGGCATTTGTGAAAGTATTTGTTAATCGCAGCGCATGACTGTGCTGCGATTAACAGGAATACTTTCACAAATGCCTACAATCAGCCCACAGCCACACTCCATTAAGAAAAGACATACATCAAATGCAAAACCATGACGTGTAAAGCACACGCCCTGCTTTTGCACTTGCTGCATTTCTTTTCTTAATGGAGCAGTGACTGCGGTCTGTTTGTGGGCCTTTGTGAAAGTATTCCTGTTAATCGCAGCACAGTCATGCGCTGTGATTAACATGATTTTTTCACAAAATCTCACAAACAGCCCACAGCCGCGCTCCATTAATAAAATAAACGCAGCAAGTGCAGGGACAACTTGCTGCCGAACGCCTGCAGAGGCTGCCAATCTGCATACAAAAATACACTTACCTGAAGTGACCTCGTGTTTTCCGTACTCTCCTCGTGGACACTGTTAACACCGCTTCCCACAAACAGAAAATGATTGTTTTTCGCGCCGCCCGCATATAAATGCGGCGTCGCGAACGTTCTAGCGGGACGTCCTGTGTGCGCGCTTCACACAAGACAATGCGCGCTGGGGGTCACAGAGGTGCGCGGGCGCGCATGCGCGCACCCTACAGGGAACACTGCTGGTAAGTACGGTTAAAATTACTTTTCAGGACCAGTACTGGGCTGAAAGATACAGCACTGAGGTCTCTCCTGATAACAGGTGAGTAAATCGGAATTCGTATTTCGGCTGATTTTAGAGGAATATTTGTATGTTTCAAAAATCAACACTTAGAAACTTTTTCAGCAAAAAGCAGACAATGATATCCTATGGAAGGGAAATTCAAGTTACTGGTAAGTACGGTTAAAATTACTTTTGAGGATCAGTACTGGGCTGAAAGATGCAGCACTGAGGTCTCTCCTGATAACAGGTGAGTAAATCGGAATTCGTATTTCGGCTGATTTTAGAGGAATATTTTAAAGTTCCAAAACTCCACACTTAGAAGAATTTCCAAGTGAAACCAGTCAATGTTAGCCTATGGAAGGAAATTCAAGTTACTGGTAAGTACGGTTAAAATTACTTTTCAGGACCAGTACTGGGCTGAAAGATACAGCACTGAGGTCTCTCCTGATAACAGGTGAGTAAATCGGAATTCGTATTTCGGCTGATTTTAGAGGAATATTTGTATGTTTCAAAAATCAACACTTAGAAACTTTTTCAGCAAAAGCAGGCAATGATATCCTATGGAAGGAAATTCAAGTTACTGGTAAGTATGGTTAAAATTACTTTTCAGGATTAGTACTGGGCTGAAAGATGCAGCACTGAGGTCTCTCCTGATAACAGGTGAGTAAATCCGAATTCGTAGTTCGGCAGATTTTAGAGGAATATTTGCACAATGGTGAAGGTAGGGGGCGGGGCCTGAGGTGACATCTGTGCAAACGCGCCCCGTGGCGCGTTTTAAGTTGGGGGATTAAGTCCCCTTGAATCATGAGGGTCCCTAGGGGCCAACTAGCCCACCAGGAACCTCCAGTATGCGCCAGGGGCTGCGTTGCAGAGACGTGTAGAGGGGCCACACCCCTTTTACACCTCTCTGCAACGCAGCTCTGTGGCGCTTTCTGGATGTACCTGTTGGGCTAGTTGGCCCCCAGGGACCCTCAGGATTGAAGGGGATTTAATTCCCCATCTTAAACGCGCCACGGGGCCTGTTTGCACACATGTCACCTGAAGCCCCGCCCTCCCTTCACCACTGTGCAAACGCGCCCCGTGGCGCGTTTTAAGTTGGGGGATTAAGTCCCCTTGAATCCTGAGGGTTCCTGGGGGCCAACTAGCCCACCATGTACCTCCAAAAGCGCCACAGAGCTGCGTTGCAGAGAGGTGTATAAAGGGGCGTGGCCTCTGTACACCTCTCTGCAACGCAGCCTCTGGCGCATACTGGAGGTTCCTGGTGGGCTAGTTGGCCTCAGAGACCCCAGTATTCAAGGGAATTACTTCCCCATCTGCAACGCGCCAGGGCGCGTTTGCAGAGTGGTGAAGGAAGGGGCGGGGCCTGCGGGCCGATCGTTTTTTGTTTTTTCCCCTGAAGGGGGGCTGTGTGGCCCCCCTTCCTTTTTCTTATTTTTGGGCCCTGGGGACCCCATCCCCCAGGGCCTTACCCCCTTTTTTTTTTTTTTATTTAAAAAAAAAAAAAAAAATCTGGGGAGGGGGCCGCGTGGCCCCCTCCCGAGCCACTACTTGCCCCGGGGACCCCATCCCCCGGGGCCTGGCCTCTGGTTGGGGACTGTGGGGGGTCCCCAAACCCCCACAGTCCCGCCGGCTCCCCGTGTCCTACGGGAGCCGTCATTGCTTTACACATGGGGAGCAGCTAACATGCTGCTCCCCGTGTGGAAAAGCAATTGTCTTTGGATATTGGAAGCGAGAGCAGGTTTCCCTGCTCTCTCTTCCAATATCCAAAGCAGTTTGCAATGACAGGACGGGAGCCGCGAGGCTCCGTCCCTGTCATTGCAAACAGCAGTGTCCCGGGGGTAGGCACCCCGGGACACTGCAGGAGCCGGCCCTGGGGGGTGGCGGTCCCCAGGGCCACCACAGGCTCCAGGAGGGGGGCCGCGCGGCCCCCTCCCCACATCAGCACAGCCCCGGGGAGGTGGTGGTCCCGGGGCTTCGGGGTCCAAAACGGACCCCCATTTTAATTTGTTAGTGCCCCGGGAGGTGGCGGTCCCGGGCGTGTGGGGGCTCGAGCCCCCCACACAGAAAAAAAAAAAAAGAAGCCCCGGGGAGGTGGTGGTCCCGGGGCTGCGGGATGGCTCAGAGCCCTCCCGCATCATTTTAAAAGAAAGCCCCGGGGGTGGCGGTCCCTGGGGCTTGGGGGCCCTTAGAGGCCCCCCATACATAAAATAAACACCCCCCCAGCATGCCCCCGGGACTTGGCCCACCCGGGGGCAAGTGTAACATCGAGCGCGGGAGACCGCGCTTGATTTTATCGGCAGGATCCGCGCACCCTGAGCACATCCTGCCGATTAAAAAAAAATGCTTTTCTGCCCAGGGGTCCTTATGGGACCCCTGAGCAGACCTAGGGGTCAGGGTGTTTCTACCCTGCCCCCTTTGTGCGCTTTGCGCACTTGTTTCTGTCCCTCGGAGGGACAAAATGGCTGCCAACATTTCCTGAATCGGAATGTTGACAGCCAGCTGACAACCAATTAACATGCAGCTCGTGATCGGGACGGTGCGCGCAGGGTGCGCTCAGGGTGCGCGGATCCTCCGTGCCCATAGATATATATGTACTTTTACTTTTGATTTTCTCAGCAACTACTGAACGGATTTACACCATTTAACAAAAAGGGTTCTTTCTGAACCAAGAACTACCTCTTTGCCAAATTTGGTGTAATTCCGTTCAGCAGTTCGAGGCTGTAGCCGTGTCTAAAGTTTCCTATGGAAAAATGAATGGGGAAAACGCGTTTTGGGACCCCCTTTTTTCTCGGCCCCGCTTGACGAATCACCCCGAGACTTTCAGGGTAGGAGCGGACCGGAGCGCCCCACAAAGTTTGAAAATTTTGCGAAGATACGTCAACCGGCAAGAGAGTTATTTCAAATAGAATGTCGCGGATTTCCTATGGAAAATAGGTTCTAACTATAACTATCTACTGGCGACCGCCAGTAGATAATATATATATATACTTGAAGATGGAGGATCACAAGAAAACAACAGCCAGCCAGGGCAAAAATCTGGATCCCAAAGGATACAATGAATCACAAAGAAATAAAATATCCAAGAAAGAAGTGACTCAAACAGATAGATTCACCAAAGAACAAAAATATATTTCCACTACAATGTTTCAGCTTCCGCCTTCCTCAGGTAGTAACCATCTTGTACTACCTGAGGAAGGCGGAAGCTGAAGCGTTGTAGTGGAAATATATTTTGTTCTTTGGTGAATCTATCTGTTTGAGTCACTCTTTCTTGGATATATATATATATATATATATATATATATATATATATATATATATATATCGATTGTGTCACAGTTCCCGGGGCTGAACATTTCTGTGAAACTCATGTAAGGGGTCAGGGTGGAGGCACTCTGAGTCCATGTTTGAAAAATGGGGGTGCTAGTGATACAAGCTATGTGTCCAAAATAGATTTTTTTAATCATGTGCGATATTCGCGAAGATGTTGCGATCATCAGCGTGGCCCCCGTATAATGCTGCAACTCTTTGCGATTAGCGACATCACCGCAACTTCCGGTGTCACCGGCAAACACGGGGAACACCAACTAAAGTGGTTTTATTGAAAATTCATTAGAGAGAGACAACTTTAAACAGCATATTACTAAACAACTAGTGTCAAACATCAATTACATCAATTACAATATATCTATATATGTGTTTCAGAGTTTCTGACAAGCACGCCCTATTCGCAATTAGCGACGTCACCGCGACTTCTGGTGTCACTGTGAAAATGGGAAACACTAAGTAAAAGTGGTTTTCTTGAAAAATCATTATAGAAAGTCAACTTTAAGGAGGAGATTACTATGCAACTAGTGTCAAACATCGACTACAATATGTCTATATATGTGTTTTAGAGTTTCAGAGAAACCCGTGCTATTCACGATTAGTGACATCACCACGATGTCTGGTGTCGCAGCGAAAACTGGAAACACTAAGTAAAAGTGGTTTTCTTGAAAAATCATTAGAGACAGACAACTTTAAAGTGGAGATTACTAAACAACTAGTGTCAACCATCAATTAAAATATGAAATTAATATATGTGTTCAGAGTTTCTGTAAAACAGGTGCACTTTGTGGTGGCATCGCGGGGATAGCGTAGATGTTGCAACAATTAAAAAATTAGAAAACAACCAACACTTATAAATCCACTGAAATAAATAATAATTGATACCTTTCTAAAAGACTCCTAAAAGACTCCTCCAGCGCAGACCAAACACCTTTGAGTGGTGCCTCCTCCTGTCAAGTTCTGACTATGTATGCATACGAGTTCTGCAGGATCAGAACGATTATCAGCTTGGGTCCACCGCTCAAAACCCCCAATTCTGCATACCATAAAGGCACAGAAGCTTGGAGTGATTGAGGGAGAGAAAGGGTAGTGGGGAAAGGAACTGCAAGGAAGGAGACCTGTAAAGAAAAGATAATGACAATTAAGGTCTTCACTCTCGCTGCTATTAGAAGATTACTTATATATAATGTTTTGCTATTAAATTTACCTATCATATGGGGTGCCGCCTTATGGAACCAATGACTTTTCTTATGCACCACGTTTAGTCTCATATATCCTTCCTTGCTGATATGCACAAAAATGGTGTAATACAAACGAATCACAAGTAAATTAAAAAATCCTCATTCAAACCTTTGTGGTCTTAGTGTAAGGCAGGCCATGTGCTATACAGAAATTCATACATACCATGCACACACTGTAAATCACATGTATGTTTGTCCATAATGAATATTCGCATCAACAAACCAAATAATGGCACCAAACATTACATTCAGAAAATCCTTTCTTTTTTGTAACGGGAAATATGCAGCCAATGGTGCCAAAATCAGCCAAAAATCCTTTAGGCAAATTATCCGGACTCACAAAGTAAATGTTAATCAAAGTGTTTTTTTATCTCCCAAGTTGAAATGTCACCAGCAAAAAGACTCCCCTTACAAAAATAGAAGAACCAGTCTTGTATTTTATGAGTTTTACGAAAAAAGCAGGTAGTAAAAAAACACTCTGTGATTCAGCAGCACAACATCCTTAACCTGAAATATCAAATAGTCACTTATCTGTATAATGTCAGAAGCCCAGCATGCTTTGCCTAACAGCATAAGAAGTACAGCTAAACAGCTGTTCCTAGCAACAGGCTTGTAGAGTGCAAAAGGTCATGAGACTTCCACAAAGAAGAAACAAATTCAAATAAATCAAGAGCTCCTTGCGCTGCTGAAAATGAAAGCACACCAGCTGGTGTGTATCCAAGAACAACCAGAGAAATCCTCCCGTGGTACTTTAACAGGAAACTTGGGAATGACAGAAAAGGCAGACCTCCTTTAGCCACCAAAATCCACAGTTCCTTTTACTGGAAAACATAGAAGTCCTGCCAAAACTGGCAACGTTAAATTCGCACTTCTTCAGCTTCACTCGAGAATAAAGCTGACTTCACAGGTGAATGGAATTACGCATGTCAGCCTACGTGCAAGTGCTCTATTTATGGTCACTCCCCCTCATGATTGATTGAGCTGTTCGCAATGGACTATAGCAGTTGTAGTGAACTTCATTTATGTCTATAGAGGAAATAACATTGTATTACCTTTGTTTTTTATTGTGAGTTTCTTAAGCCTGCATGTTAAACTTGAAGGTGCCTAGGCCTGCCTTTTCCTGACACTTCTCCCTTTAGTAACAGACACTTCTCCCTTCACTAGGCTTTGTAATGCTTTAAAGAATTTCATTTTCAATCAAAAATATGTAATATTAACAAATTACGTTTTGTTTAAACCAGGAAATGATATTTCACTGTTCGGCAATCACAGCCAATTGCATTGCGTCTCTCTATAATGTATTTGACCAATACCAGTGCAGCTCTACACAAACTGACAAATACCAGCGTGGCACACTTTGGCATCAATCTCAATCCTCGCAGCATTTCACCCTCCTTTGAAATTTTCACAAGTGCGTTCTCTAAGCAGTTTACATAAAATAAATGCAAGCAATTTCAACAACAAACTCTGTCTGCTCTTGTAAAGAAGTTTAAGATTATTCATACACACTAGAGATAATTCAGAACAACACCTTCTGACCTATCCTAACATTCACTCCAGGTAAAACCTCGACCAGCAGGATCTCACTCGAATTGATACAGTTCTTCCCTGTGCACTGAGATCAACTATACCAACCACATCTCACAATCACACAAGATAAAGACCCGATCTTAATAATGCTGTTGAAGACATCTCATGACCAGCAACACAACACAGCAAACAACTACATCTAGGGGCATATTCACAAGGAGCTATTGCCGAATTAACGGCACTTTATCGCAGCCAAAGTCGTGATAAATGTACCCCCCCATTCACAAGCCGGTGTAAACCGCCCACAGCACCAGTTTACCCGCAATAGCAGCCGCAAAAAACATCGCCACAGAGGACCCCCGCAAATATCGCTAATGAGATGCAGAGTAGGCGTTCCCGTGACAAAAACCGAGACAACAGCACACCTCAACATTCACAATGACCAGCCACATCCGCGATAAAAACACAAAACAGGCGATAAGGCGCGTTAGCACCAGGAAATCTACACCTGCTCTGACCTGGTGTAAAGTCGGACGGCAGCCAGCACCACAAAAGGGAGCACAGCCCAGGGCCACATCCGAAGGGCAACAGATGCCATGGAGCCACCCATCATGCGGCCCGGACACCCAAGAGGGCCACAACACCCACCGACACCACCCCAGGACCCCAACCCACACCCAGAACACCCCCCCCCGGACCACCACAGACGCAGTGCAGACAAAGACAGCGGAGCCCCAGGAAACGTACCAGCCGCACAGGCCCAACATCTGACAATGTCACCGTCCACTACAGGCTGAAAGGGACAACCAAATTATGCATCCTGACCATCATCGCCTAACTGGCCTACGACACCAACTCAGAGGACAACCAACATCCCACCCCACACAAAGCTGATGGTGTGGCTGCACCTGTTGGCCCCTGGGACCCCCCATCCAACACCCACCAGAGTCGGAGGAGTCTCACAGCCAGCCACATCCAAGTCCCCCACACCTGTCCTGGACATCACCATCACCCTGGTACCCCAGTCCCCATACGTACAACACAATGCGCAGGATCCGCTGGAGACGAAGCAAGGACCATACGCCATAGCAGGATGCACGCATGTGTTGGGGGCAATACACAGCACACATGTACTACCTGTGCCCCCTGGTGACACAGCACACAATCACCGGAACAGGAAGCACACGTCTCACACCAATGTGCAGGCAACAACAGAACACCGTGGAACACCCAACAATGTTGGCTTCAAATACACAGCCAGTGTGCATGATACCTTCATCCTCCGACAGTCCATCATCAACCAGCGTTCCCAGGATGGCAACAAGGGAAATGCACAGCCCCTTGGCAATATACAAATGAACACCCCACACACCTCAACTCCACAACCATGCAACTCACAACGCTGGCAATGCACACGTCACAAAATCACATACAACAGGCACAAAAATATGCCCACCCACCAGACACAACAGAACAACTTACAATGTCCACATGGGCAAGCCTTGAAAATGAGCCAGCAACGGCATGGCACCTCAGCCACATAATAGCCGAATGTGGGGAGAGGTGGCAACCAGGCATGTGTGAAGGATGCAGTAGAACCATGATTGGGAAAGTACACAATGCCAAGAGTGCCGGAGAATTGATGGACACCTCGCAATCAATCAATCAATCAATCATTTGTAGAGCGCGCTACTCACCCGTGAGGGTCTCAAGGCGCTAAGGGGTGGGGGGGAGCAGCTACTGGTCGAACAGCCAGGTCTTGAGACGTCTCCTGAAGGTCAGCAGGTCCTGGGTCTGACGCAGGTGGACGGGGAGGGTGTTCCATGTCTTGGCGGCGAGGTGGGAGAATGATCTTCCGCCGGTGGTCGTTCGGCGGATGCGTGGGATGGTGGCGAGTGCGAGGTCGGCGGAGTGAAGCTGGCTGGTGGTTTGGGGTGTAGAAGGACAGTCGCTCGTTGAGGTATGCTGGTCCGGTGTTGTGGAGTGCTTTGTGAGCGTGGGTGAGGAGCTTAAAGGTGATCCTCTTGTTGACCGGGAGACAATGCAGATCTCTCAGGTGGGTGGTGATGTGGCTGTGGCAGGGGAGTCCGAGGATGAGGCGTGCGGAGGCGTTTGTATGCGTTGGAGTCTCTTCTGGAGTGTAGCCGTGGTTCCTGCGTAGAGGGCGTTGCCGTAGTCCAGCCTGCTGCTGATGAGTGCTTGGGTGACCGTTCTTCTGGTTTTGGTGGGGATCCATCTGTAGATCTTGCGGAGCATGCGGAGGGTGTTGAAACAGGAGGAGGAAACTGTGTTGACTTGCTGGGCCATAGAGAGCGTTGAGTCCAGGATGACCCCCAGGTTGCGTGCATGGTTGGTGGGTGTTGGGGCAGCTCCCAGCGTGGTCGGCCACCAGGAGTCGTCCCATGCAGAGGGGGTGGAGCCAAGGATGAGGACCTCCATCTTCTCCGAGTTCAGTTTCAGCCGGCTAGTCTTCATCTTCATCCACTCAGTATGCAGAACACACCCATATCCATGGCGACATACACCGCTTGCGTATGGAGTGTAGTGGACAGTGGATGCCACCATGTCACCCCAGCCAGTGTTGCCTGTTACGCCCCCCCTAAGCATCAGCGGAGTGGGATAGCCCGGCGTACGCCACGCCAGCGTAGGGGTGTGAATAAAAAGCACATAGGCCTGGGCATGGTCCTCTTCCAGAAAGACCCACGTCTCTGCCAGGGCGGTGCCTCCCACCACGCCATGAGGCCGACGCCATCCTCATGAGCGAAGTTGCCTGCAATGCCGTGCGCCTGCCGGACCCCGGCACGCTGGACCACGAACCCGTCAGGCCAGCCCCTGCACAGCCAGGCCACATTGATCACCTTCCGACACAGGCGTGTGTCAAGGAGGGCCCACCACGTGCCGGCGCAAGCCCCAAGCCCGAGACCTTGGCAGCCACCTCAGACCATCACGGCCTCCACGACACAGGCCGGCTTTATTCCTTTTTCGTTTACGTACTCCACTGCCGCCCCCGGCCTACTCTTCGGACCAGTAGGTCCCATATGTGAAACTGTGTCCTGAGTCATGAATAATGTTAAACAACAATATCTCAACCGGTATAATTAGTAAGGACAGTTAGAATTGCATGGACAACACATTACAAAAAGGAAAAAAGGGAGACTCTGAAAGAAATTTTTGAAAAGTGCACTTGGCATCATATATTTTAAGAACACAATAATGCAGGTACAGTTGTAGCAGCACTGTAGGCAATGAAATGCAAGAGCAACCCGAATTGGACTTGGTGCTGAATTGTGTTTGTGACACACAAAGTGGCGACGCAAGTGACAATGTGGAATCAGCGAAAACGGCGCAAAGTGCAATTCGTGAACAGATATATACAGTGAGTATATGTGGTTCACAACAGTAATTTTCAATTTGTAATCGAGGCAGTCATTTTTTAGTTGAACCACAAAGGGTAATGCGCCATCAGTTGCGCTGAGGGGTCGACGACGTTTCGATCCTATGACTCAGGATCATCTTCAGGACCGAGTTGCTGTGTATAAGCGGTGCTGTACAGGGAGGGAATGGAAAGGGATCAGGGAAGGGGGAAAAAGGGAGAGGTACTAATATTTACGCGTGAATGTGAGATTAGAAACTGATGATAAAAACGTGAAAGATAGCAGCGGAGTGGAGCGTGAAAGGGAGAAATGGCCAAATGGGAGAGAAACAGTCAAGAAGTATCCGTGCGCGTCTGGCGACTATTAAAGGAGTGAGATCTGTGGGCGCATGGGCAGATGTATACTGAGATAGGGCTAATGGAAGTGCTCGGGAAACATGCAGGCGCGACGTGGTCTACCTGAGAAGGACTCGTGTACCAGGGGGGGATGGCGAATGCAGTATACATCAGGTTTCCAAGAAAGGAGATCCTAGGGAGAAGAGAGGGAACCGTAAACTAACTGGCCAGTGCGTTAACAGCAGTAATGAGAGTGCGCGGGGAAACTAGGTATACCTGGGAGCAATCCACGTCAAAAGAGCGTGGTAGCTGGTGCCGTGTCACGGAGAAAACATCGGCGGCTGGACAGCAATTAAGGGAACTCCTCGGTGTACCGTGAATCGGTACCGATGGGGGAGATCTAGGAAAAAGGAAGGGTAAACTGTTACCTTGGGCCGAGAGGAAGCCCATCTAAAGGAACTGCTGAGGGATGCAGCAGAGCTTACCTTGGTGTGAGGAATGGATCCTGGAAAAATAATAAGGGGACGCCGGAATCAGCGTCTGGCCGCCACGATCGTGTGCGGTAGAGTAGTGAAATGCCGCGACAGTGGTCTAAGGCATAGCTCACTGCTTCCGGGATGGTGATGTCACGGAGCATGTGATCACGAAGAGGCCTCCAGGTTAAAGGTGTCTCTATGGGAGCCTGTTTTGCCCCGAATTTTGCTATTCTCTTCGTCCATCACCTGGAAATTACTCACATTCTCACCGCCAATAACCCCTTTGTCAACCACATTTCGCTTTGGCGACGCTACATTGATGATATTCTTCTATTATGGAAAGGCACTACACAGAACCTTAACCCCTTCATTGAATGGCTCAATCAGTCCCAAACCCACTTGAAATTTACCTGCGAGTCCAAATCCAATGACCTTCCATTCCTAGACGTCATAATTCACGCAGAAGACGACAAAATCGGCACTTGCCTGTACCGTAAGCCAACCGAAAGAAACACCCTTCTTCAGTACTCTAGTTATCACCCGCGAGGTCTCCGGGATGGCCTTCCCTACGGCCAATTCTTACGCATTCGCAGGAACTGCAAATGGCGGAAGGATTATTTCCGCGAATCGGATATCCTGATCCAAAAGCTGCTTGACAGGGGTTACCCTAAGCGTCTAGTTACCAGAGCCCGCAAAAGAGCCTGGTACTGCCACCGGGAACATCTTCTCACGCCTCAACCTAAGAAAAATATGACCCGGATCCCCTTTGTCTCAAGATTCAGCCCCAGTAGCAATAAAGTTAGCAAGATCATTAAACACAACTGGCCGCTGCTACAACCATTTGAAATGTTCAGAGAAGCTCCGCTCTTCTCGTATCAACGAGAGCAACAATTTAGCCACACATCTAGTACATGCCATCACGTGGCCAACAGAAACCCTAGGCAAGAATACCATCACGGCCTCCTGGGGTTTACCCCCTGCTATTGGACACTACAAATGCCAAGCCTGTGTCGTCTGTGACCTCACTGTCAATACTAAAGACTTCAAAATCAATAACCAATCCTACAAACTCAACACCCTCACGAATTGCAGGTTCCAAAATGTGATTTACGCTATTCGTTGCCCATGCGGCCTCATCTACTTTGGTCAGACCACTCAAATGGTCAAACAAAGGATTATTCAACACAGAAGCAGAATCCATTGTAAAGTTTTGACTGCACCACTGGTCTCACATTTCATTTAACATAACCACATAACAGACATCACCTGGCAGGTGATAGACCAACCCACACTTCCCATCAGAGGCGGTGACATCAAAGCCCTTTTGAACAAGTGTAAATGCAAGTGGATTACTATTTGTAACTCAGTTAACACAGGCTTGAACACAATTGACGAATGGAATAGCACCATTTCATTTTGACATTCTTCCATATGAAACTAGCTCCTATCCTTCCTGAGTCTCATGTACCTGAGTCCGTCAGCTACACGTATTTCCAATACTCAGGCTCCCTTGTCTTCTGCACATCAGTCTAACACACTAGTCCTTGCCTTACTGATTCAGCCCTCTTTCACATTGATTTGGTTCACCATCCCCTTGTTCTGTTATTTCCGTAAACTTAGGTTTACGATGCATGCATACAATCCATTTGATCGATTGCTTTGACTTTGTATAGACAGAATTCTTTGATGTGTATTTGTGACTTTTAATTCGTTACATCCAATATTTTTCTCTGTATTCAATACGTGACTGGATCCGTATTATGTTTCTACCACCACGCTTGTAAATATACTTTTATTCTGTTCCAAACGTGTTATAGACCCTCCCACCCTTCCCTCCTCATCCCCACCCCTTTACCGTGCAGCGCGACCTTCTATTGGCCTCTTCGTGATCACATGCTCCTTGACGTCACCATCCCGGAAGCAGTGAGCTATGCCTTAGACCACTGTTGCGGCATTTCACTACTCTACCGCACACGATCGTGGCGACCAGACGCTGATTCCGGCGTCCCCTTATTATTTTTCCAGGATCCATTCCTCACACCAAGGTAAGCTCTGCTGCATCCCTCAGCAGTTCCTTTAGACGGGCTTCCTCTCGGCCCAAGGTAACAGTTTACCCTTCCTTTTTCCTAGATCTCCCCATCGGTACCGATTCACGGTACACCGAGGAGTTCCCTTAATTGCTGTCCAGCCGCCGATGTTTTCTCCGTGACACGGCACCAGCTACCACGCTCTTTTGACGTGGATTGCTCCCAGGTATACCTAGTTTCCCCGCGCACTCTCATTACTGCCGTTAACGCACTGGCCAGTTAGTTTACGGTTCCCTCTCTTCTCCCTAGGATCTCCTTTCTTGGAAACCTGATGTATACTGCATTCGCCATCCCCCCCTGGTACACGAGTCCTTCTCAGGTAGACCACGTCGCGCCTGCATGTTTCCCGAGCACTTCCATTAGCCCTATCTCAGTATACATCTGCCCATGCGCCCACAGATCTCACTCCTTTAATAGTCGCCAGACACGCACGGATACTTCTTGACTGTTTCTCTCCCATTTGGCCATTTCTCCCTTTCGCGCTCCACTCCGCTGCTATCTTTCACGTTTTTATCATCAGTTTCTAATCTCACATTCACGCGTAAATATTAGTACCTCTCCCTTCTTCCCCCTTCCCTGATCCCTTTCCATTCCCTCCCTGTACAGCACCGCTTATACACAGCAACTCGGTCCTGAAGATGATCCTGAGTCATAGGATCGAAACGTCGTCGACCCCTCAGCGCAACTGATGGCGCATTACCCTTTGTGGTTCAACTAAAAAAATTACTGCCTCGATTACAAATTGAAAATTACTGTTGTGAACCACATATACTCACTGTATATATCTGTTCACGAATTGCACTTTGCGCCGTTTTCGCTGATTCCACATTGTCACTTGCGTCGCCACTTTGTGTGTCACAAACACAATTCAGCACCAAGTCCAATTCGGGTTGCTCTTGCATTTCATTGCCTACAGTGCTGCTACAACTGTACCTGCATTATTGTGTTCTTAAAATATATGATGCCAAGTGCACTTTTCAAAAATTTCTTTCAGAGTCTCCCTTTTTTCCTTTTTGTAATGTGTTGTCCATGCAATTCTAACTGTCCTTACTAATTATACCGGTTGAGATATTGTTGTTTAACATTACGTACCTACCCACATCTCAACGTGGTTTATGGGTTATACTCCTGTTGTTATTTACCTGAGTCATGAATGGCAGTGACCCCAAATCCGGGCCAGCGGCCACAGCACCATACCCCCCCGATCAGTGAGTCATAGTTCCATATGGGCATCTTGCGACACGTGGTGCCACTAACCCTGTTCAACGCCAGCCTGCTACACGTGGTGCCACTAACCCTGTTCAACACCAGCCTGCTACACGTGGTGCCACTAACCCTGTTCAACGCCAGCCTGCTACACGTGGTGCCACTAACCCTGTTCAACGCCAGCGGGCTACACATGGATGAGGGACCAGGACTACCCTGCTGACCAGTAGGTCACACAACCAGCACCTAGTTGCAAAGCACGAATGGCGGAGTCCACACCAGTGGTCGCACGGAGAGGTGTAAGAGGAAGATGCGGCTCAGTCCTGACGAATGCCGGGTCACATACACGGAGGTGACCTTAACACGTGGTGCCACTGAACCTGAACTACGCAGGCCGGTGGGGCCATCCAACCCATGCCGGAGACACTCGGTGAATGGGCTGTGCTGACCGCTGCCTCAGGCCTACACCACGGTCAGGTAGGTCACACATTTGGAACTGAGTCTTGATTACACCATGGCAGTGAACATTATTTAAGGCAGAGAACAATTCACAATACACCCTCCGATGTGGTGGCAACAAGTCTGTGCATGGCATCACAACCACACGTGTCTGTGGGCCTACGCGGACCACTGCTCTCAGCCTACGCTGCGCACGAGTGGGATCACAGATTTGGAACTGAACATCAGTAATTCAAAAGGCAGAATACATTTCTTCGCACGCACGGAGGGGCGTAAGAGGATGACACGTTGCAGTCCGGATGGAACAGGATCAGCGTCACGGAGGTGATTGAACACTACCGACAACTGCCACTGTGTCACTAACTCTGTGCCTCGTGAGCCAATGACCCGTGGCTGTGGGCCACTGCTGACCGCTGCTTCCAGCCTACACTGCGGTCCAGTAGGTCACAGAGCATTGATTTAGCATTCTTGGAGTTCACATATGTGTATCGGCATCATCGCAGACTGCATCCCCTCACAGCACCTGTGCCACTAAGTTTGTTCCCCGACATTCATGGACACTCACTGGTCGTACATTGGTAGCGTTTGTGTCTATGGACTAGGGGCTAGTTTTCATCCTCATGTAGCTGATCCCGAATTGTTGGTGCAAACGAGGGTTGCGCTTTCCACTCCTCGATTTGCTGCTTCCAGATAACATCAGACCTTCCGCATCATGCCCTGGAGGACACCTTCCACTGTCCCCCGAAACCCTCCACAACATACACCTCGGACATTGATGGGGACCCGCTCAGGTCGCATGGCCCATCTGACTGCACAGCAAGTCACCGTCCTGTGGTTGGGTGCCTGTGCCGGCCGCAGTGCATCCGGGGCCACTAACTCTGTGCTGCTCAGGCCTGGGACCCCTTCTTCTGAGACATTGAATGGCCTCTGTAGCGATGGTCTTGGGGTCATCAACGCCATGTGTCTGTGGCCCTGCGCTGTCCGCCTCCTCCGGCCCCAACTGCGGGCCACCAGGGCCCACACATGGCATCGAGTCTTGACCGGCCCGGACGTTGCATCACCGCAGGAGGCACACGCCACCACTGCAAGGACCACCTCCAACCGCCATCTGCCAGAGTCAAAAGGGTGGTCCTGACAGACCTACCGTGTTGCTCAGACCTGTCGTGGATGCCATCATCGGCCTGCAACCCTGCTCAGCACTCCAGGTGCCAGTGTCTCAGTGCACCGCAAGCCATTGTCCGTTACCGATTGAGTTTTGTGCTGTTGTGAGGTTGCGCAGCAATGTCACCTCATGCAGTGGGGAAGACCTGGAACCATGAGGAGGAGGATGTATCAAGTGTGCGGACGGGAGAAGGCACAGACAATGGGTGGGCAGGTGGCAACAGCCCCAAGGCAGGAATGCAGACTGGTGGCGGTAGTCAAGCTACACACCCGGATCTAATACTGGGTATTGCGCTGTGGACTGCGGACGCAACTGTCACCTCAGGCAGTATGGGAGACCTGGGACGTTGATGAGGAAGTTGATGCAGGTGTAACACACCCCACTGCATCTGCATAAGGACTAACCCGAAGGGACACAATCCTAGCAATTTCTTCACATGAGTGCGATCTTCTCTAGTGCCCCTACCTCAGTGCACTGCAACTCACGGAACCTCCAGACTGAATATTGGGTGACCTCTGTCCTTACTCTGGATCCCTCCATGTTGCTCTGCATTTGACTCTGTTATGCTGGTGTTTTCTGTTTCCATTACACTGGTGTCCACTGTTCAGGTTGTTGGCAGCACCAAGCACTCCGTGCGGGCTGGCTTATACTCACCCCACACACATCCAGCACAGGCGTCACTGTACATGTGGCCCTGCCAATAAAGGGGCCGGGCGCACGTGCCCGTAGCCAGTTCAACATGATATGTGCATGTGTCTCTGTTGAGGTGTGGGTCTCCTTTGTGGGGTGTAGGTGGTCCCTGAAGGGTATTGGACACCCACGTATGTGTTCTAGTTCGCATTCCATGGGTTTGGCAACACCCTCACCTGTTGGGCCACTTCCTTTTGGCGTTCTGCCACCTGGCATTGGGGTGCCATGTGTAGGTGGGTGAAGTGTTGTGAGGCAGCCGTGATTGCGGGTGCTTCATGCTGTGTGGTCTGTTGCAGGGGCTGGGATCTCCTCTGAGTAGCTTGTCTGCCCTGGTCCTGGTGGTGGGTTGTGTGGGATGTCCATGGGCTGTTGTAGGGCGTCGGGGCTGTGGTGTCCGTCTCGGGCATCACTGATGGGTTGTCTGTTCTGACCTGCTGGAGGTGTTGTTTGTCCCTCTGCATTGTGAAGGGGAGGTGCATGTTGGCATTGTGTTGGCGCCTTGTTCTTGTCGACATGCAGACTGTGTGACAATGTACATTGTGACTGTTTGGGCGGTGGTGGCTATTTGAGTTGGGACAGTGTACATTTGGCCTATATGGCTGATGTGGGGTTGTAGGGGTAGATGTGCATCTCACAGTTCCCTGTTCTGTCCAATGTGATTGTTCTGTTTCTGCGCCTGAGTGGACCCAGTTGTGTCCCCTGTTCTGCAGTGTGGGTGTTGCACTTTGTGCCACATTGTCATGGTATGTGCTGTGATTGCTATGTGTGTGTGCTGCAGTGTGCCACGGGGATGGGGGACATGTCCCTGGGTAATTGTGGGTGTGCAGTGTGTTACACCTCATTGTGCATGTGTGGCATTGTGCCCATCATCCCCCGTCCCCCCAGTCCCTGTTGGATCCTCACCCTGTTGTTGTTGTGTCAGGTCCTGTCGAGCTGTGTCCGTACTCCCTACTCCTTGCACCCTCTCCACACTGATGACTGTGGCCTGAATTTCCTCCAGCTCCTCCTGTGGCGCTGGACTGCCACCTCCTGTCGCCGTTGCTGCCTTCCTGTTGGCAGCGGGTTTGTACCTGGTTTAGGTTGTCACATCCTGCCGGCGCCTCTTGGCCTCCTGGATTGGCCTCCTGGGCACTTCGACTGCATTCCAGGTGGTCTGCTTGTGGGTCAATTGCTGGTAGTGTTCTGTCCATCCGTGGCCTTGGTCTTGTTTTCCTGCGGTCTGCACCCCGTCTTCCTCTCCCTTTTCTCCTTGGCCTTGCCCGAGCCAGTTGTTACTTGCTGGTGGTCTGTGGGGGTTGTGGGGTTCGCGTTGCCCTCTGCGCTGGGTCAGGGTGCATCCATGTTGCTACGTGCTTTGGCTTGTTTCTGGTGTGTTGTGTCTGTGGTTTTTATGGTGCAATTTCCCGCCAGACACGTGGGATTTGCAGGCCTGAGGCTGGTTTTCGCTACTTTTTGTACCGCGATCGGCCTCATTGCATGATTTCTCGCGTTTGCATTTCGCATTTTTTCGGAGTTGCGTTGATTTTCACGCTGACATTTGACGCGTTATCTGGTGACTATCGCATGGTACCGCCTTGTTGTGAATTCCACGTTGACACGGGGTTATTTTCCCGTGATAGGCTGAGTTATTGAAAGTTGCGTTACGCTACTCTTGCGGTAGTTATCACACGTGTGAATATACCCCCTAGTGTCTTCAACACTGACAACTTCTACCATGTAGGTATGTATCCAGGGATCTTACGATGGACAAGATAACAACTTCAACTTCTCTGCATTGAGCCCCACATTCACACATCAGCTTAAATCATCTCCACAAAACACCACACAGCCACTGCAAACTACCCCAATCTAAGCATAGCATTTGCAACGTGCAACCCTATTAATATTCACACTCCTTCTAAACCACTGGAACTCCATTAATCCTTCAACCGAACCATAGGCTTTTGGGTTTTGGACTGGATTTGGGCAATTTCTAAATAGGACACCCGAACTCCCACACCCCAGTGGATAAACCATCCTCTGCTACCGAGTTGATGCTTTCATCAATCAATATCAATTAACGGCGTAACCCATTTGGCTACACAATAAGGAACAGGAATCGGTAACTATATTTAAGAAGGTTTATTACAAGTTAACAATCAAGTTCAGGTACACGACTCATAACACCATGTCAAAAACGGTGAGCAGACAAAATATCGAAAATAATATATCGATATACAATAATATCGAAGTTAAAATATCGAAGGGACAGAATATCGAAGGGACAGAATATCGATGGACAGAATATCGACCCTAAGGTAAGTAATATCGAATTTTTTAATATCGATGTTACTAATATCGATATTTGTATTATTGTTATGTATTTTGTTATGTTTTTAATATGTATGTGTTATATGTGTGTTTGTTAAGTGTTCTACTTGTTTAAAAATATATGTATACAATTTTTATATGTTAATACATTTTTTTTTAAGTTAATTTTGTTGTTGTTGTACTGTAGCGGGTTCTGGGTTTATAGGGGAAGAGGGTGGGAAGTAATTTAATTATACTAAATTAATTATTAATTTTTAGGAATTATAAATTAATTTTAATTATTTTTGTGTTTAAGTTCTGTAGCGGGTTGTGGGTTTATAGGGGAATAGGGTGGGAAGTAATTTAATTGTAATTAAGATATAATTTATTTTAATTAATTGTTATTGATAATTATATAATTGTTAATTCATTAATAATTGGTAATTAATTTTTATTAATTGGTGATTAATTTTTATTAATTCATTAATTGATCATCAGGTAATTTAAATGTAATTAACGTAGAAATTTATTTTAATTAATTGGTATTGATAATTAAATTGTTGTTAATTAATTGATAATTGGTAATCAATTATTATTAATTGATAATTAATGTTTAATTATTATTATTATTGGTATAAAAAAGCATTTAATTGTTTAATATTAGTTAATTGGTAATTATGTTTTAATAATGTATATGTGTTTTGTTATTAAAAATATTTTATTGTTCAATATTTATTATTTAGTAATTAATATTTATTAATTATTATTTGTTGGTATTTATTATTAATTTATTGTTAATACATTTTCTATTGGTAATTATGTTTTTAATAATTATTTATTGGTATTGGTAAATAGTTTAGAGTTATTTAATAATTCATTAATTATTTAAAAAAATTAATTTATTTATAAGTATGTTATTTGTCATTTCTACGCTATCCAACACTTCCCATACTGTTGCACTCTCTGGAGTTGGAATAGTAATTTTTACCCCTACACTATCCAACACTTTCCCTACTGTTGCACTCTCTGGAGTGGGAATAGTAATTTTTACCCCTACGCTATCCAACACTTTCCCTACTGTTGCACTCCCTGGAGTGGGAATAGTAATTTTTACCCCTACGCTATCCAACACTTTCCCTACTGTTGCACTCACTGGAGTGGGAATAGTAATTTTTACCCCTACGCTATCCAACACTTTCCCTACTGTTGCACTCTCTGGAGTGGGAATAGTAATTTTTACCCCTATGCTATCCAACACTTTCCCTACTGTTGCACTCACTGGAGTGGGAATAGTAATTTTACCCTCACGCTATCCAACACTTTCCCTACTGTTGCACTCCCTGGAGTGGGAATAGTAATTTCTACCCCTACGCTATCCAACACTTTCCCTACTGTTGCACTCTCTGGAGTTGGAATAGTAATTTTTACCCCTACGCTATCCAACACTTTCCCTACTGTTGCACTCTCTGGAGTGGGAATAGTAATTTTTACCCCTACGCTATCCAACATTTTTCTTACTGTTGTTTTTTTGGGGGTTGTAATAGTAGTTTTATTCCCTACGCTATTTAATATTTTTTGTATTATTTTAGTTAATATAGTATATAATTAATTTTAAAAATATTAAAAGTAAAACATTTTTTTTAAATTTATTATAATTGTTTAATTTTTATTTATGTTATTGTTTTATGTGTATAGATGTATTTGTAATTTATATGTTACTTATTAATTTTAAAAATTATAAAATATTTTTAACTATGTTTATTTTAATTATAAGTATTATTTAGTTTATTTTACATATTATTTTTAACAAAAAAAAAAACGATATTTTTGATAACGATATTTTTGACATCGATATTGTTTTTTCGATATTTTTGTACTTACCATGTTGTAGATAGGATTTCGATATTATTGACATCAATATTTTTGTTGCGATATTTTTGTAGGTCGATTTTTTGACCTTCGATATTTTGTCAGTGATCCGTCAAAAACATATAGAATTACAACAGGAAGGAAATTGAGCTGGACCAATATAAGGCAAACAAAAAGTTCAGTAACAGCAATACAAAAGAGTAATACAAGAATTTGGTGTTCAGAGAAGAATCTTAGGTTTTCTTATCTATACATTAGTAAATATAAATCTCCTAAATCAAAGTCCTAACTAAGAGAATGGTTTTTAGAATCCTAAAGAATTTAAAAAATCAGGGAAATTACATAAAGGAAATTTGAACAAGGCAAGGAAAAATTAAGCAGGAAGGTGTCAGCATTTCAGATGCTGAGTCAAGAGTCTTCCAGGGTCACGGGATAAGCCTAAGCCACACTCAGCAAAGAATCAAAAGGAAGCATAGTAGACTAAACCTCTCAGTCCAAAGGAAAGTGAGGTAAAGGGTCAGGACAAGTTCTGTAAGTGTTCTTGTGTCGTTCTGAAAAACATCTGCAAGGGATCGGAAAGAAATCAGAAAGAAGTCTGAACTCAGACGCTGTGAACACCAATAGTCCGATTACGATATTAGATGGACCTGAGTCCATCCAACACCATTTGGGAACTGGGACTGACCGGCCTCCTGTCGTTGGTCCCAACCCAGCAAGTAGGATGCGACCGAACACTGTTCGGCCGCAATCCTATTCTTTACAATGGGAGCATGTATTTCAACCAGAATGCATGCTCTCATTGTAAAGAGCTGAGGTGCAGTTCATCCCTGCAAACCATGGCAGGCACCTCAAGGTGCCTGCCACCGGGTGCAGGGATCAACATGCCCCGTAGGCCACCATCCGGAGGCCTTACACCCATGGGGGCCCTGCTGGGGTCCCCTGAAGTCATATTCTCACAGCCTTTCTGTGTCGGAAATGCTGGCACAGAAAGGCTGTGGGAATCTGCCATTGCAATCCATCAGCAGGAAAGAGCCACCCGAGGGATTACTGGAGGCTTTCCGAATGGCAGACGGGCTCTCCGAGCCTGTCGCAAGCCATTCGGAAATCCTGTTTGGGTTAATTTCGGACCGACTCCATCAAAATGGGTCAGTCAGAAATTAATCCAAACAGGAGATTACGATGCCCTCGGTCAGAGCCATTTTCTACGGCATCGTAATCGGGCCCTAAGTGATAACACACAAGAGTCTCCTGGGCAACACCCATCTGTATGCATCATCAGGGGTCCATTGTCCTCTTCTATTCTCATCTAGCAGACAGAAACATTTGCAAAATCTCTCACACTGGACATGGGAACGACATCGTCTTCTCACACAGGCTAGGTTGCAACACTGCTGAATAGACCTTTCAGTTAACGTTCTGGCTCTCCATGTCCTTTCGTTAAGGTCTTTTTTTCAGGCTGTCTCCTTCTATCACTAGTACAGTAAGGTATCTATTCTAAAAATAACAATACATGCAAATACCTGCAAGAAATGTCATGTTAGCAGAGATTTGAAAACAATATTTTTTGCAGTACAGCAAGCAGACCATGTAAGGACAACTTAAAGTGTTCACTCAATGGTGCACATTTAATATGCTTGCGCACATTTAAACACCAACAACTCTAAGTCTCTAGTTATATAAGAATCATATTGCATGCGGCATACAGTAAAAGCTTAAAGGTATACGGAAAAGTATGTCTAGGAACTACGTTTTCAATGCAATTTATGAACCATTAGTGCGCATATTAAATAAACCTAATTTGTTTTTAATATAAATGAGACTTCATAATGTGAGGATGGCTTTTGTTTTTTATTCAAACGTCTAAATAGTAAATGTCAATTAATGTATTAAGGCACACAGAGGTGACAACTCCGACTTGCTGAAAGAAATTGGAGACAGCAGCACTCGCTAATCAATCTCTCGATCCTCCGGGCTGAAAGATTAAAATACAAAAAGCACATCTTTAAAGAAAATACCTCCTTTTTCCAAGACCAATTTGACTGGTCTAGAAACAGATGCAAGGACCTCTTCAACATCATCAGACAGCAAACCTCCTCTCACACAACACTCAATCAATTACTCTACTAACATTTTTCTCCGCTAAAATATCCAACATCAAACTCTCTCTTAAACCCCCTATCTCCCCATCCAGCACCAAGGACGTAAACCCATGTGAGAAGGGTCACCCAAAGACCTACCACCAAAAGATGGCTGTCCCCCCTCTCAGCAACACTGTTCACCAACCTCAACCTCTTACAATCGAAAAATGATGCAACTTAGACCAAATTCAACCTTATCCCTGAAGAAAAAGTCTGCAAGCTACTCGCTAGCATGAAGCCGACATTGCACATCTCCGACCTTCTCCCTGCAGCGCTTGTCAAAAATCTTGGGGCACACCATCTCCCCTATATGGACCAAAATCATTAACTCCTCCCTATCGAGCAGCTCCATGCAGACCCCCCCTCAAACTCAGACAAGTCACCCAACTCCTCAAAAAAACAGATGCCGACCAAAACAACCTTAACAACTACAGACTAATATCCCTCTCCTTGTCAAAACCATTGAAAAATGTGTGCATTATATTCAGCAGCATAATAACTGGCACGGAGAGTACTCCTCTTCAGTTTCGGCGTGGACAATCACACCATCTTGAAAGCACTTTTGGTAACACAGTGTAAACTATTATGTGACCCGTAATTTAGAAATTGTGTCAGCCATCTTAACATATCTAAAAATGACTCGAGGGAGACCATAAATTTGAATAGCCTAACCATTAGAGTATCTCACTAAAGAACTTGTGCAGCCCAAACTTCTAGTATCCGACGGGCAAAAGGTATTTAGTATTGAATACCAATGTGCATACCTACGCCTCTTAAAGTTAAATAAACGTAGGTTGTCCTGGGAAAATCACTCGATTTCCAAAGTCCTGTGACCCGTACTGAAAACGATGCAGCCATCTTAACGCATTAGGTAAATGACAGAACAAATGTACACTCAGAACCTATCTAAGACACCTGCTGTGGCTACAGAAAATGCATCATAATGTAGTCACATCTTACGGGACCAAATATTATAATGGATCACTATCCCCATTCAAATTAGTGAGAATCTATGAGTTTATGTGTTCATGTACAGAGAGAGTTAGGTAAAAGATAGTCGCCATCTTGGTAAAGAAAATTATCACTAAGTGTAAATCTAAAGATAGTGGAACCTAAGACTATCAGGTATAAATGCAAAATTATTAACCACTAATAAGCTGAACGAGTAATCAAGGATACAGAAACGACGGGTCACCAATTTAATAGAATCAAAACCAAAGTGAGTCAAATGTACCTTACCATACCTTATCTAATGACAATCATCTTAACTTCTAATAAAGTGGGTAATACAAGATAACCCAATGTTGCCAATATCAACACAATCTACTACTACCAAGGATTAGAAAAATATCATGAAAAAGCAAAAGAGTAACACATATGCTGGTCATCAAGTTCTTTCAAAATCGCATAGAAAGCAGTAAAAGGGTTATTCCCATGTATAGAATTAGTCTAAGAGCGTATCAGAATAATATCATTATCAAGGAGTAATGGCACAAAAGGAGGTCAAGCACAGCAAATAAAGAGCTACATAATCCACTAATATACAGATATCATACAATCAAGTCAATTGATATGTATATCCATATTACATTAATGTTACTGTCATAAATGCGTACATGATACAGATGGTTGGCACAAGTCAAGGAAACATAATTTTACAAAACGTAATCTTCTAAAAAATATTGTAGTTCATTATCAATATTCAATCCTCGTTCAACAGATCTAAGTTTCATTATCCATGCCGCTTCACAGTGTCTGAGTTTGAGTTGATGATTACCACTCCGAACATCTCTTCCTACATGGTCTATCTCTTGAAATCTAAAATTGTGTGGTAAATATTGAGACACACATTCCAATGTATGCAAAACAATTGGTGCTCAGAAGTGTTCAGGGACATTCTTCCGTAATGGCCTAATGGTTTCCCAACATACATTTTTGGGCAATGACAAATAATAACAGACTACAAATTTAGTGTCACAATTAATATATATTGGAATGGTAAGGTCACCTGTATCATTGTAGGTAAAGCATACCATTTTGTCTAGTGCCCATCTGCATACACTACAGTGACCATATTTGAGAAAGCCTTTGTTACGGTCAGTTAACCAGTTCCTTTCTATGACTGGTTGAGGATAACTAGGACTAATCATATTAGCCAAAGTACGACCTCTCCTAAATGTTATACCAGGTTTCAGGGCCTAAGATGGTTGAAGTGACTTGTTGAAGGTCAACAGATGCCAGTTTTTCCTAAGAATACCCTGAGTCTGGGTAAAAGCTGGCAACTAATCATAGTTTGTCCTAGGCAACCTTCATAACCTTCTGTTTGAGACTTAAAGTGGCCTTACGAGGCTGGCTACATGCTCGCCGCATAGTGATGTCAATGACAACGACACTCCTATCATAACCTCTATTGATAAATCTTTGTTCAATAGCCTGAAGAGATTAAAAAAAATCTTCATCCTCACTACAGTTTCTGCTAGCCCATATCATTTCACAACTAGGGATGGCATTAATTTGTGTTTTGGGATGAGAGCTCGAGGCATGTAATAGTGAGTTGCACAAAGTCCGCTTTCTGTACAATTTACTGCAGATACCATTACTCTGAATGTATAATTCCACATCAAGGAAAACAATACACTCCTGATTGTACTCATATGTAAAGGACATGTTGCAATCATTAGTATTCATGTAATCAAAAAATTCCTTCAGGAGCTTTAAAGTTCCTGTCCTGCCACAATAGTGTATATGGTCTAGCCATTTACCACCCCTGGCACCCCAGATCCTCCCTGCCTCAAATCAGCCATAAATAGGTTAGTAAAAGATTAAGCAAACCTGGAGCCCATCGCAGTTCCGCTTAACTGTCAATAAAAGATACCATTAAATAAGACCATATTATTCTCAAGGATGAGACTAGTCATTTTCAAGGATTTTGGTGTACTCCAAATACTCTATGGGTTGGGTATTGAAGGAAGTGTCTTAGTGCATTAATTTCAATCTCATGTGTGATGTTTGTATATAAGAGACCACATCCATCATCACTAAAGTCATTCCAGCTTCCCAAGTCACATCACCTTGATTGAGAATATGTTTAGTATCCTGAATATGGGATGGGAGATTCATGACAAAGAGTCTTCAAATACATCCACATATAGTAAAAGTCTTTCAGTTGCCCCCCTTATCCCAGCCACTATCAGTCTCCCCATTGGAAATTGCCAGTTTTTGTTCACCTTGGGAAGGGAGTATAGGAACGGATAACATAGGCAGTCAAGTTGTAAATAAAAGTATTCATCATCACTGAGTAATCCATGACTCCTCCATCTTTAAATTTGTCATTAATCTTCTTGCTAAACTCGGGTATAGGATAAGTGTCAACTCTAGTATAATAGGTAATATTCCCAAGCTGGGAAAGTACCTCATTGTCATAGTCGTCTTTGTTCGTTAGAACAATGTTCCCTCCTTTGTCAGTTTCATGTATAACAAGGTGTTATTATCCAGCAGTTGCCTCAAAGCAAATCGTTCCATATTGGTATGATTATCCCAAAACAACCCCTTCCTATTAGGTCTTGAGTTGCCAATCCATCTGTCTAAATCAAGATTGACAGCTTTATAAAACAAATCAATTATATTCCCAGACCTAAGCTGGGGTGTCCATTTTGATTTTGATTTGAGCCCACTGTCAATACTTAATTCTGTGATAAATTCCAAGTCAGTTAATAATCTTATGATAGTAAAGGGGTGTTCCTCGCAATCCGTAAGGGAAAGGAGAGTAGTGGTATAATAAATATCTTGTATTGTTAGTTTAGTAATTTCAGGTTTCATAGTCACAGGTTTGCCTTTTTGTGGGTTTAGGGTGAAGAATTTCTTTAGTTTCAATAGTCATACAAATGTATGTATATTATCTTTACTTCAAGTATATTACATTGTTGCACAAGACAAAAGCCCATCCACATTTTAGAACTGTATACATTTAAGGTGTCAAAACAAAGTCAGGCAAGTTAATCACATTGTTTACCTGATCCGTGTCTCCATGTGAATCCTTGATTAGGTTTTCTTCCATGAACGAGTCTGCATACCCTTTCTTTCTTCTTGTTGACCCCATTTCTCCGGTACCCCTTCTGGTCTTGGAGTTTCTTTTATTCTGGCTCTGGTGTTCAATTTCCCATTCTTATATGAATCACCTTCTTCAAAAAAGTGTTGTCCCTACTGTGATATGAGGTTCTCTCATCCGCATCTTCATTCTCACTACTGGAAAGGTTGCTGGAGGGAGTTGAGTTGCCACTAACTACAGAGGAACCCCGACTGCTAATGGTCCAATCATCTCTTTTGACCAGATGATTAAAACGTTTAGCATATGTAAATATTCTAACACTGGTGTAATCTATTTCGTCTCTCTTGAGCTTCCTAGCTTTAAATTGTTTGATCTCATTCTGATGTTTATTTAGTATATCCTCAAGAATAGCATAATTCTTTTTTGTGGCTTCCGGGAAATGTATGCCTTAATCTGTTGTTCTAATTCATCAATATCATGGAGTAATTTGCCTATTTTATTGTCTATTCTGACTGCCTAGTGCGGTAACGCCCACCCTGTGTGGTCGCGCTTTCACCTACCTCTACCTCACGATTTTCTTTCCTTGTAGCGCACTAGGCACGGGGAGGTGCCTGGCTCCCGTCCCAGTTGGCGTATGTTTTAGGTCAGCCTTTCCTGCTGCTTTTTATTTAATTGTTTTTATGTGTTTATTTTATCCCACTTTTGTTTATTCTTTATTTTAGCTCTGTTTCTTTTTTCCCTTACTCCAATCTGAGAGGGGAGCCTTCCTGACTGGAGAGGAGCGCTGGGACTCCAGTTTTCACTTTCGGTTGTCCACTGAGTTCATGGAACTATAGCCATGCCCTTTTGGAGGCAGGATATATAATCATGTCAGCTGCGCGGACGCACTGGATTCTGACTGCCTAGTGCGGTAACCCCCATCCTGTGTGGTCGTGCTTTTACCTACCGCTATCTCACGAGTTGCTATCCTTGTAGCGCACTAGGCGCGGGGAGGTGCCTGGCTCCCGTCCCAGTTGGCATATATCTTAGGTCGGCCTGTCTGGCTGCTTTTTAATTGCTTTTATGTGTTTATTTTATCCCACTTTTGTTTGTTCTTTATTTTGAGCTCTGTTTCTTTTTTCCAGTACTCCAATCTGAGATGGGAGCCTTCCTGACTGGAGAGGAGTGCTGGGACTCCAGTTTTCACTTTTGGTTGTCGACTGAGTTCATGGAACTAAAGCCATGCCCTTTTGGAGGGGGGCTATATAATCATGTCAGCTGCGCGGACGCACTGGATTCGGACTGCCTAGTGTGGTAACGCTCATCCTGTGTGGTCGTGCTTTTACCTACCCCTATCTCACAAGTTGCTATCCTTGTAGCATACTAGGCGCGGGAGAGCCTGGTTCCTGTCCCAGTTGGTGGCCATTTTAGGTCAGCCTTTCCGGCTGCTTTTTAATTGCTTTTATGTGTTTATTTTATCCCCCTTTTGATTGTTTTTTATTTTATCTCTGTTTCTTTTTCCCAGTACTCTAATCTGGGAGGGGAGTCTTCCTGACTAAAGAGGAGCACTGGGATTCCAGTTCCCGCTTTTGGTTGCCCACTGAGTTCACAGAACAATAGCCACGCCCTTTTGGAGGAGGGCTATATAATCATGTCAGCAGTGCGGACAAGCTGGATTCTGACTGCCTAGTGCAGTAACGCCCACCCTGTGTGGTCGCGCTTTCACCTACCTCTACCTCATGAGTTGCTTTCCTTGTAGCGCACTAGGTGCAGGAAGGTGTCTGGCTCCCGTCCCGGTTGGCGGCCATCTTAGGTCGGCCTTTCCGGCTGCTTTTTAATTGCTTTTATGTGTTTAGTTTATCCCACTTTTGTTTGTTATTTATTTTAGCTCAGTTTATTTTTCCCAGTACTCCTATCTGGGAGGGGAGCCTTCCGGACTGGAGAGGAGCACTGTGATTCCAGTTCCCACTTTTGTTTGCCCACTGAGTTCACAGAACAATAGCCATACCCTTTTGGAGGCAGGCTATATAATCATGTCAGCTGCGCGGATGCGCCGCTGGCGTGCCAAAGGTAAACCCGTCTGCGCCCGGACAGCGCCAGGGGCAAGAAACCCTGTTTCTTTTGTTCCAGGGCCAATAAGGTACTCAAAAAGGGAACTTCTGGCGTTAAACCTTCCGATGAAGAAAGCTTGCCAAGATTCACTTGATGCATCACTTAGTCTACAGCTGTGTAGCAGATGCAATTTTTCCTTCATAGTATCTTCTATGAAGGCTCTTCAATTTAAGGATGCTCTGCCCAGTTTAAACTCTGATCAATGTCTGCTGCAAAATGTTCGCTCGCTGCCTAAACACAGGCATTAGATAGCGGATTTGATCATATTGCACCAACATGCCGCGCTTTTCTTAGTCGAAACCTGGCTCACCGCCTCTTCCGCCCCAGATATTCTCAATGCGGTTCCTTCTGAATATGCTATTTTAATACTCGATCGGCCCTTGAAAATGGATGGGGGCCTTGCAATAATTTTCAAACGTCAATTGCGATGTAATCTGACGGAGCTAGATATTGCTAATTCGGAGGCTGCTCTTTTTAGCTTATCCCTCATGAACCATTGTACCCTAACAGATTTCTTAATATATCGACCACCTGGCCCAGCCACCAGTTTTTTAAATTCGCTAATGGACATTATTTCTGATTATGCTACGCGTTAGGCTAATTTTTTAATAATAGGGGAGCTCAATATCCATATTTGCAATGTCAACCGCCCAGTAGCTAGGCGCTTGATTGATGATCTTGGGTTGTTCTAGCTTAAGCAGCTGGTATTGACGCTCACACATGCTCACGGTCAAATTTTAGATCCAATTTTTTCTAACTCGACTCTGATAGCGGCGGCTCTGCTGATTCCTATGGCTTGGATGGATCATTTTCTGGCCCCCTTCCATATTTCTGAACCTCCTCTGACAACAGTACAATCCCATAAAAGTAGAGCACGTAAATGGTCCCTTATTACGCCACAAGCTTTAACATCAGCACCAAACCAGGAAACCTTAGTACTCGACTCATGCCCCCATACTACTAATAGACAAGCAATAGGGTGAATTAATCAGGCCCTGGATGCTTTAGCCCCCATGAAATCTATAACTAGCATGTGCTCCAAACCATCAGTGGTTTGGTGTACGGAGGCACTGCTAGTTAAGAAGAAAATTTGCAAGCGGCTAGAATGCATATGGTAAAAAGATTATGATGATCACAATAAAACAATTTAGTAAGATTCCCTGACAAATATCATAGAGACCTGAGGCACACACATGCTAATTTCTATGCCCAGAAAATTGAGCAGTCAAAAAGCTCCTCGAGGGAACTTTTTTAGATAGTCAAATACCTGACATCCTTGGAACGCACGGCTGTGTCAACTCCACCCACCACTGCCCTTTGTGATCAGATCACTCTCTTTTTTTCGAAAAGATAAATACCATCTATACCTCCTTTCCAGAGAGTGTCAGGAACTTTCAGTTCCTCGCATCTGATTCATCATCCATTATCGCCCGGGAGGTGTTAAAAACCTAAAAATAATTTCAGAAGCTGAGACCTACTGCCTAATGTCCAAAGTAAAATTTGGATCTGCACTGGATCCCGCCTCCCCTGCCATATTAGAGCGAGGCAGGGAAGTGATTGCACCTATGCTCACTAATTTGCTTAATTTATCTTTTGTGTCAGGGCAGATGTCTTCTGATTGGAAACACGCTATGGTGATTCCACTACTGAAGAAACCAACATTAGATCCTTCAGTACCTGAGAATCTGAGACCCATATCTTTGTTGCCTTTCTTTGTGAAAGTTGCTGAAAAATTCGTCAACCAACAGCTTATGAATTTTGTGGAAGAGAAAGCACTTCTACATGAGTCTCAATCTGGGTTCAGCCCACTCTTCAGCACAGAATCGGCTCTCTTATTTGCTTCAGAGTCACTGCGTCTTGCGGTGGATGAAGGCAAGACGGCTGCACTGGTCATGCTTGACTTAAGTGCAGCCTACGATACAGTCTCCCATGGAGTTCTATCAGAAAGGCTACAGAACTCTGGGGTGGGGGGCACTGTGTTGAGCTGGTTTGCGGACTTCTTGCAGGGTCGCACTTTTTAGATCATCCAACAACCCTACACCTCTAAGATATGGTTGCTGCAGCAGGGAGTGCCTCAGGGATCGGCCCTGAGTCAGACCCTATTTCATTTATACCTGCGAGGGCCATGGTATTCAGACAGTATCTTATGCTGATGACACCCAACTGATTATAACATTGGCTCAGGATAACAACAAAGCCGCAGACGATTTCAAACTGTGTCTGGTAGACCCCGCCAACTGGATAAAGGACAGTTCTTTGAGGCTGAATGCAAATAAAACAGACATCCTGGTGGTAGGGAAACAACCATGCACCTGGTCCACTTTGTGGTGGCCAAATGAGCTAGGCCCTACGCCGATTCCTAAACCTAAAGTGAAAAATCGAGGAATCTGGTTTAGTTCTATTCTGTCTTTTGAAGACAGAGTAGTACTAACCTTGTTGGTACTTGTTTTGAAACACTGAAAATTATTTGGAAGATTTGGGGCTTCTAACAGACTCTGTGAAAAGAACGGTAGTTCAGGCCCTTGTGGTATCACGGATGGATTACTATAATGTACTCTAAGGGCAGGCTTCAAATGCTCCTGAGGGTACAAAATGCAGCTGCACAACTGCTTGTGAATATACCCAGACGCGCTCCGATGTGGCCAGCCCTGGAAAAACGTCACTGGCTTCCCATTGAGGAGATGATCACCTTTTAAGACATGTGCTTTGTACCTAGGATCATCAATGAAAAAGGCCCCGGTTATCTATCTTCTTTGATTAAACCTTACCTTCCGAGTTGGTGTTTGAGATCATCTGGAACGGGTTTGACCAGAGTTCCTAAATTTCGCAGAACACGTCTTGGTGGCAGTTCCTTTAGGTACTTGGCAGCCAAACAGTGGAACCGACTCCTGCTCAATCTTAGACTAGAACCTTCTGAAGTCCTTTTTTGGAAACATCTATAAACCTGGCTTTTTTTAAATGACCTAGTTCATTAACAATGCAGGGACCTCCATTACCAGATTGACAGTTGGAGTTCAGCGCGGGGACACTCTGGATTGGAGTAACCAGGCGCTTTACAAAACACTAACGTAACATAACATTTTCAATAAAAATATTCAAAAGGTAAGTCGAACTATTCGTCGGCTCTTTCTCCCATCGTAACAATAAATCTTTCTCAAGATCATCATAAGTGGGTAAAATGTGGGACCTAAGCCCACGTGGTAATCAGTTAAGCCTAAGATATTGTTTCAACATTGCAGCATTCCACTACTTAGACATCTCTGCTTTCTTCAGTTTTTCTGAATGGAAAAAGTTATCTCAAAGACCTTCTTTGTCATTAGTATTAGTATTTCCAAAGGCTTTACCCACTGTTATACCTGAGCTCAGGTTCCTAAATAGGTCCTCAGCTAGCTTATTACGATCCATTCTAGTACTCATTATGTCCTTTAACTATAGATAATCCAACGGGGCAGCCCAAGCCTGAAATTCAAAGTAATCCACAAAGAACAGGTAGCCAGGCCAAAGACCAGGGCGCTCTCCAATATAATAGGGAAGGCAGTAAAAAATGGTGTCATAAATCAATGATGTTCTGAAGGGTCAGCTAACAAACAACCCCATATATAACCCTCCAAATGAGGGGTCAGCAACTTTAAATAAAAGTTCTGAGCACTCAAATTTCCAAAAGAGTCAAACCTCCAATCCAAGGATCATATATTATCTGTCCACTTTAATCCAATTCCTCAAATCAAGCCAAAGCGTCTGTACATCCAATTTATACCCCACTGATACAACTTAGACAGCCAGTCAACACGTGTTTCGTCGTATGGCAAATTATGCCTCGACTTCTTCAGGGCTGTAAACAGTAAATAAATTAGAATTATAATCTCAAACCGTTGCTGCTTATGGTCACCGCCCCCCACCATTGGTGCCATGTCTTTAGACTCTATGTAAGTTAAATTACTATATAAGTAAATAGACTGGTGTGACATATCTGTGTTCAAGTGTGACAATCTCTTTTAGATCACATAGAAATTAACAATTATAAACACACAAAGTACAAGTTCAAAAGAATTGACCAAAGAAAAAGGAGACTTACAAAGGTTATAGCAGTAGCTCAAAGACAAAACACATGTTGGCTGGCTGTCTAAGTTGTATCACTGCTGTATGGATTGAATGTACAGAAACTTTCCCTTTGGCTTGATTTGAGGAATTAGATTACACTGGACAGATAATATACGACCCTTGAATTGGACATTTGACTCTTTTGGAACTTTGAGTGCTCAGAACTTTTATTTTTCAGTGACTGACCCCCCATTTGGAGGGCTATATATGGGGTTGTTTGGTAGCTGACCCTTTATCTTGGGCACCATCGATTTTTGACACAGTTTTTTACTGCCCTCCCTATTTTTGGAGCGCACCCTGGTCTTTGGCGTGGCTACCTGTTCTTTGTGGATTGCTCTCCATATCATGTTGGTGTGTCTTTAATATATGATGCCTGTTAAAATTCTGTTCTACGTATTTGCTTATGGGTTCTGTCAAGGAGTTAATCCTGGAAACTATGGGTCTTATGGAAGAATCCTCTATGTTTTTGTTCCTCTGGCAGAGTCCATAGAGGGCTGGTATTATAGGGTGTTCTTTATATAAGAACTCAAATTCCTCTTGACAAATGAGTTAGTCTTCCTTAGCCTGTCTAATTACTCGAGCTACCTTCTTTTCTAGTTCTTGCCACTCACTCCTAATTGACCTTCTATAGTGCTCTCCTACATCCAAAAGTGTTCTCATCCTCTTGTTTGTAGTATACTGTGTCTAAGATGACTATACTACCATCTTTATCTCCCAGTTTAACAGTGATTCTATCACATGATTCTAGTTCCTTAAGGGCTGACCAATGTTTAGCTGAGAGGTTGTTGTCTCCCCGATATTACTTTCTGTTTAGGTCCTCTATCCCTTTCTCAATCACACTCTCAAATACCTCAACCTCCTTTCCTACCATCTGTTTAGAGGGTGTCCATTTTGATGTAAGTTTAAGACCAGATTTATTGTCATAGGGGATAGGTTTTTTATCTTTGAAGAATTTTCTCAACCAAATCTTTCTAAATAAATCCCTCATATCTTATTCTAATTCAAATGTATTTGATGGTGCTGTGGGGGCAAATCCTAAACCCATCTCTAGCACATCCTTCTCATCAGTGGTTACATTCTTGGAGAGGAGATTTATTATTGGGGCCTTAGGAGTCTCTAATCCCACTCCTTCTAGCTTATTGTGTGAATGTACTCCCTCCTCGGTCACCCACTTCGATAATGATATGTTCCTTTCCCTCTCCCTTGAGGTTTCTGCATCTGTTTCTTCTGGTGAGGCTCTAGAAAACCTGATTCTCCCTAAGAGATGTTCCCCAGAAAGGCACAAAAGGCAGATTTCCTAACTACAAGATTCCCAATGTTCTCAAAATTCCATCATATTCTTCAACTGCTGCATTTTGTTCCGGATATGATGAGGAGACATTATCAATAGATGATATGGCTATTTGGTATGCTTTGCTTACATCACAAAACAATGCATATTACAACATTATGAAACAAACAATGTCCACAAAGCAACCAGAATCAATATAATCTCTCTCTAACCCCCAACTCACTCCATGAATAACGCTTATATTATATTCTTACCACAATATCAATTTACAATTGTTGCCATCCTACCTCCTCATCGACCCACTAACATCTCCACCTATACCACAAAAATCTTCATCCGCCCAGATCAGTGGTACGCTCCTCCACATCTACCTCAAGATCCTTACTGTCCTCTACACTGAGCAATAGAGCATGCCTACAAATTACTATTTCTGAAGCCCAGCTTGACCCAAATTGATGGGTTTTGAATCATAACTTGTAGAGTGGAGTAAGGCAGCCCTCTAGGGGATGTCAATTCTGATTATAATATTCTCATATTACTTTTCATATAATTGTATCATGTTGTAGTCTTTGGCATCCCTTCTCTCTGCAGCACTGCATCCACCATTGTCTATTATCAATTCTCACAGATTGTCCTTTTGACTAGAGCCACCCAAATGGTCAATTCATCTTATGGAGGACTTTGTCTAAGAAAGTGTATAGCCTCAGTGGTGCAGTTCATTAAAAGTTATTGAGCAGTTAATACAAACATTTAAGCCTCAGTAATTTTGTAATTCTTGTAGACTTTAGAGCATCAGCGAGTGATCTACAGTCCTGCAGGCAGCAGTAACAAAGCTAAAGAGGACAGTGGTGTGTTTCAAACTGATGGCGCCCTCTGCAGAATGTAATGAGGGGCCCGCGTCTCCCATATCTCAGAGACCTTGGACTGAATAGGGCCTCCTTGAAGGGGTGGGGGCCCCTGGAACATTGGGGGGGGTCTGTGGTACAGAGGCTCTAGGGGTCTGTGCCCCTGGAAGAGGGGCAGCTGGTCATTTCTCTGGTGGTTTGGGAGTAGGCCTAAATGGCTTCCATGTTCCAGTACAATAACTGCGAAAGGTGCAGCACAATTGATAGCAGCTCTTGGGGTGTTGGGGTATTTAGGTTCCCCACACTCTTCTGTTACAAACTGAGCTATTTTATGTGCAGTATAATCTGATGCTGGTTAATTAATATGTGCGTAGATGCAATCAGAGAACATGAGCAGCAATATGAGAGTACAGTGATGCGGGGGCTCCACCTTTTTCATGGAAGTGGCACTGTTTAAATGTCGAAAGTTATTGCATCATCTTTTAGGCTAACTCTAACAACTCATTGCAGTATATCTGACATTATTCTAGATGAGGGTGTCTTTTATTGTACGGTTATTTGTGCCCTGTTATTTTTGCGTGTGCAAAGACTCCCACGTC
Source organism: Calotriton arnoldi (assembly GCA_963921515.1). Lineage (NCBI taxonomy): Eukaryota > Metazoa > Chordata > Amphibia > Caudata > Salamandridae > Calotriton > Calotriton arnoldi. Next base: position 137,271 of record CAWUFW010019130.1, on the reverse strand, counting down.
TTTACAAAGATGTCACGACACTCATGCAAATCGTAAACTGTGATGGTTTGGAAAATTAGTGCTTGCTGTGTCCATTTAATATAAAATAATTGTTGCAGTTTCAAATTAAACTTTACTAATGAGGCCATTCTCACAGACTCATTGCCCCAATTTCACAAGTTAATGTTATGATGAATGCGATGACAAAAACCGTCTCTAATTTTTAAGAGTTTTGTGGTCTTACTTTTTATTTTCGTTATCTGCTCACCTGTCACTCCAAGATGTTTTACCCCACAGTGTTAACACAGTCAGATTGCCGATCATTACAAGTCGCTCATCTTGAATAAACGGGTGACCAATTTAGAGAATTTTGGATGAACCAACAACACAATTCTAATGGTATTGGTGCAATATTAGGCAACGTTAAACGATATTGTAATACATCAGTTATGAATTACAATGGTCTTGGTATGTATATATGTATAACACCCCTGAGCAACTGAAGGTAATTATAATAGTGCATGGTTACTATATACATGGGCCACCAAACAGATGGGATAAAAGATCAATCTACTTTATTATTAATTCAACTTTTCTTTAAAACCATCATGTACTAAATATAGAAATATCACATCAATAAAAAAACGACAGGAGATCTTCTGGAGACTCAACAAATACTTTAGCCACGACTTCTGTCTTTCATCGATCATGTTTTTGTGACAATATGTTAATCTATAAGATATATTGTTTAGTTATGATTATGGACGAAATGTATCCCAAATGAGGAACATACGATGTATGAAAATATTATAATTATCATGTATTTATGGTATATTGTCGTATGAATGTGTGACGGTATGCAGATGTGACTTGTTTTTTTTATTGATGTGATATTTCTATATTTTTTACAAGATGGTTTTAAAGAAAAGTTGAGTTAATAATAAAGTAGTTTTATCTTTTATCCCATCAGTTTGCTGGCCCATCTATAAAGTAACCATGTACCATATTTGTAATTATGTTTACTTGCGCTGGGGTGTTATATATACAATAGTGTTTTCCCTACCCTGAGAACTGTTATTGTTTACAGGGGACCCCTATTTGTGCGGTAAATGGTCTTGGTATGTCCACAAAGGTTCAGCAATGCTGTATTGTAAATGATTAACAAAAGCGTTGTTTTTATGTACTGCTTTATTTGCATTTTTATTTACTCAGTTTGCAGGCAGCTTGTTGAATCAGCAGGAAATTTAGATAGACATAAATAAACATCTGTCATCTTGAATTTCTGACTAGAGTGATGTTCAGTTTTTTCAATGTTATGGCAGTAAATCTGATTTCAAATCTAATTTTTCTCATTGATGCTCCAAGTCGATGTACTGTAAATGCATTTCGACCACGAGCCTGGTAAATCCTGTTAGAAAATATCAATTGTCTTCAGTCATCCAGTTACAAAATGTGCTGAAGTAATTTCCTCTCATCATTTCATAAACGTTTGCATCAGCTCAAACCACACTTAAAGTCTACCAGCATGCATTCAGATTCCCCATTTGTTTTTATTTGAAAAATGCAGTTAACATTTCTCGACAGAGTTTGAATTTATACCCTGAACGCATTTTTTCATTTAAAAGCTCGAACTGTACTGAAACAAAATTATTATAAAGAGGAACACATTTGTTCTCTGGAAAATATGTAATCTACTCAAAGTCATGTTAAGTTTCTGTGAAGGTCATCCGAGAGATTGAAGCAACTTGAAGTATTTGAATGTGATCCTTAACCAGAGGATTTTGACAACCATCCAGAGATAAAAGGTGAGGAAGGAAGTTAATTAGCATATAGCATTTGTCATATTTTGCAAACGTTATGGGTGAGCCAAAATCATAGTGTAATTCCAGATGCTTTCCCTAAAAGAAGATCATATCTACATGTTCAAAGGCTCTCTTCCTTTGGAGTATAATTTAGAAACGGGAACAGACATATTTTGGGGCACACATTTGGATGTGAGGTGAAATGAACAAATGATCGTTTCATCACTAGACCAGCACTTGAAAAGCGATGGTGAATCCTTACCAATATGTGAAAGTGTCCAGTGTGACACTTTCTGTGGCGGTTATGAATTGTGTTCTGAGATGGGCGATATGAGAACACTTCAGGAAATATTGGGCCAGACAGATTGGAAGTCCTGCTGCAAGTAGGAGGGGTTCCTCTTCGTCAAACTTTCAGTTCCCCAATCTCATTTCTAGGTGAAGGGACCACTAGCTTTGAGACAGCAGAGTCCCAGATGATTCTTCTGTTGGAAACCCATGACCTGGGCCACCAGGCTAGGCATCAGAATGAGCATCCTGTTGAGGCGGGGCCTTCTGATGCATATTTATCCTCCCTTGACTGCCAGGAAAGGCATGGTAGTACCATGAAGGAAAAAATATCAATGACCAGAAGCGCAGCGAGAAAACTGAGGGGAACACTGGATTTGTTAGCCAGTGCTCTGTGGGGAGGCAGTTATAGGGCCACTGCCCCAATCAGAGTCCTGGCAGATGGCCCACCCGAGTCTAAATGACCCCACTAATGGGGTGTAATCTTAATGAGCGACTCCGTATTACCTGTGTTTCTTTGAGACGCATCTGGACATTGGAGACAGACACATGATAAACAACGAAAAGCTCTTTCTTCTTCCTATTTAAAGCACACATTTCTGTAAGCTCTTCTCAGTAACAATCCTACTATGGCACCAACATGTTCCTGCTGGATTTTGTCTGTTGCTGATCATTACTTACTTTTAAGTTTTGTGTTATCTTCTCGTTGAGTGGGGAATTAGGAGATCTGATTCCACAAGATCTTTGTCACCATTGGGTAGGTGTCTAGGGAGGTCTTTGACTAGGGGACAGTCGTGTTGTCCCTCTAGTATTTGGGGGATCTAATGCTTTGTTATGATTTCAGCAGTTCAATCCAACATGAGATGGGCTAAAAGCAGAAGTACTGATCCTGGAGATATTTGCAGACTTCCTTCCTGAGATGGCATCTGAGTTAATTGCAGTAGATGATCATGTACAGATTTTGGGTAATTAGAAATATGAAACAAAATTACATCTCATGTTGCAACTTCTGTGCTATAATAACACCCAAAAACTACTCAGGTCTGTGCTAGCCAGAAGTCAGTTTCAACGAGATAAAAGAAAGTGTCTCACTGAGAAAAGCCCCAAAGGGGAGCAATCCCTTTCAGGATGAATGCCCTCACCCACCATAGGTGGCATGCTTCATCATATGGGCTGCTCCTCCCAGTGGGAAACCTAGTCACCACTGAGGGCTACAACTCCCTTACTGTGAGGAAGGAGCTCTGGGATGTTTTTATGAGATGGTTATTTGAGGGTGCTAAAAACCCATATGTGAGTTACTAGTGTAGTGAGGACGCAGCGCACAAAAAATATAGATAAGTGAGATAGAGAAGTGAGTTTAAAACTACCTAGTGGGGGCAAAAACTTCTTTATTCACTTGCTCAAACTGGTAGGGTTAAAAAGCAGTGAAGAAAGCAGTATAGATTCAAACTGCTAGATATAAAATACGGTCAACATGTTTCAGCCTTAATGATCTGTGTGAGTATCAGGGCTTTCTTCAGGACCAGGAGTAGGAAACAAAGCTGCTGCTATTAATGTGAAATAAAGAAAAAAGAATACAAAACCAGTAATCCACTGTAGTTTGGTATTACTGGAGCTTATCTGTAGTAGTGAGACAAAATTTGTGATGGCAACAAGTCAACAAAACATTCTTACAATTTTTCAAAAAGATACATGCTAGTGTTCAAGGATTAATAGTATATCCTCTGGAGCCCTAAAAGGTACTCCGTCTTGATTTCAGAAATTGTACTTACCCTAGACTTTAGGATAAGTAACCCCACCTCTACCTGGCAACAACTCAGGGAAGGGGGCCCCGCTCTGAAAAAACTAGATCATGTGTCACACATATAGACCTGCAGTGTGGGCACAAATCTCAAGAAAGACAGTGCATTAGTGGTGAACCTCACAAAACCTTAAACAGTATCAGGGAACTTAAAATACGGACAGTTTACAGTACGATAAAAACTGTCATATGGACGGTTCAATTGATAAAGGGGTTATTTTCTTGCTTTTATAAACTCATGGAGGAACAACTGAGTAGGTCTTTCAACCATATATAGACTAGTATTTAATGCGCTGTGTCAGTAGTCTCAACATTAAATCATTCTAGTCATGCCTAAATCATTAGTTATATACCTCCAGACATCCAATTACACATAGCATCACACCTCACATACATCAGAAAACTCACCTCTCCGTCGGTACCCCGTCGTGGTACACGAGCTGCAACCGGAGGTACCGACCGGAGGGAAGAGCCATTGTTTATATACTTGCTCGAAAAACACTCAGTCATGCCGCGCGCTCGTGCAAGGACCTCAAGGTGTCTTTCCAACAATCCTGATTTGGGTATACAGATATTCAGTGCGCATGCGCGCTACGTAGTTAGTGCTCAGAGCGCATGTGCGCTAGTAGACCACAGCACTCTATTGAATGTTGATGACTTTATTTACACGGACAATAATCCAGACTTTGGATCTTGATATCGCATGGCAATAAAGAGCCTACCTTTGCTATGTGTTTAGCAGTGAAAAACACACTGTGACGAAAACCACTATAAAGGCGATTGCTTGACTCGAAAAAAAAATTTTTTTGTTATAAATCATCATACCGTGCTCCAGTGGTATAGAGGTACTGTGTCAAACTCAGGAATGTTAAGGAGTATGGCAATGTTATTTAGGTGGAGTGATTCTAGAATTAATGTAATCTGCTTGAGCATCACGCTCTGGCGTACCAAAAGATTGTGACAGCTGATTTTTAACAGATGACGCTGCCCTGATTGATGTTGGGGATCGCACAATTTATATCACAGCGGTGCAACTGTCACAGTGTGTGCACCATGAGATAACTATACGGTCTATATTCTAGTACTAAACGTTTTTCACGCGTTTCTACATAGCAGGTTGTTTCATAATAGGTGATCCGATTACTGGCGTTATTTGTTCAATAGAAAACAGAATCAAACAGACTGAAGTGGTACCATTGTCTCTAAGTTTGTGCCGCATAAGTGCACTCAAAGTGATAACCAAGGGATCTCTTCATTAAGTCCATTTACATCACTCTTGATTCTGTAAACCCATCGTTGTTCTCATCTGAGCAGGAACTCTGATATATCTGTGATATGTCCCGGAATGTAGGGTTGCTCAAGAACTGTCCAATGTAGGACTTCTGCAGAGTGGTTCATGCCTATGAAATGATTTGTCATCTTGGTTGATCTTTTCTTACACCTAATAGTGCTTTTATGCTCAAGTATTCTTGTTTTTATCTTGCGCGTGGTCATGCCCACATAGCGCAAGCCGCAGGGGCAGGAGATCAAATAAATCAACTTGTCGCTGTTACAGTTGGTATGTTTCAACAATATCCATGGCTTGTTAGTGCCTATGTCAATCTCTGTCATGCGTGTGGTCTGGGGACACGCATCACAAGAGCCACACGGAAAGTGTCCCCTGACGGGTGGCAAGCCCCATATAGTTTCCTGGTTTGAGATGTTCCTCTTGTTTAGGGGCCGGGTATGTACAACTTGATCCTTAATGTTCATGCTCCTCTTAAAAGCAAACAGAGGGCGAGGTAACAGTTCCTTTCCAATGCTCAAGATCTTCCAATGTCTGAGGATGCTCTTTTTTATCTGATTTGAGTGACTGCAAAAGGTGTTGACACAAGTCAGCCTCGATTCTTCTTCCCTGGGAGGAGCAAGTTCGATAAGGGCCTCTCAGTTGTTGTTGGCAGCTCTCTTTCTAGATCTACGAATGATGTAATTCGGATATTTCTTCTCTTTCAGATGAGCTGATAGTTTGTTGCATGTTCTTTGTATTTCTCATTGATGGAACAATTCCTCCTGATCCTGAGGAATTGCCCGAAGGGTAGATTATCCCGTAAGGACTTCGGGTGATAGCTCTGGTATGACAGCAATGAGTAACGAGCCATAGGTTTTTTGTATAATTCAGTACCAAGACCATCGCCCTCGGGAAAGATACGAATGTCAAGGAAGGGCAGACTTGTGTTTGAGAATTCAAAAGTGAATTTCAAGAACTCATTTCTGGTGTTGAGCCATTGGTGAAAGGACACAATGGTGTCTGGAGGGCCTCTCCATATTACGAACACATCGTCAATGTAACGCATCCAGACCCGGATGTGTTGACCAAACGGATTTTGTTCTTGTAGAACGATTGTCTGTTCGAAGTGGTGCACATAGAGATTAGCCAGAGACGGGGCGAAAACACTGCCGATTGAAGTGCCCGATGTTTGTAAATACAGGTCATCTTTAATTTAAAGAAGTTTTCTTTCATAGCTAAGCGTGCACAGGTCATGATAAAGTGTACCAGAGTGATGCTGTCGGTGGGATTGGAGTCAAGTAACGACTCTATTGTGGCAAGTGTTTCATCCTGCGGTATGCAGGTATATAGAGCTTCCACATCAAATGAGATGAGAAAATCCTGTGCTGCATCAAAGGGTGTCTCCACTAGGAGACGTAGAAGATCCTTTGTATCCTGTAAGTAGGTCGGCATCTTTCACACTATGGGTCGAAGAAAAAAGTCAACAAAAGTTGACAATGGCTCAAGAATGGAACCTATACCAGAGATGATCGGTCTCCCAGGGGGTGGTAGTTGTTGCTTATGTATCTTCGGTAATACATAGAAGTACGGTGTGATCGGATAGGATGTGACCAAAAAGGCTGCTTCCTGATCAGTGATCCAGCCTTCCTCCATGGCTTCCTCCAACATCCTTTTGATTTCTGATTTCTGTGCTCCCAACATAATTTCCTGTTAAACTTCCTAAAAAATCATGGTTAGATCTACAGTGCTTGATGAAGAAAAACGTGTGCACATTATGGCAAGGAATGCATGAATGAATGGTGCCCCACTCCACGGCATAGAGAATGCTGTGGTGTAATATAAAGATATCTCGAGGCACAAAGCGTATACATTTTATAAACATTTTTGGGAACAGATTTTAAATGTGTTTTGAAATTATAGTAGCAGAAGGTTGTGGGTCCTGGTCTGTATTCAAGAGAAATTGGATCTGATTCTTTAAGCAAAATGACACCTTCTGATAAATGGGTTCAACATTAGTGGAAACTGTATTAATCAAATGAACAATAGTCGACTCTAAGGGGCTCATTACGATGGCGGGCGGAAGCACAACCGCCGTGCTGGCGGATGCAAAAACCACCAGTTACCGCCGGCACGCAGCAGTCCACACGCCCGTCCAATTACGATGCGTAAAGTAGGCCAAACACCGCCGGCAAGCCAGCAACACCGTCCGCCATCAAAGTGCGCCCGTACACGTAGCGGCGCAGCACAACTGACACACACCGTCCGACGAAACACGTCCCGCCCGGCGTATAAATTACGATGCCGCAAACAAACGGCTCCCACGGCTAAGAGACACCGCACGTGAAAGAGAGGCGGTAACACGGACGCAGAGCACGGAAAACGAAGAAGCGGCATCCCGAGCATGAATCCAGCACTGCAGGCCCTCCCCATGCTTCTGCTGATGCACCACCAAGGATGCAACGTACCGCGGAGACGCAGGTAGGCACACACACAACAAGTGCACGCACACAGCGCACACAGTGCAAGGGCGGAAAAGCGGATAACCCCCACCAGCGCGTGTACACTACACATCCACCATCGCATCCACATATGACACACAGGCCAAATCCTAACATCGCGGAACACATGTGTACACACCACCTGGGACTAGGAACCAACCACCCCGTCACGGCCACAAAGCGCCGATGACGCCGCCACACATGCGCACAACGCAGAGGCCAACCGCAGCGCCATGCATGCGTCGCACACAGACACAGGGACACAACCAAGCAGCACACACATCAGCCCCACCCCGAACGCACATGACACGTGACAGGCCTGCCACAGACATGTCCCCAACGCCCAAATCACGGACAACACCCAACGCCACACAACCGACGCACACATGTCAGTGAAGTCACGCAACAGCAGGACACACCCCAGTGTAACAAACATGGCGTAGCACACAGCGGCGGCAACACCAACTAGGAGAAGCAGGGCCCCTTCGGGAAGAGGAACGCCAGTACCACACTGAAAAACCCATACCACCCTGCACATATGAACAAGACATATAAAACGGAACACCAAAGAGCACGGGGACCGACAACAGGTGGCCCAAGAATTACATCCACACACAAGGCCCAACGCAGAGCGGAAAGGCAGCCTGCCGCCCACACAAGGGAGAGCAGACAGCACTGAATGACCTTCCATTCCAACACCGAAACCGCAGCCCTACGACAGAAGCCGGTGAATACAGCCATTGTCCAAGAATAGACCAACACAGGCATGCCGAGGAGACCGACCACAGGGCAGATAGCGCATATCACAGAAGCACACAACGGACGGGGAAGAAAGAAGAAAACACTCCCCCATGTCGGCCACATGCAAGTTAATTGGAAGGAGTCACACAGCACCGACCTTGAACTGTCTGAGAAGCATGTGGGAAGAGGGCCCGTGTCCTCCAAACAAGCCAACAGAACACAAGTCCTGTCTCCCCACGACTACACAGAGCTCACAGCAACCCCGGAGCGTGCACATTGCAGACTGCACACACAGCCGGAGCACGCCACCTCTACGAACCGCTGCGAAATGGCAACCGCAACACACCTACCCAACTACGCCGAAGAGCTCAAGCTGTACCAAACCAACACGATACATACATTGGGATGCGATATCCTGTCCCTGCTGAACGTAAGTTACCGACTGACTTACCGCATCACATTGTTCAGCTGCGTCATGCCCGTCTTCTACTGTCGGAGGTGTCCCTACCAGCATCCCGTCGAGATATGCCTCTCCAACCCGGCATGTCTGAAGGCGGACCTGCTACCACTACTCCTCCCTCTGGACGCACACGACAGGGCCTGCTCTGCCTATGGGGGCATGGCGTATGTGGCCAACATCGCACGCGCACTGAAATGGAACCACTGTGCCTCCACACGACGGATCATCGAGAACAGCTACATCGAATGTCACCCAGCATGCCCCATCATGGTCCTCCAAGGGACAACCTACGAACAACACCTTGACAGCCACCATCCGCTTCATTGGCTGGCAAACATGTACACCACCAATGACATGGAAGCCCTGCTGGACGGCATCGCATACCTGACAACCTGTAAATACGTCGGACCACAACGCAGGTTCCCCGAGTGACCTATGAAGTCCAACCCCGCACCCATGCTCAGCTTCCGCACGGACTGGCCAGTCACCACCACAACAGCCATACCAAACGACCGGCAACTGTAACCACACCATCAACGACATCGCCATGACATCGGATATGACCGGGACATGCACACTGTTCCCCATCACATCCAGGAACACCGCATGCATCGTGGGAGGCAGTGGCATGGGCTCTGTGCATCGCACCCACATGGACGGAACTGCACGAACAACCAGGACACGACATGGATCCAGCGCACATGGACACACACACCGCTCAGTGGACATGAATAGGTCGCCTGGAGTCTGTGGGTGCTGCACCCCTCCCACCCCCGCCCCGGGAATCCCATACCAGGACCTTTGCATGGACGACAAGTGCATACAACAACAACACGACCCCAGTGACTGTGACATGTCCAGTAACCACCACAGTGCAACAACAAGTGGCACGCCGCTGCATGCACGCAAGCACATGCCCTGATGTCATCTCACATGCACGCGTGCATGAGGAACAACCGCAGCAAACCTGTCACATGGAACTGAGATGGACTGTGCCCATGATGCCGAGCGGTCTGGTAGGCTACATGTATACCGTCTGTGTCAAAGTCCGCAGCTCCGCAGCTATACGTAAATGTACATTAGCACAGCCTTGGCCAAGCAGATGTAACCCCACACCCTATCCCATTTGTAATCATGCTCAGTATATCCTCAACATGTATTCCGCTGCCAGTAGTGTCCACTATACTGCATCACAGAGGACAGAAGACTCAATATAATGTTTGAAACCAAAACTGTCTCCGCTGACTCATTTCACAAGTACGAATGAGAGAGGATGAGAGTATGTGAAGTACACGGCAGTCGTGACATGACCATGTAGTCCACTGGTATTGGATGTCAACGCAAATGAGTAGCACTACTGTGGAAGACACACATGTGTCGTGTGAAGTCGTATGGACGCAGTGCTCAGGTGGGTGGGTGCGACGGGTAGATGCGCACATGCCAAGTCGGAGCACGCCGTGTTGGGAGGGGTCATGAACAGTACACCACCGCTTCCCTGGGCATTGTGAGAGGACACCTGTCGGGGGGAGTGAACACGTGTGTGCACAGCAGCCGGGCACACGTACAAAGCGGTACCAGGCGCACCTCAGCCCACCCTCTGTGGACAAGCTGGATCCTGTTGTGCGCCCGCCATGCCCCTTGACAAGGCACACACAGCCCCAGTCGACCAGGTGTAACCCCAACATAGTCAATCCGCACAGGCGATACAGGGCACGGGATGGCAGTGGAGCATGGTGTGTGAGAGGTCTCCTCGCGCTCCTCCTGGTCATATCACGCAGGCAATAGTACCTCAACGTCTAGCATGGCACAAGTCACATGGAAGTGTAGGGGGACGCACCACAGCACGAGCAGCACTGACGTCACGGGAGGTGGCTCGCACCATCCCATCCATTGCCCATCATACCAACCACGACACATGCCATTGCGACTAAGTGCAAGCGCGTGCGCCACCACCCCTGAGCCCTCCCCAGAGAGGCCAAAGAGTGAATGTGTGGGCCATCAGCCACAGACGGACGCGGCCTGGCCGCAAGGGCAGCCACAGCCACTGGGTGTCGCAGGTGGCGGATCCGGAAGGCGAAGACTGTGATGCATAGTCCATGCAGGCCGGGTCTCCATTTGGGGCACCACGCACGTGGACAGCGTCCCGCCACACATCATACCCTGAGACAGCCCACTCGTGCAACTGGACCCACACATACACTCCTTGCCCTCTCTGGTGCGAGCTTGGGGCTGCCTGTGCAAGCGCTAGCCTCGCAGGTGAGCATGCATATTGGGGGGCGAGGGGAGGACATGAGGGCTGGGGCGAAGATGACTGTATCACTGTCAGTTAGTACAAGGGATGACCCAGATGTGGAAAGGAAGAGACGTGTCCCGTGTGTACTGCAACTAGTCACCAATTCAACTACCCCCCATGTCCGGAATGTAAGCCCGCACCTAGGCCCGCCCATCCGCCACATCGAACATACCACCAGCACGACAACCTTCCCATTCGAAACACTGACTGGGGGTGGCGACCAGTGAACAATCATGTGTAGCCTACCCACGCGTACATGTGGGCCCTCCATGATCCATGTCACCTGCGGCAAAGACATGACATGCGCAATGAGGGAAGTGAGGAGAGCTGTCCGCCCCACGCGCAGAAGGTGCATCAGCTCCACAGACCCAGCAGCGAGTCCAGCAGGGGTCACATGTGCAGGGGCAGCTGTGCCTGGTGTGAAGGCACATGCATATAGACAGCACATCGACCAATGTGTAGTCTGCCCACATCCACAGTCCATCATCATGCGGACATAGGAATTGAACACAGGGCAACACATCTTAGTGGGTGCACCCACCGTGACCAACAATGCGCAATCATCGACGTACCCGCCCTGTGCATGGCCCCCCACCCAACGGAGGCACATCCAGTGCCACCATCCCACACACACAAGCCTTCCACGGAACATGCTGTGTCCAATGGTCAGTACAGAGTCAGCGCCCATCTGGTGGATCCTGAACAGGAGACACATGCACACACATGCCAGCTCCCACTATGTACGTCTGCCACCTGGCACGTGCAATGTAACCTCTCACCTGTGACGTGTGACTGCAAGCACACAGCCGTCTTGGCATGGGGCTGTCAATGTGGACACCAGTCAATGTTTCGGGAGCTGTGATCCGTACAGTGCTGTACATAGGGTGCAGTGCTGACACCTACTACTGTCTCATATCCCCTCGTGCCACAGGTCCCACTTGTATTGGCCGCTCAGCCCGTGCCCACATCGTCGTCGTCGTGTGCCATACTCATCCAGCCTCGGAAGCAGTTCCATGCTCAGCAGACACTCATTTCGCCGTGGCGTTGCCGCTTGACGAATATGCAGTCAGTCCCCATCAGCACGCCCCGCAAGTCATTGGGGCCTAGATCCCCATGTGCATGACCATGGCAGTGGTATATCTCACTTGCCATTGCCATTGTTGGGAGACCTGTGTAAGTGTATTGTGGCCGTGCCGTCCCAGCTTGACAGTTGGGCTGTGGCACATGTGCTTGCTCAGTCATGTCAGTGATGTGTATGCGAAATTGCTATGTGTCGTGTTGCTTTGACATGTGTCCTCTGCCATTTTCCCCAGGCGGAGACCGAACATTGACCACCCATACCAATTGCTGGCGGACATGGACGATACAGAGGTTATCAGGAAGTTTCGGCTGGACAGGCCAACCCTGCATCGACTGTGTGCCATGTTAGAGCCCCATCTCCGTCCCCGCAGGGTGTATCCGACTGCTGTCACCCCCACGGCTAAGGTGATGGCCGCCATGCATTTCTTCGCCACTGGGTCATTCCAGCACACAGTGGGCAGTGGAGGTGGGATGTCCCAGCCCATGTTCAGCAAGGTGCTGAGGGATGTACTGGCAGCCATGATGCTTTACCGGAACAGGTACATCCGCTTCCCCAGGGCTCGTGAATTGGCGGCAGTGAAGGGTGCATTCTATGCCCTTGGCAGAATCCCACACGTCGTGGGAGCCATTGACTGCACACATGTTGGCCTTGTCCCACCACAGGCCACTGAGCACCTGTACCGCAACAGGAAGCACACGCACTCCCTGAATGTGCAAGTGGTGTGCCTTGCGGACATGGTGATCACCCACGTGTGTGCCAAGTTTCCAGGCTCGGCCCATGACGCACACATAATGCGCAACAGCATCTTGCCACGACTGATGGCCAATCTGCAACAGGATCGTGGCTGTATTGTCGGTGAGTATGTGGAGTGGTGTAGCGTGCTGGTTGTGCGATGCTGTCCCCTGTCCAGTTGGAATAGCAACGGTTCTCTGTGTCCCTCACACCCAGGTGACTCTGCGTACCCGAATGGGGCATGGCTGCTCAGTCCATTGAGGAATCCTCGCACCCCAGCAGACGATCGATACAATGAGGCACATGGGAGGACCAGACGTGTGGTCGAGCGTACCTTTGGCCTCCTCAAGTCCAGGTTCAGGTGCCTGGACCGCACCGGGGTGCACTGGCGTACTCCCCACAGAAGGTGTGCCAGATAGTGGTGGCGTGCTGCATGCTGCACAATCTGGCCATTCGGAAGCAGATCCCCCTCATTGTGGATGACGGAGATCAACCAGGGCCCCAGCCCGCAGACCAGGACAGCTCGAGTGAGGAGGACAGCGGAGAGGAGGAAGCTGGGAATGTGCGGCAGCAGCTCATCGCCCGCTACTTCACTTGACGGTGAGTGTCCATGTACGACGGCTGATGTGGCTGTATCTGTGCAGGTGTGTGTGTGCTGTGTCAGGGTGGCCGTTTGTTCACTACGTGCTGTGTGTCAACGCTCCATGGCCAGGGTAGTATGCCACTGTCGGTGACTGTGGCATTGTGCCCTATTGCTCTGTGCGATGTGTGTACATTGCTTGTAGTTGTTGACATGTACTGTGTGATGGGTGTGTGACACACTCATTGAATGTGCTCCTGTTCTGTCTCCCACCCCTAGGTCCCTACAGGCCGTCCGGATTCCATTGCCATGCCACGCATCAGGTGCCTTTCCGCCCAAGGTGGCCGTTGTATTCCGTACAAATAAAACACAGGGCACAAACAGCAGTTAGTGAAAAAGGTGCATTTATTACAAACTGTGACATGTGATTGTGCGTAAGGTGATGACAAAAGTGGTGCGTGCAGTGTCAATGAGCTGTCGGTCATGGCTGCGTGAAGCTCAGGGTGTACCCACTGGTTCTATGTCCATGGTCCAACACACACATGCCATCCAGCTGGCTGTGTGGAGTGGGATCGTAGAGCAAGTCAATGCAGTGGCTGGTCAAGGCAGGCTGGCGGAAGGCTGGCTGGCTGCCTCACTTGCGACTGGTGCGTGCGAAGTCCTCCCGGGAGACCTGTTTCCTCTTCGGACGGCCCCTTCCACGTTTGGGAGGGGGTGTGTGGTGGCGACCTGCTGGTGGTGGGTGAGGTGTGCTCACTGGCTGTGGTCGCAGGGGATGTGGACACTGCTGGCCGACCCTGCGCCCTAGCAGGTGGTGGCGGAGGTGGTGTTGCTGGCTTTGCCTGTGACCCCACCGCCACCACCAGCTGGCCCATGAGGTCCACGAGTTGGTCCATACGGGACACGATTTGGCCCATATGGGCGTCCATGGACCTCAGCACCCCCAGCACCTCCCGCGTGTCTGTGGCAGACCTGACCCATTGTTCTTGGGCCTCCTCATAGGCCCCAAGGACTCTGGCCATTTGAGGCAGGGCATGGCTCCCAGGGGAGGCTGGCGTTTCCCTGACCCTGCTCCTCCTACCAGTCCTGCTGCCACCGGCCTGCCCACTAGCCACATTGCATACCGCGGTCCTCGCTGTGGCTCCCAGGGTGGATCCAGTCGGCCGGGCCACCACCTGCGCTGGGGCTGGTGCCAGCGAAGACGTGGTGGTGGTGGTGGCGGTGGTGGTCGGTGCGGCGATGGTGGCGGTTGCGGCAGTGGTAGTGGCCGCAATGACCGTGGGTGTGGCCGCAATGACCGTGGGAGTGGCCGCAACGACAGTGGCAGCAGGGGACTGGGACTGGTCAGCATCCCTGGATGATGGGTTGGTGGGTAGGAGGGGTCCTGGGGAGCGGCTGGGCCCTGCCACGCCAGATGGGCCAGCTTGGTGGTCCGTGTCCGAAGAGGTGGACAGATCCTCCAGATCCGTGTGTCCTCGTTGGGGGCTTGTAGGCTGGCTGTGCTGGCTGCTGTCTCCATCCCCAGCGTCCAGCAGTTCGTCACCTGTGGAGAGAATGAGATTTGTTATTGTGTTGCACCTGGCGAAGTATGTATTAGTCGTCTGACATTGGCAGTTCGTGCAATCTCGTACATGGGTTTCCCGGAGGCGAGTGTGTGGCTGTGGCATCTGTAGTTGTGTGTGCTAGGCAATGGGACTGTGTGCTGTGCACATGTGGCATGGGACGGATTGGCCATGCCGATGGGTGTGTTGCTTTGCCCCTACTCATTGTGACTCTGGTGTATGCGGGCTCCTGGCCCATCCTGGGTCTGGTTTTTACTTTGCTTTTGGAGTTCATATGGAACGCTTAGGAACGCATATGGCAACATGGGGGCCATGCCCCAGATTCGCATTTGGGATGGAATATGCTTTTGGGGTTCAAATGGAACGCTTAGGAACGCATATGGCAACATGGGGGCCATGCCCCAGATTCGCATTTGGGATGGAATATGCTTTTGGGGTTCAAATGGAACGCTTAGGAACGCATATGGCAACATGGGGGCCATGCCCCAGATTCGCATTTGGGATGGAATATGCTTTTGGGGTTCAAATGGAACGCTTAGGAACGCATATGGCAACATGGGGGCCATGCCCCAGATTCGCATTTGGGATGGAATATGCTTTTGGGGTTCAAATGGAACGCTTAGGAACGCATATGGCAACATGGGGGCCATGCCCCAGATTCGCATTTGGGAGGGGATATGCTTTTGGGGTACATGCTGTGAGCCATGGGTGCCGAACGTGACATGTGTTGTGGCAGCATGACAGTGCATGGTCTGAGGTGTGTGCATGCCTGACATGCCCTGCATATTTGCTGTCTGTTGTGGTTACTGGACATGGCATTGGACGCATCGTTATGAGTGAGTGATAGTTGTGTGCCAGCCAACGTATTGCAGTTGTCCCATCTCCTTGGTGTGCGTGCTGCCCTGTGCCATGTGCATCACTGCAGTGCTCGGGGGGGTGTGGCCCATGTTGTGTGTTGTTGCTCACAGTGTGTCGTGCGCTTAATTGACTTCTGGCACATGGTTGGTCATGGGCATGTGTCTTAGCGTGACTGCTGTATGTGTGGCAGCTGTGCGGATGACATGCCTTTCATGAGACTGGGGCTGACGGATGGGATGGATGGTATGTTGTATGTGCATGGTGTGTCTGTGAGTTTGATGGGTTCAGTGGTGTTCGTGTGCATTTCTGTTGTTCCGCTCTGTTGCGTCTAGTGTTGTTTGTCTTACATAGGCGTAGTTGTGGGGTGTGGGGTTGACAGGCAGTGGGGGCTACATGGACAGGACTTCAATGGTGTTTCGGTTGTGTGTGATGGGTTGCACAGTGGCTGCCGTGTGGTACTATGTTCAGTGTGGCTTGTGCATGCAGACGTGGCTCCTTGGGTGTTGCTGTGTTTGTGATGGGTCATGTGGGGTGTGACTCTGTGGTTCATATCCGTGTGCACATTGTTCACTTGTTCGTGACGGTGGGCGGTGCTGCGTGTTCGTCTGCTACGTGACATGTCCCATGTGTTGGTCGTGTTCCGGTCCTCATGCCTCCAGTAATCCAGCCCTGTCCAGTTTCCCACCTGCAAGTTGTTCGTGTGTGCACTGTACTGGATGCCACATGGCTCTAAGCGGGGGTGCTCCATGTTGCAGGTCTGTGGGGGTGGGGGGTGTTGTGGGTCGTAGTGGTGGCTGGACACCCACTGACACCGATTGCTGTGGACCGCGATGTCTACCTTTCGGCTGTCGTTGTGCACTGCGGTGGCTGACACGTGGCTGTGGGGTGTGGGGGATGCTCCTCCTTGCTGTACTGTGGGACTAGGGGCCTGGTGTGTTTTGTACTTGGGCTGTCCACCCTCCCACCCACTGCACTTTGTGTTCCTGCCACTTAACTGTTACTTGTCGGTTAGTGCAGCTATGGCGGACACATGGGTGTGGTGGGTGCTCGTTGTGGCGCTTCTGGAATATTTGGGGACCTGTTGGTGGTTACGTGGCTGGCTGAGTGTACACATGTCCCCACGCATCTTACAGTTGTTCTGTTTGGGCTGTGTGTGGTGGTGTCTGTTGTATGTGTGTGTGATGTGTTGTGTATTGTGTGCTGGACATGGGGGTGTTTGTCCCTGGGAGCTGTGGCATGGTGGTAGTGCATGTGAGTACATAGCGGTGTGCTGGTATACATTAGTTTGTACTTACCAGCCTCCACTCCCCCTGCTAATCCGGCGAGGATCTCGGGATGGATGATGACTCGCACCTTCTCCTCCCACGCTTTGAAGGTCTTGAAGAGCGCGGGATTCCCTCCGCCAGTGACTGCAGCCAGCTCTCTGTTTTTGCCCTCCTTCTTCTTGACCAGGCTCTTGACGTCATTCCACCGTTTGTTTATTTCGACTCTGTTCCTGGGCAGGGTCCCGACTGCATTGACCTGGTCTACGATCCGGTTCCACATTCTGTTTCTGGTGGCTAGTGGTGTGTGCTGGACCATGTTCCCATAGATTTGTGGGTGCACCTTGATGATCTCGTCGACCATGACCGTCAGCTCCATGGGCGTGAACTTGGGCATTCTTTGTGGTGCCATGGTGTTTGTGGTGCTGGTGCGGTGTGTGTTGTGTAATGTCCAGGGGGTTTGTGGTGCCGGTGTTTGGTGATGGTGGTGGTTGTGATGTGTGCGTTTCTGTGGTGTGCTGCTGTCCTTGCTGTGTCACTGTGTCCTCTCCTCTCCTCTCTGGTTTGCAATGTTGCAAGGGGTTGTGGTCTGTGGGAGTTCTGCTTTTGTACTTACCTATGTGGGTGTGTCCTCATGGTCTGTTGTTTTCAGGTGTGTTGTGTCTGGTGTTCTGGCCTTTGTAGTTTTTGTTTGTCCGGGGGGTGTTTTCGGGATGTGTACTGTGCTTGTGTATTTGTGCGTGCCTTGCTGTGTGGACTTATTGGCCATGTTGTGTGCTATTGGTTTTGTGAGCGGATGGTTTCTGTGCAGGGACGTGGGCGCCATGGTTTCTGCCGTGTCGATTGGCATCGGCGTTGTTTGCGCTGGCGGGCGGTATATTTGTGGTTTTCCCGCGCTCATGGCGGTGCGATCGTAATTTCACGTGCGGTGTGTCGGCCGTGAGGGCGGGCGGTTTTGTGTTGTCGGGCGTGTTTCCGTCCGTGGCGGGCGGTTTGACTCCGACTCGGACGATGGCGGGCGGTATTTTGTGTGATTTTTCCGCCGATGGCGGTTTTCGGTTTGTGTTATCGTAATGGCGTGGTCGGTGTTCAGACGGTGTATGCGGGCGGTATTTTGCCGATTCCATGCCTGGCGGATTTATTTACGCCGGG
This sequence comes from Calotriton arnoldi, assembly GCA_963921515.1. NCBI lineage: Eukaryota > Metazoa > Chordata > Amphibia > Caudata > Salamandridae > Calotriton > Calotriton arnoldi. The sequence goes on along the minus strand of CAWUFW010019130.1, from coordinate 118,918 downwards.
TATCGTAATGGGCCCCTAAATTTGTACATTGAGGATGAACTATCCTATAGCCACAAAAGTGATGCATGACCGTTTTCTCGCTCTGAGTATAAAGCTGGGCTTCTTTATCAAAAATGAAATTGGGCCTAGAGCTCAAAGTTCAGGCCAGTGCGTATTTTTCGACTAAACCAGAATATATGGGAATACTTACAGCTTCATAGTCAATGTGATATATTATTGACTGTTAAGGTCTGCTCTCCTTGGAAGACGTTGGTTATAGTGCAACATAATAAAAAAGGACTAAAATGCAAACACGACCCTATATTCCAAAGTTGGTGTTGGATTATCTTGACCAAATATTTGCAAATGTTTATTGGTTGAATTTTCAAGAGGATGTAGATTGATGTATTTCTTAGTAACACACCAGAGGTTTGAGCAGGGATTATCATTCTACATCAAGGCTTTAGCTTATTTTTAATCTGTGTAAACTGGGTTCTGGTGCATAGTAACCCTGGGCAAAGCACTACGCTACTCTCGCGTAGTTTGCGAAGTTTGCGCTACTTCGCACAACGAGAATTGCACGTAGCACAGTGCAAACACGCGTAGCGTAGCGTAGCGTAGTGCAGCGGTCATTTTTTGCTTGCTCGCGGTCCTCAACGTCAAGTCGGCGACCGCGAGCAAGCAAAATGACATCCCGGCGAGATTCTCAACGCGGGGAGGTCAGGTTTCTCATTGCGAGTGGTCGCGTATGCTCGCGACCGCTCGCGATGAGAAACTACCAGTCCGCGTTGAGAAAGCTGCCGCTCGAGTAAAAATCTACTCGAGCGGCAGTAAAAGACAGCTCGCACTGTGCAAGATGCCGTTTTCAATGATTGCACAGTGCGGACAAGCATCCGGCACTGTGCAATCATTGCGAACAGTGCACTACGCAGTTCGCGTAGTGCTACGCGTAGCTCGCGTAGTGCGAACTGCACTTTGCGTAGCTTCGCGTAGCGCTACTTCGCGAACTACGCCCAGGCTTAGTGCATAGTAGACTAATGCATCCTCTTCATGTATCTGTGTTTGACCTTGTGGTCACAGTTTCAAATCCTTGCAGGCCCACTCAACCATTCATCCTTCTAATGTCAATAATATGAGTGCCATTGCGTTGGGCAAAAATAAAGAGCTGTTATTCAGCAATAACATGCCCTAAGGGGTGAATGTTTGCTTTAAAAATACACATATATTATTAAAGCATTCCATTTTGAAAAATACATATTATTCTTTGGCCTCAAGAGAGATACTTGGACCTAGTGAACATGGATTACTTGTGACTAGGTTTTAGGACTGCTAAAATGACTCCTATGCTGACAACACTTTTACAAGAGTTATTCATGAAATATCTCCAGAGCTTCCAGGTCCATTGTGTGTGAGTGAGGGCTACATCTTGGCTCTAAATCTGTTCAGTTTCTTTTCTAAATGATATAGAAAGCTTTCTTCTGGAAACCAGATTGAATAACCCTGAACTGATTAGGGATTTGTTTTTTCTGATGGTGCAGCACTTTTCATGTTGGCAAATATAGATGTGCACAATTTGCTTACTAGGCTATTTTCCAAATTCAGTGTTTCAGGTTTACAAAAAAAACTAGCAGCGCAGCCCCCTGTGAGGCTGGGCTGCGTTGCGCGACAGGGAAGGAGCAGGAGAGTGCCATCTTTTTCAAGATATGGCTCTCTCCTCCCCTTTCCCTTGCGCCAGCGCTGATTTGAGATGTCGTGTGCCATGCACACACCTTAGAGCTGCAGCGCTAGGGTGTGTGCATGAGTGTAGCAAAGGTTTTGTACAGGAAGGGTACCCTTCCTATACAAAATACTATGCAAGGCACAATGCAAAGCTATTCCCACTTTGCATTCGTGCTGCACAGTGCAGCACGCATGCAAAGTCGGAAAAGGAAGGAGAAATGAAAGCATTTTTCCATCCTTGCGCCTAGTTGCAAAGGGGGCAGTTTTCTCACGCTAAACTCAATCTACTGTTTTCAGTAAATTGGGTTTAGCGTGAGAAACCTTGGGTGGTTGCATGGGAACGCCCATGCACCACCCTTGGCATGCCTCCACGGCGCAAAGTAATGCGAAGGAGCGCAATGCGCTGCTTTGCATTACTTTTACATTATTTCCAGCGCTAAACAAGTTTAGCGCTGTAAAGTTGATTAGGAAAAAAAGATTTTGCGCCATTTTGCATCACTTTTATGACGCAAACACAGCACAAAATCATAGTAAATCTCCCCCTAAGGGGAGATTTTCCAAAAGTTGCACTGTAGTGTAGTTCCTATTTCCCTAATAGGCTCTGCGCATTGGAATAATATACCCTATAGGTTTGACATAGGACTGAGGTCAGTATGTCCCTATCGAGTATATTAAACTTAATTACTTTGTGCCAGCTAACTCAGAGGCCACTAGAAACTCCTTGTAAACAAGAAGGGAGTAGTTTCTGGCAACCGCATAAACATGACAACTTTGTTTCCCTTTAGAATCGGAACACTCTCAGAATCGTGGAAACAATAGATAACAGTTTCACTCAGCTAATCGTGCATGCTTAGTTTCTTCAGAGTTACACAGAAAGAATAGACGGGCGTTTCAATAAAAGGATTTATTGAACAGTCTTGTTTCTCGTGTAAGAGATATGAGCTGTTATGATCACAAGACAGTATGCGAGATATATAATGTACAGCGTAAGCAGTAGAAAGAAATAATACTGCGCTAGCATTATCTTTTATCTATGACACATATATTCATATACATAAATAACATAAGCTAAAAATGCGAGTGCTCATACGATGATTCTCTGAGCTAGTTCTACCCCAGTGTACCTAACCTAGTCTAGGTGTAGGGCAAGGTAAGAAGTAGGTGAAGTATTCTATAGTAAGATATACTAAGAGTCTGGTATGCCAAGAGTCCCTCTAGGTTCTAGTCAGCTCCATACCTTGAGAATGAGAGAGGTGGGAATCTCTTTCCGGTTCTCGAATTCTAACACCCCTCGAAGCGAGTCAGAACACTGGAAGCTGGATTCTCTGCGAGCAGGGATGACAGTGTCTCTTCTCAGCGCGTCAGGCCGGGATACGGGCTCCTCTGAAGTCGAGGTCTCCTCTAACTTGCTTGGGCAAGGGAAGGTATATTTATACCTGGTAGGTGCCTTGGAATGTTAGCATTGACGTAAAGTCGGGCAGAGGAAGACGTCAGGAATGAACCCTTAACCCCTTCCGTGCTCATGACGAGCTCAGCTCGTCATGCTGCACGGTAGCGCTGTGCGCATGACGAGCTGAGCTCGTCACGACCCCACCCGCGATCGGAATGTCCAGCACACGAGCGGAATTCCGATCGCGGTCAAGGGGTTAAGGTATAGCGGTTCATGCATAATAAACGAGTTCTTGGAGAAATCAATAATCCTGTGCTAGGGGAACTCCCAAGAGCTTAAGGGTCTGGTTTCTAAGAACTCGTTGTGACGTTAGGGTGGACGGATGTAAGTGACCATGCCTGTATTTGGATAGCATGGCTAATGCCTAAATAAGGACTGGGATCTTATGCCTACATAAGGGCAATGCGAATTGTGCCTATATAAGGACATGTTTCAGGAAAACCTATATACGGACACCTAAAGCGGAATACAACACCCACTCCACTTTCGAATGAACAATAATACTAAATGCTAAATATTAAACTTGAGTACCACATATTGCTAAAAACATTTCTAAAAGCATATTAAAAGATGTTTTTAAAAAGAAACTGTTGATAAAACATGTAACGCAATAGGTACTGTACATTTTAAAGCATTTTTTCATTCTAGGCATATATCATAAATAAAATACAACCTGAATGAATAAACAGAAATATATACATATGACAAAATGGTTGACAAGTATTTCAAAAAATCAAAGCCACTTCATAACATGGTACTAAAATGAAATTATAGTAAAATAACGTGACATTGTGTCCCTGGAAGTATTCAAAGAAGTCTGTTTTATATGAATAGTTCTACTGTAAGCAGATTGAGTTGCCATGTATTTTCAAAAAATAAAGAAAAAGAAAAAGTTCAATTTTAGGAAGAGTTCCAAGTTTTGAAAATATGAAGGCCAAATTCATTGCGTCCCTGGTACACTGTGAGCCGAATCAAAGTCAGTGTATGGGTCTGGTGTAAACATGAAATCATCTATTTCTGTAGACAAAATATCGTCTACCGATGTTGGTGATATTTGGAACACCTCGTTCAGAAGGTTAACTGCACAGAGATGAGAAGCATAACCTTCAGCATAAGATGCCGCAGCAATGTTCGCGTCCGTTGTTACCTGTGTGCCTGTTGATCCATCTCGTACCTCAGCAGCAGCAGGAAGCATCTGTGAGATCTCAATGAATGCCGTCATCAAGATTGGTAGCCTCTGGGGACAACACAGAGCATGGGCCGTTATCGGGTCCAGCCGAGTATCGATATCCGTTGGCATGTCTGATGGGAGTGTTAGACAGGTGTCTAGCAAGCATTGTTCACCGCAAAGCAGGCAGCGTAGAACAGGTAAGATGCAATCTTGCCAGATTGGTCTAAATGACAGGAACCATGTTGTATTAAGTTCCCGTAGACGAGGCATGCCCAAAAGTTGCACTATGCGCTCACAGCACTTCTGTTCTAGGAGAGCTTTCTCCACATCGCTCGGAGTGACGCCGGTGGATAGGCTTGCCATAGCGTAGTAGTAGGAATAGGAACAGGATTCCTGCAACAAGTGCTAGAATTAATGGCACACCACCAAACACTGAATGTGCAAAGTTTGGGATGATTCCGAGAACTGCCTGGAAGGGTGCTAACAGTCCTGAACAGATGGTCTTAAATACATGTACAATCCCGCTTGTATCAGACATGTTTAAGATACGTCCCATCATTTCTACGAAATGTATAGGGCAGTTTGTACGAATTAAGGCCTGTATCTCAGCCGAAGTCCTTGCAATTTGTAAATCATATGTTTCTTTGGCCGAGGTCAAAGGCACGGTCTGTTGCAAAAGCATGGCTTTTATTCTGATTAAAGTATCAAAACGTATAAAAGAAACATTCAATGAAGGCCATAGAGGCGACTCCCTGACTGTCTCTATTTGGGGGAACAATACTTGCATACAACAAGTAACCCTGGAGTCGACCGTCACCAGATATGGGATTCCTGGCAACATGATTAGGTTGGGGCATACACTTGCCCCAAGCCGACCGCACAGCGAAATTGCGCCTCTTTGGCCAACGAATTTATAATTTCCTCCGTTTTAATCCATGTTATAAGCATCTATTCCATTCTTTTTATTCCTCTGATTTCGTTCAACTTATACTTAAATCCACACACGGAATATTGTGCCTTTTTTCCAAGTTTCTCAAGTTCAAGCTGTGCCCATCCGGACCTCTTGCTCAAACACGACAAATGCAGAAGTTCGTCCAAAGCAGTGTTTATTTATTAAATGACCCAATGCATTTCGGGCAGCAAGCGCCCTTCATCAGGGGACACTATAAATAACGATAAAACAAACAACTGTTACTATGAGACCTTTACGCACCATCTTACTTATTCAACATCAATGAGTATATACATATATCAAAACACCTTATTACTTAGGAACCCATCCTTTTTCTTTCAATATGCCCCTTCATGAACAATGTACAAAATGACCCTCTATTTGCTTAACGGACCTGTCCCTCTTGTCATCAATATCCTTTGTTTAACTCCTCAACCCCTCTCTTTTGCAAGTCAAACATCTACCCCTTCCATGTGCCAATAGGAATTTTGAATGACAGACTTTTGTAATCCTCACTTTTTATCCTCCATGTTCAACATGCCACAGCAACTCTGATCATTCAACATGAGGTAACTCCCGTTAGAAAGTTGGCCAAACGTTGGATTAATCACAGCAGCTGGTGTACCTTGCAGGTGACAGGACAAGTTTGCCACAGAACCATTACAAGCCCCGTGTAAAGAAATGTCCTGACATATGAGAGAACCGCTTAATGCCTTTTCACAGTTTGTACCGCTTAGAATCACTTCACGATCCCCACTCCAACATCTGTATTCGTAAGGTAAATCCCAGGATGTCTTAATGTATTCTTTACCCAACCTTTCATATTTGCCTGCTTGCATTTGTTTGAGGCAATATGAAAATGAAAAGTAGTGACAGGCAGAGTTATTTTGCCATGGATGAGCCATTTTGTAGCTGGTTTTTCTGCTACTGTAAATGGTAATATTTCCAGTTTTTCAATGCTCAGCACTGTATACTTTGCTCCCCTTTGTGCCAGTTCGATCTGTTTATCCGTTAGATTGTATTCCGAAAACAGAGAAGACGTGTTGATAAAACGCCAAGGCACATAGCCCGCACGCAAAGATTGCAGCGTCCAGCCTAATAACATAATAGAACGTAACTGAGATTGGCCTTGTTGTAACATGGCTAAATCTTGTTCCAGTATGTCAATAGCAGAGGATACAATGTTGTCCAATGAATAAATTCTGGATGACAAAGTTGTTAACCCATTGTCGACCACAGAGAGAGATTTCTCTAAGTTAATACGATCAAGCTCACGTATTCGTTCTGCGGCCTCTGCCTGTGAAACCTTCCATACTTCATTATAAGCAGCATAAATGCCGGCATATATGAAACATTTTTGACTCGATTTTCTTGGTCCTAGCAAGAATTCCCTAAGGTCTGCGTCTTCTTTAAGTAAAGATAAGTGTTGTTTCACATCCTCGAGTGTAGATTTTTGTAACCAGTCGAGGCACAATTTTCCTACACTATATGTTGTTACTACCCCCGGATGTTGTCTTTGAACATAACGTGGGTCTGGCCTATGGATAGTAAAGCCCTGTATTCTATTCAGGAATCTTTCTTGACAGATGTTTGTGTCTGTGGGCCAGAGCAACCATTTTTTCCAATCAGGATCTGTTCTGTTGGTTGGTCCCTGTGTAGTGTTATTACTTGCAGGTGTTGGTACAGAAGGTGTGTTCATGTCTTTGATCTTGGCTAAACCAAGGCAAGACGTTTGTTGCACAGTGTCATTCAAAAACATTATTTGATGTGGGATGATACAGGCTCTAAACAAAGCTTCTATCCCCTGCACTTGCCAATCTTTAGAACCCCAGACAGATTTTGTGTCAATTGTGTCTTTCCAAAAGTCAAATCCTTGTCTAGAAAATTGGGTAATAAAGGCTGCAGAATAAATCTGTTTTGTATTAGTTAACATAATTTTCTGACCTGTTTCGTTTACATTTTTATAGTAAAATGTTTGTGGTTCAGATGTATTGTACCCTGAAAAATATGGAAACTTATTGGCAAACGTTTTTGAACTACCCTTTGGTGGTGTAGGACAATGATCCCATTGGTTAAACATAAACACATTTCTAGGTGTTGCAGATTTATGCAAGAAATGATGACCATAGTGGTTGTAACAATATAGCTGTTCGTAGTCTGATGAGCCCTCTAAGTATTCATTGTTAGAGAACGCAGCAGACCTTTCTAGATCAGACATCATATCATTTACAGTCTCAAAGTCCCAATCATCAGAATAGGTACTGGAGGTAATAAAGTCACTTAATGAAATTTTAAATAAATGTGGAATCTTCAAAAGTTCCGTCGGGCCGAATATATCGAAATCGGTTTTGTCCCAAACTATACCATCCTGTATAGGAACGGCTGTGATGTTCACTGCTGACAAGTCTCTTGCTTCACGATGGGATGATTTGTGTGGTTTTAAAAGTAAGTTCACATTTTTACTTTCAGTGTCCAAGCGAATGTATCTGCCATTTATAAGCATGCTAAGAGTCATAACCAAAGCTAGCCAAAACAGAAAGAAAAATATTCCAGAAATAATCCACATTTCAATCCATGGTGAAACCAGATAAGTCTTTTTCAGGAAATGAAAAAGGTCTTGTACTTGCTGTTTGAAAGTTTTTGATGCTGGCGTCGTTTCAGGCTCACTCGGATCCTCAGAAAACGTATCAAAGTTAATGAAATAGCCAGAAGCAGTTCGGTCAATTGTTGAAATTTCATCAGGATTCGTAGAAATCGCTGGAACCAGTTGATCACTTGTTACGTTGGTGTAGACAGGTGTATCTGGATGAACTGTTACTTGAGTTTCAAGAGGGATGAGTTCCATAGCATTGTTGCTTAGTTCTTCATCTGTTACTGCTGAATTCTCGATAGTTATGAGTCTTTCAGTCTGAACCTCTTGGATAGTAGCGAGAGGAGTGCGTCTGCTACTAGGTCGGAGTCCACGAGGCCTACTATTTAGTTTTGGCCACATACTGTGGTTTGATGAGGTCGATTGACACAAATCTTTTCTCCTTTTTTTCAGCAAGGGGCGGCAGAAGTACTGTTCTTGTTCCGTGGACGGCTAGAACAGGTACTGGTTGTCTGTAAGAAGGTCCAAATTCCTTCTTGTCTGCAATCTTCTCTCTGACTAGATCCCCAACTTTTGGGATCCAGACAGGCCTTGCTGGGACTGCCGGTTTTCCCCCTGTGGTGGTTGGCTTCAGGAACACGTTGCTTTGTTTCGATCTTAGTTCATTTAGATCCTGTAAAACAGCCAAACGATCTTTGATATCAAAGCGTTTATTTTCCACCACTGTGCCTTTACATTCGAGATCAGGAACCCTTATTCTTGTCCCAAATAGGACCTCATATGGAGTGACCCCCCTAGAGAACTTCTTGGCAAATTATTTAATGAGCGTTGGACCCCATAAAGATGTTTGACCAACCCATCACCCGGACCTAATACTCTAGCTGTTATAGACTGCTTTATGTCCCGGTTTTTCCTTTCCACAACAGAATTTCCCTCAGGATGAAACAGAGAGGAGTACAGCAATGCTACGCCCAAACTGGCCATGGCTTCTTTGTAAGCCCGAGAGCTAAACGCAGGGCCCTGGTCAGAATGTAGTGTGCCAATTGCGTATGTGCCGATAAAGACTCGCAAATCTTTTATAACAGTTCGAGTGTCAGCCGAGCGCTGAGGCCATATCCATAGGAACCTTAAGCACGAATCCACTGCGACCATTATATATTTATAGTTACCGTCCCTTTGCAAGGGACCACAGTGGTCCAGGTAAACACAAGCTACTGGTTTGTCTGAAATCAACAGGGGTGTCTGCGCAGGACGTTTCACTGTGGAGACTTTCATCTGTTGGCATATTTCACATTCCAAAACATAGTTCTTGGTCTGTTTCCTAATGCCAGGGCACCAATATCTTTGTTTAAATAAAGATACTGTTGCAGAAACACCTGCATGGGCAGAGGCTATCCCTTCATGTGCTGCTAGGATCAGTCCTAATCTACGTTTCATGTTTGGAATTACCCTATCTCCCACTCCAGGGATTCGATCAAAAGGAACGTTGTTTGCATCAATTACATAAGAGTACTTGAGTGGAAATTTCTTTGGTAACGCTGCACCACTGCCTTTGCTTGAAGCATTGACAGCCAACAATATCTCACTGTCTATTCTCGTTTTTGAACGAGTGATCGCAGCTACGGAAGCCATCTGAACAGCCCCTTTGCGGCTTCATCAGCCAATGAATTCCCTGCAACGTGAACGCCATCACGTTGATGACTCAGCGTGTGTATCACGTGAGCTTATGGTAGTTCGTTTTTAACTGAACTACTTGTTCCCAAAGCGTTTTATGCTTTATTGTGCCACCTTTGCATCTTTGAACCCGTTTTCAAGCCAATTCTGTATATATTCATTATACGACTGAACACAGTAAAAAGAATCGCACACTATGAGTGTGGGGAATTTGCAATCTGTATTTTCAAGTGCCAGTTTGAAAGCTTGAAGTTCAGCTCGCTGAGCTGTACAATCTCCTAGAGATTGAGTTTTAGTGACCATTGGTCTGAAGTTACCATCTTGCATGCGACCTTTAACGATTGCGCACGCTGCACTGTAAGCTTGCTTACTCCCTGTAGCGGGTTGTGCTGATCCGTCAGTTTAAACTATAAATTCGTACTGATCGAGAGGCAGAATTTCAGTGGGCAGAGGACATTCATGTTCATATTGCAGGAACGCTTGTGTTTTTAAATCAGGATCAAAAACATATTCAACATCTGTTGCAGCAAGAGAATTAACCCATTGTATCCATCTAGGATGTAAAGCTTTTGCATTTGGGATGCTCGCTTTTGTGACCGCCTCTAAGGCTGGTACTGGGGTTACGACAATAATGCGTTTTCCTTGAGCTAGAGCTCTTTCTTTTGCTACAGCGGTTTGAACTGCTGTCACTATTTTTTCTGTTGAAGTGAAGCGCATTTCTGCTTGTGTATACAAATGTGATTTGTATGCTATTGGTACTTTTTCACCCTCATTAAATGTTAAATAGGTGAATCTGCATTGCCCCGAAATTATTCGGATCACTAAATTGCGTTGATTTACGCGTGTTTGTAAGTGATTTGTTGCTAACATGTTAGATTGGAGTGAACGCAAGATTTCTGTGTGTTCTTGTGTCCAATGTTTGATTGAAAATCAGGTTTGATTAATTCGTAGAGAGGTTTAACCCTTTCTGCGTAATTTAGAATGTAAGTTCTTCCAAAATTTAGGAAACCCAAGATGGATTGTACATTTTTCAGTGTTTTTGGAGGTTGGAGCAACGCGCACTTTTCTAAAAAGTTAGCTGCCAGGCTCTTGCCTTCACTTGAAAGCTCATATCCTAGGAAAAGGACATTGAGATGGGCAATTCTAGATTTTTTAAAGTTGAATTTATAGCCTTCAGAGGCGAAGCCCAATATAATGGTACTCACACTGTTCAAGTGCCTATCTAGGTCATCGTCTGTCAGATAGATGTCATCGACATATGACAATGCCTCATTATCATAAATTTGTAGTAACTCTGTTACCCTTGCTGAGAATAACCCCGGGCTGTTTTTGAACCCTTGTGGGAGTCTACAAAATTGATGCTGGGTCCCCATTATTGAGAAAGCTGTTAAGTACCTGCTTTCAGGTGGTATGTTTTGACAAAAGAAACCATTTGAAATGTCCAATGTGGTTTTATATTTTTTACGTACAATGTTATTCATTAATGCTGTACTATGTGCATTTTGCACTGCAAATGTTTTGAACAAGTGTTCAAGTGTCTGAAATCCAAAACTAGACGATATGTATTGTCTGGTTTGGATACAGGAAACAAAGGATTGTTCATTGAGGAGGTGCATGTTTCAATCACCCCTTGGTATTCAAGTTGATCTAAGATCTCCCTGACCTGTTTTTTAGCTTCTTGCTTTATTGGGTACTGCCTTTGTGCAGTAGGTTCATTTTTTAACTGTATTTTATGGTGAGGTGAGTCCTCATCCCATCCTCCATGATTTTTGTATAATGCTGGGGCCTGGGCAACTGCCCATTTCTGGGCATAAGTATATTTTAGGTGAATTGGAATATAGTTGGAGAAGGCTGGCATAATGATGTCCTCACCATGTGGGCACTCGCTGACAAAGTTTGGTGGCCAGTCTTTTTCTGCTGGAAGTATATCATAACCCCTTCGAAAGTTTCTCCCAAAAGAGTATTTTCACTTTTCTTGGTATGTCTCCCTCCATTCGGAGTGTTATTTCATATAACTTTTGTGGAGTACTAACCCTGGTGTCTACAGTTTCTACTGTGATGTACTCATTCAAGTCCATTATCTCCAGAACTTCCTTCAGGTTCTGGCGAGCTATTGTTACTTCTGCTGCACTGTCCAGCATTGTCTGAGCCCATTCTCCGTTCTTGAGCTGTGTTCTCAGTATTCTCGGCATGTCTGATCTTCAGACCTGCTACCTTCTTTTTTGTGAATTGAGGTTTTGATTTATTTTTCTGAACGTGTTTATCATCTTTGGATTTCACACGTTCTTCTCTGTGTTCTGACCGTCCTCTTCTTTCTGATGTCTGTGACGATATCTGAAAGGTACGAGAGGAACGTGTATCAGTATCTTGATACCTGTCAGGTTTTCTTAAATTATCCCTATTCCTGAGATTATACCTCCTTTCAGAGGGCTCCTCTTGAGGAGACCTACCTCGGGATTGAGAACGTGTCTCTCTTGAATTTTGTTTATTAGTTTCCCACTTCTTTTTAGAAGATGTAGGACTTTGTTTAATAGAGTCCTTCTCAGGACTTTCAGATAGTTTTGGCTTTAAAGGTTTTCCACCCAAACTATCTCTGCCTAATTCTGCATAAGATTGTTCTATTATTCTGGGTAGTTCATGTTGATGTTCTGTAACATCAAATTCCTTAAGCTGTTGGCGGATCGCCACTGATGCTGCCTCTCCTTTAATATTAGATAATATTATTGTTCAGACCTGGTCGAAGTTTTTCAGTAATTTCATACCTAAATTCAGAGCAGGTTCTGCCCCGTATTCGTTTTGAATTTATTTCAGGACATCTGGTATTACTGCAATTGATGGAACACCATGAGTTTTAGTATAGATGGCAGCAAAGACTGCGCCCCAGGTCGTGCAATCTTCCAGTTGTTATGTGATCCCCATTGGTAAACAGATTGTTAGGATTCTGTGTTACTCATAAGGGCTAGTATTTGGAAATACTGCTTCGATTTGAGTAATTTTTTGAGCTATCCAGAATGGAATTTGTTCACGTTTTGTGGGCATTTTACCCATGACTGCGTGTAAAGTCTGTGGAGTAATTTTTAGTTTATTCCGCTGTTGAGGGGTTTGATTTGGAATGGTCATTGGTGGTTGGACTGTGAAAGTCCGCATTACATATTGGACTAATTGTCTGTAAATTTTTATTAACTCTTGTAGTTGAGTAAGTAATTCCTCGTCTGACATTACATCGATGTCAGGATGAGGTGTGTAGCCGACTAGAATCGGCCATGTTGCTCCTGGTCTACCTAGTGGACCGAGCCTGGTAATGTTTTTGTGATGTTTTAGGGCACCTTTAAACCAGAGATTATGCTCCTGGTATGTTAGTGGAATTTCAATATCCTCGAAAGGAATATATTCCTCTGGTGGTTCATCTTCTTTAAAGAAGTGAAACAGTTTTGTTACTGGATTTGATTCTGGGAATACTATCCATGAATAGAATACCTCTGTCTGAAAGGATTTGTGTGCCTCTATCACGAAAACTGCTCTACCTACTCTTGGTGGTAGGCCGTGTTTTATAAGTTTTAGAGTGATGGCTCTCCTTAAGTTTGGAGGGATGTCTATAACACCCTCCTCGGTTTCATTTAAACCTGTAAAGTTAAAAGCTGTTACGACTGGGTCAGCCGCAGCTACACCGTTCTCGGTGTCATTATCCCCGTGTATGGACATTTGTTTTTTGAAAAATGTAGAACAAGTTTCAAGGAAACAAAAGATAAGGTGCACAATATTTTGGAACACTGTATCCTTCAACGTTGAACAAACCAAACAGCTAATATATAGGGTTTTTGTCCTATTTAGCTTTGGCGGATATTTAACCCTACCCACTCCAGACGTCTTATGGAGTATGTGAGTAGGGTCTCTGAGAGAAAAGCACGACTGAGTTACTCAGTATCTAGCATTAAATTAGTGCCTTACCAAACCGTTGGGTGCCATGTAGTGTATTTCCTATTTCCCTAATAGGCTCTGCGCATTGGAATAATATACCCTATAGGTTTGACATAGGACTGAGGTCAGTATGTCCCTATCGAGTATATTAAACTTAATTACTTTGTGCCAGCTAACTCAGAGGCCACTAGAGACTCCTTGTAAACAAGAAGGGAGTAGTTTCTGGCAACCGCATAAACATGACAACTTTGTTTCCCTTTAGAATCGGAACACTCTCAGAATCGTGGAAACAATAGATAACAGTTTCACTCAGCTAATCATGCATGCTTAGTTTCTTCAGAGTTACACAGAAAGAATAGACGGGTGTTTCAATAAAAAGGATTTATTGAACAGTCTTGTTTCTCGTGTAAGAGATATGAGCTGTTATGATCACAAGACAGGATGCGCAATATATAATGTACAGCGTAAGCTGTAGAATTAATAATACTGCGCTAGCATTATCTTTTAGCTATGACACATATATTCATATACATAAATAACATAAGCTAAAAATGCGAGTACTCATACGATGCTTCTCTTTATTCAACCATTTGTCGTAGGTGGGAACCTCCCTGGATTTCCAATTCTGAAGGATTAGAGAGCGGGCTACCAAGCAAGAGATCGAGAGGAAAGTTGCTTCGGCTTCCGTTAGGGACGTTCTATCTCTACAAATTCCAAATAGGGCCGCCTCGACTTCCGGGACTACACTCTTTACCAATGCCCGGGTTAGGGCCGAAAAGATTGCCTCCCAAAAAGACCCCAACTTAGGACATGTAAAAAAAATATGGAGCCAGCCCCCTTCTCCCTCTACCTGGCATCGGAAACACCTATTTTCAACATCCGGATACCTTTTCTTAAGTACTTCCGGAGTAAGGTAGGCCAGCCACCGAGATAAAAAAGCCATTCTTTTAAAGTTGACTGCTCTCAGCGACTTACTTCCTCGTTGACATAGAGCTTCCCATTCATTAATGGAAAAAGTACATTGTGTTTTGCGGGTCACCCTTTCCAAATGGCGCTCTATCAATGGCAGTTGGCCCTGGTTATGTAACAGCCGATACCAGTTCCCCACGCCCTTTATTTTTGCTCCAAAAAGAGCTATCACAAATTTATTTGGTGAATCAAAAATATCATTTAAATTCTTTACAAAATGAACAATTTGCAAATACTCAAAAAAAGCAGGTTTCCTCTGGTTCCCGTCCCTTAACAGCACCTCCTGCCAAGAGATCACCCTATTTTGAATTGAAAAATATCTTAGTTCCCCTAACCCGCAACCTTCCCAGTTTCTCAAATGAACTGATCGAATTTGGAGGCCAAGAGATTTACATTCCCTCAACTTCAAGTACTGTAGCCCCGAGGAACCCGTCATTTTAAAAAAGGACTGGAGTCTAATACAATAGTCCTTCAACGTCTTGTATCTTGTTTTTTTTGGGAGTTTGGAGGTTTTTAAAAATACTGGCATTTGAGAGCCGGTTTCCTGTACCATTTTGTCAATGAAGAAGTTATCTCTGACACTATTAAAACTCAACAGACCCGCTGCGCTAGTAGATCCAAAAAAGCAGCATCATAATAAGTTCTTAAGTGGGGTAAAGCCAAACCACCTTGTTCAGTCGTTAATTGAAGAGATGTTAGCTTTACCCTTGGGACTTTTTTCCCCCAAACGAACTGTCTAATCAGTAAAAAGAAATAATACTGCGCTAGCATTATCTTTTAGCTATGACACATATATTCATATACATAAATAACATAAGCTAAAAATGCGAGTACTCATACGATGCTTCTCTAAGCTAGTTCTAACCCAGTGTACCTAACCTAGCCTAGGTGTAGGGCAAGGTAAGAAGTAGGTGACGTATTCTATAGTATGGTATACTAAGAGTCTGGTATGCCAAGAGTCCCTCTAGGTTCTAATCAGCTCCATACCTTGAGAATGAGAGAGGTGGGAATCTCTTTCCGGGTCTCGAATTCTAACACCCCGCAAAGGGAGTCAGAACACTGGAAGCTGGATTCTCTGCGAGCAGGGAGGACAGCGTCTCTTCTCAGTGCGTCAGGCCGGGATACAGGCTCCTCTGAAGTCGAGGTCTCCTCTAACTTGCTTGGGCAAGGGAAGGTATATTTATACCTGGTAGGTGCCTTGGAATGTTAGCATTGACGTAAAGTCGGGCAGAGGAAGACGTCAGGAATGAACCCTTAAGGTATAGCGGTTCATGCATAATAAATGAGTTCTTGGAGAAATCAATAATCCTGTGCTAGGGGAACTCCCAAGAGCTTAAGGGTCTGGTTTCTAAGAACTTGTTGTGACGTTAGGGAGGACGGATGTAAGTGACCATGCCTGTATTTGGATAGCATGGCTAATGCCTAAATAAGGACTGGGATCTTATGCCTATATAAGGGCAATGCAAATTGTGCCTATATAAGGACATGTTTCAGGAAAACCTATATACGGACACCTAAAGCGGAATACAACAGCACAGCCCCCGTGCGAGGCTGCGCTGCATTGCGCGACAGGGAGGGAGCAGGAGAGCACCATATCTTCAGATATATGGCTCTCTCCTCCCCTTTTCCTTGCGCCGACGCTGATTTCAGCTGCAGTGCGCCATGTACACACCTTAGCGCTGCAGCGCTAGGGTGTGTGCATGAGTGTAGCATAGGTTTTGTACAGGAAGGGTACCCTTCCTGTATAAAATACTATGCAAGGCACGATGCAAAGCTTTTCCCACTTTGCATACGTGCTGCAGTGCAGCACGCATGGAAAGTCAGAAAGGCATGGAGAAATGAAAGCATTTCTCCTGCTAGCGCCTCCTTTGAAGGGGCATTGACTTTTGGCGCAAAACCATGTTTACAAATATTTGTAAATATGGTTTTGCATCAAAAGGCATGGGGGTTGCATGGGAACGCCCATGTCCCACCCATGTAACGCCCCCTTGGCGCAAAGTAACGCAAAGCAGTGCTTTGCGCTGCTTTGTGCTACTTAAAGAGTGCTTTCCAGCGCACTATGGGGGAGATTTTCATACCTTTTGCGCTGGTTTAGCGCCACAAAAGTGTTGCAAACTAGCGCAAATTTTGTTTTTCCTATCTTCTTTCCAGCATAAAACTTGTTTGCGCTGGAAAGTACCATGTAAGTAGTGTTACTCTGCGCCGAGGGGGCGTTACATGGGTGGTACATGGGCGTTCCCATGCAACCACCCATGCCTTTTGACGCAAAACCATATTTACAAAGATTTGTAACATGGTTTTGCGCCAAAAGTTAACGCCCCTTCAAAGGAGGCGCTAACAGGGAAATGCTTACATTTTTCCGTGCTTGTCCGACTTTCCATGCGTGCTTCACTCTGCAGCACGTATGCAAAGTGGGAAAAGCTTTGCATCGTGCCTAGCATAGTATTTTGTACAGGAAGGGTACCCTCCCTGTTCAAAACCTATGCTACACTCATGCACACACCCAAGCGCTGCGGCGCTATGGTGTGTGCATGGCGCACAGCAGCTGAAATCAGCGCTGGCGCAAGGGAAAGGGGAGGAGAGAGCCATGTCTCTGAATATATGGCGCTCTCCTGCTCCCTCCCGGTCGTGCAATGCAGCTCAGCCTCGCGGGGGGCTGCGCTGCGTTGCGTGACTTTTTAAAAAATCTCCCCCTAAGTGTTTTACTAAATTTTTGGTAAAGCCAAATCTTCACTTATAGGTGTGCCTGGGCCACTAAAGATGATGCTTTTCATACATTATGGTAAACTGAAAAAGATTAAAGTCTTTAGCTATTTGAGAATCAGCTCCATGAATCATTAATTTACTGCAGTAAAATAATTCATTAGTAAAGCAGTTAGTTCCCACAGTTTTTTCTGTTTTTGCTTTTGTCAGCTTTAAATTAAGAGTTGGCATTCAGCCAGGTGAACTGGCACTGAAGGTTTCTAATTGTCAGAAAGCACTAACCTTGCAGTCTGGACCGAACTGAAGGGGTGAATGGTTCCACATTTCTCCGTGTCCACAGCCAACCATACGCAAATGCAATATATTGGTTTATCATCCGAGAAAAGAGGAATGAGCTAAGAGACAGAACATAGGCAATGGATATTGCATTCTGATTCGTCACTCTTCTGGGTACTGGGTTGTAGTGGATAGCTAAAGATGTATATTTTTGGCAGCGTACTGTGATATGAAGTCATTTATCACTCAGTATAGAAGCAGTGTACTTTCTGAATTTCTGTTCAGATTCTCTGTATTTTGGTGGAACACTATTAGTCCTGAAACTATAACATCAATACTATCTATGTATCCAGTGTTTTTCAAGAATTTGGATCTCAGTGTCTTCTTTAGCAGGATAACTACTTTGAATTTTTGTATATACACGCTCTCTAATTCTGTTATACATTGAAGTTGTCGTTTTGTGAAACGGTAATATAATAACCATTTTTTACATTTATAATATTGCTCAAAATGACCGCATTTATTCACTTCCCATATCAACCCACCACTGCTTAGAATACGATATATGTGGATTGTGAATAATTTCTACAGTCTTTTAAACTGAAGTGGCTTCTTTCTCTTTCCACACATTAACTAGATTAAAATAAAGTGTAACAATTATTGTTCTATAATTCTTCAGTGTGACTCAGACTCACTACTTAACTTAGATCCTTCAAAAGAATTCTCTGTATTCTTCATCAGACTTCTAAACATGCATTCAAGGAAAACAAACAATCTCCAAGTTTACCATAATTTCTGGTACCAAGGCCCTAGCTTGATTGCCTAGCAAGAACGCAGTGAATCAAAAGAAAATGTGTACCCAATAATTCTAAAATGCCTCAACAATTTCCAAACTATGTTAGGGTTCAGTGGACTCATGGGAAATATAGTTACAGTCACTGATCTTAACAATAATAAACAATCTGTCTCATCTGCTCGATGTGACACTTAGCATTGGGGGCACATTCTTATCAATGAAATTGTTCAATGTGAAAACAATTTCCATTTGGCCTTACTAAGCTTGACCATGGGTTTCCCTTAGATCTGCTGAAGTTATAATGCAGGGTAAGTGATCAACCACTTTGCCACAAATAAATCTGTTCTTCTGTGGGCACACCTTTGGTCTAAAAAGCTGGGAATATGCAATTAACACTCCCAAAGACATCTTGGCTGGGCCGGGGGTTTATTGTTGCTTTCCTCAAGGAAGTGAAAATAATTTTTAACCAAAGCTGAGTGTTAAGATATCTAAAATAAAAATGAATTAGGTGAAAAACATTGGATAGAAATGACCAAAGGTAAATATACTAATTGGAAATTGGAGATCATAATGAAGTCTGAAAGAAATAAGAAAGTGAGGGATGAAATGCTTGAATTAATCTCAGCCATTGGCGATCACTGGTGTCCACGTTCCAAGCAACTGTTTTTCACCCAACGTGCAACTCTAGACAGAGACTACACACATGCAAATCAGCCTTTGTTCTGCTCCAATAGGAGTATACATCCTATGGGGATTGTGACATGTACTTCAGAATAGCTCAATCTGTGTGCTCGGTTTAGACCAGATGTATGTGAATGTTGCCTTTTACTCTCCAATGAACAGACTCAGAGGATAGGCATGGAATTTAAGTAGAAACCACTTCACTTGGGAAACCATTATAAATTGTCCCCTCCGCTGTATGAATATTAGAGGAGCAAATGTCTCAAGCATAAGTGTTTCTAACACAAGTTAACTACTTCCGGTATATCTATGGTCTCATGTTTGCTACTGAATACTGCATATCTTTGAAGTCTGGAGGCTTTGGAGCATATTTATTGAAAGTTTATGTAATGTAGAGCAGCAAGCAAAGTTGCTTTGCTGTGTTCCGTGAACTGAAGAGAACTGAAAAGTGCTGTATCGTCTAAGATGGGGAGTTCTTCAGCTCTCTCCTGTGTTGGCGCACTTGAGGCTGCCTAGTGCCAATGCAAACGCCCTTGCACTGTGCAAGGGTGTCTGAGTTACAGCAAGGATTGTTTCCTGCACAAAAGCAATACTTAGAGGCATATCCCTCTTTCCATGTGTGCTACAAAATGCAGCACATTTGCAAAAAAGAAGTAACAAGGACAAATAAATACATTTTTCCTAGTTATGTCTCTCTCAGGTAGGCGCACTATTCTGGCACAAACCAAATTTATACGTCTTTGTAAATCTGGGTTTGTATCAAAATATCTAGGTGGATGCATGGGAGCCCCATGCTCCACCCATGTAATTACTACTTAATGCAAAGTAATGTAAGGCATCAGTATGCACTGCCTTGCATTACTTTGTAATTGTAATGGTAATCATATTGGTCTTTACTGAACCATGCACACAAATTGACTTTGCGTGGCTTATTAAATGCCAAAAAGGATTTTGAATAAAAGTGAGGAAACCCCGACACAAACTCATAGTAAATCTGGGCTTTAGTGTATTTGGGCGACCTAGAAGGAGCTAAACATATTGTAGTCATAAGGAGGTGCTTAGTATCGAGTGAACAGTATATTCATTCATAAATTATCCATTGTGATCTAATTTGAGTGTTACTTGTTTTTTAGGAAATTACTCAAATTGTTGGTTTAATAATGTATCAATTTGGCATTTAATCTGTAGATTTTTTTTAATCAATATGATTTTTTTTTCTTTGCACGTATGTGTAAATTGCTATGACTGTGCTTAATGCAATACGCAATGCTGAAAAATATGCATCACACTAAATGATGTAGAACTGTGTTTGCTGTACAGCCTTCAGAGTAAGCTTTGATCTGGACCTTTGCTAGATTCCTTACTAGAAATCATGAAATGGTAGCTAACCATTGCTAGTTTTCCCGAGGTTACTCCCAGCAGACAACTCTGTGGAAAAACAAGTGATGTATCCATAGCATGAGACCAATTCTATTTTTGTTTTTGAAATAATATACCTTCCATTTATATTTTTAATTGTAATTTTTGAAGAAGAGCGAAAATAAGCTAAATTAACTCCTTTATGGGGCTTATTGTTGACTCCACAGGTGAGATTAGTTTTTGCCATATTTGCAACTAGGCTACTTTTGAATTTAAAAATGTATGTGAAAGTTCAAAGAAATACATGAAACAAGAACAGTGTGAGGGGGTTTATTAATTTATTTGTGTTTGAAGTTAGAACAGGTCCTAGGAGTATTCTCCTTTTTTATTATTTTGTTCATATCTATTGATTGCTGGGAAGCATTCCGAATGCCAGGAGCTGCAACAAAGGAAAGTGTGAAAAAATGAAAAGATCTATTGATGCCTTTGTAGATTAAGTACTAAGGGGCACATTACGATACCCGGCGTAAAAAAATCCGCCAGGCATGGAAGCGGCAAAAATCCGCCCGCACACACCGCCTGAACACCGACCACGCCATTATGAGTACACAAACTGAAAACCGCCATCGGCGGAAAAATCATACAAAATACCGCCCGCCATCGTCCGAGTCGGAGTCAAACCGCCCGCCACGGACGGAAACACGCACGACAACACAAAACCGCCCGCCCACACGGCCGACACACCGCACGTGAAATTACGATCGCACCGCCATGAGCGCGGAAAAACAACAAATATACCGCCCGCTAGCGCAAACAACGCCGATGAGAATCGACACGGCAGAAGCCATGGCGCCCACGTACCTGCACAGAAACCATCCGCACACAAAACCAATAGCACACAACATGGCCAACAAGTCCACACAGCAAGGCACGCACAAATACACAAGCACAGTACACATCCCGAAAACACCCCCCGGACAAACAAAAAATACAAAGGCCAGAACCCCAGACACAACACACCTGAAAAACAACAGACCATGAGGACACACCCACATAGGTGAGTACAAAAGCAGCACTCCCACAGACCACAACCCCTTGCTACATTGCAAACCAGAGAGGAGAGGAGAGGACACAGTGACACAGCAAGGACAGCAGCACACCACAGAAACGCACACATCACTACCACCACCACCACCACCACCACCACCACCACCACCGGCACCACAAACCCCCTGCACATTACACAACACACACCGCACCAGCACCACAAACACCATGGCACCACAAAGGATGCCCAAGTTCACGCCCATGGAGCTGACGGTCATGGTCGACGAGATCATCAAGGTGTACCCACAAATCTATGGGAACATGGTCCAGCACACACCACTAGCCACCAGAAACAGAATGTGGACCCGGATCGTAGACCAGGTCAATGCAGTCGGGACCCTGCCCAGGAACAGAGGTGAAATAAACAAACGTTGGAATGACGTAAAGAGCCTGGTCAAGAAGAAGGAGGGCAAAAACAGAGAGCTGGCTGCCGTCACTGGCGGAGGGAATCCCGCGCTCTTTAAGACCTTCAAAGCGTGGGAGGAGAAGGTGCGAGTCGTAATCCATCCGGAGATCCTCGCCGGATTAGCAGGGGGAGTGGAGGCTGGTAAGTACAAACTAATGTATACTAGCACACCGCTATGTACTCACATGCGCAACCACCATGCCACAGCTCCCAGGGACAAACACCCCCATGTCCAGCACACAATACACAACACATCACACACACATGCAACAGACACCACCACACACAGCCCAAACCGAACAACTGCAAGATGCGTGGGGACATGTGTACACTAAGCCAGCCACGTAACCACCAACAGGTCCCCAAATATGCCAGAAGCGCCACAACGAGCACCCACCACACCCATGTGTCCGCCACAGCTGCACCAACTGACAAGTAACAGGTAAGTGGCAGGAACACAAAGTGCAGTGGGTCGGAGGGGGACAGCTGAAGTACAACACCCACCAGGCCCCCACTCCCACAGACCAGCAAGGTGGAGCACTCCCCACACCCATGTGTCAGGCACAGCTGCACCAACCGACAAGTAACAGGTAAGTGGCAGGAACACAAAGTGCAGTGGGTGGGACGGTGGACAGCCCAAGTACAACACACACCAGGCCCCAGTCCCACAGCACAGCAAGGAGGAGCATCCCCCACACCCCACACCCACGTGTCAGCCACCGCAGTGCACAACGACAGCCGAAAGGCAGACATCACGGTCCACAGCAATCGGTGTCAGTGGGTGTACAGCCACCCCCACGACCCACTACACCCCCCCACCCCCACAGACCTGCAACATGGAGCACCCCCGCTAAGAGCCATGTGGCATCCAGTACAGTGCACGCACGAACAACTTGCAGGTGGGAAACTGGACAGGGCTGGATTACTGGAGGCATGAGGACCATAACACCACCAACACATGGGACATGTCACGTAGCACACGAACACGCAGCACCGCCCACCGTCACGAACAAGTGAACAATGTGCACACGGACATGAACAGCAGACTCACACCCCACATGACCCATCACAGACATAGCAACACCCAAGGAGCCACGTCTGCATGCACAAGCCACACTGAACATAGTCCCACACGGCAGCCACTGTGCAACTCATCACACACAACCGAAACACCATTGAAGTCCTGTCCATGTAGCCCCTACTGCCTGTCAACCACACACCCCACAACTACGCCTATGTAAGACAAACAACACTAGACGCAACAGAGCGGAACAACAGAAATGCACACGAACACCACTGAACCCATCAAACACACAGACACACCATGCACATACAACATACCATCCATCCCATCCGTCAGCCCCAGTCTCATGAAAGGCATGTCATCCGCACAGCTGCCACACATACAGCAGTCACGCTAAGACACATGCCCATGACCAACCATGTGCCAGAAGTCAATTAAGCGCACGACACACTGTGAGCAACAACACACAACATGGGCCACACCCCCCCGAGCACTGCAGTGATGCACATGGCACAGGGCAGCACGCACACCAAGGAGATGGGACAACTGCAATACGTTGGCTGGCACACAACTATCACTCACTCATAACGATGCGTCCAATGCCATGTCCAGTAACCACAACAGACAGCAAATATGCAGGGCATGTCAGGCATGCACACACCTCAGACCATGCACTGTCATGCTGCCACAACACATGTCACGTTCGGCACCCATGGCTCACAGCATGTACCCCAAAAGCATATACCCTCCCAAATGCGAATCTGGGGCATGGCCCCCATGTTGCCATATGCGTTCCTAAGCGTTCCATTTGAACCCCAAAAGCAAAGTACAAACCAGACCCAGGATGGGCCAGGAGCCCGCATACACCAGAGTCACAATGAGTAGGGGCAAAGCAACACACCCATCGGCATGGCCAATCCGTCCCATGCCACATGTGCACAGCACACAGTCCCATTGCCTAGCACACACACCTACAGATGCCACAGCCACACACTCGCCTCCGGGAAACCCATGTACGAGATTGCACGAACTGCCAATGTCAGACGACTAATACATACTTCGCCAGGTGCAACACAATAACAAATCTCATTCTCTCCACAGGTGACGAACTGCTGGACGCTGGGGATGGAGACAGCAGCCAGCACAGCCAGCCTACAAGCCCCCAACGAGGACACACGGATCTGGAGGATCTGTCCACCTCTTCGGACACGGACCACCAAGCTGGCCCATCTGGCGTGGCAGGGCCCAGCCGCTCCCCAGGACCCCTCCTACCCACCAACCCATCATCCAGGGATGCTGAACAGTCCCAGTCCCCTGCTGCCACTGTCGTTGCGGCCACACCCACGGTCATTGCGGCCACTACCACTGCCGCAACCGCCACCATCGCCGCACCGACCACCACCGCCTCCACCACCACCACGTCTTCGCTGGCACCAGCCCCAGCGCAGGTGGTGGCCCGGCCGACTGGATCCACCCTGGGAGCCACAGCGAGGACCGTGGTGAGCAATGTGGCTAGTGGGCAGGCCGGTGGCAGCAGGACTGGTAGGAGGAGCAGGGTCAGGGAAACGCCAGCCTCCCCTGGGAGCCATGCCCTGCCTCAAATGGACAGAGTCCTTGGGGCCTATGAAGAGGCCCAAGGACAATGGGCCAGGTCTGCTACTGACACGCGGGAGGTGCTGGGGGTGCTGAGGTCCATGGACGCCCATATGGGCCAATTCGTGTCCCGTATGGACCAACTCGTGGACCTCATGGGCCAGCTGGTGGTGGCGGTGGGGTCACAGGCAAGGCCAGCAACACCACCTCCGCCACCACCTGCTAGGGCGCAGGGTCGGGCAGCAGTGTCCACTTCCCCTGCGTCCACAGCCAGTGAGCACACCTCACCCACCACCAGCAGGTCGCCACCACACACCCCCTCCCAAACGTGGAAGGGGCCGTCCGAAGAGGAAACAGATCTCCCGGGAGGACTTCGCACGCTCCAGTCGCAAGTGAGGCAGCCAGCCAGCCTTCCGCCAGCCTTCCTTGACCAGCCACTGCATTGACTTGCTCTACGATCCCACTCCACACAGCCATCTGGATGGCATGTGTGTGTTGGACTATGGACATAGAACCAGTGGGTACACCCTGATCATCACGCAGCCATGACCGACAGCTCATTGTCACTGCACGCACCACTTTTGTCATCACCTTACACACAATCACATGTCACAGTTTGGAATAAATGCACCTTTTTCACTAACTGCTGTTTGTGCCCTGTGTCTTTATTGTACGGAATACAACGGCCACCTTGGGCGGAAAGGCACCTGATGCGTGGCATGGAAATGGAATCCGGAGGGCCTGTAGGGACCTAGGGGTGGGAGACAGAACAGGAGCACATTCAATGAGTGTGTCACACACCCATCACACAGTACATGTCAACAACTACAAGCAATGTACACACATCGCACAGAGCAATAGGGCACAATGCCACAGTCACCAACAGTGGCATACTACCCTGGCCATGGAGCGTTGACACACTGCACGCAGTGAACATACGGCCACCCTGACACAGCACACACACACCTGCATAGATACAGACACATCATCCGTCGTACATGGACACTCACCGTCAAGTGAAGTAGCGGGCGATGAGCTGCTGGCGCACATTCCCAGCTTCCTCCTCTCCGCTGTCCACCTCACTCGAGCTGTCCTGGTCTGCGGGCTGGGGCCCTGGTTGATCTCCGTCATCCACAATGAGGGGGATCTGCTTCCGAATGGCCAGATTGTGCAGCATGCAGCACGCCACCACTATCTGGCACACCTTCTGTGGGGAGTACGCCAGTGCACTCCCGGTGCGGTCCAGGCACCTGAACCTGGACTTGAGGAGGCCAAAGGTACGCTCGACCACACGTCTGGTCCTCCCATGTGCCTCATTGTATCGATCGTCTGCTGGGGTGCGAGGATTCCTCAATGGACTGAGCAGCCATGCCCCATTCGGATACGCAGAGTCACCTGGGTGTGAGGGACACAGAGAACCGTTGCTATTCCAACTGGACAGGGGACAGCATCGCACAACCAGCACGCTACACCACTCCACATACTCACCGACAATACAGCCACGATCCTGTTGCAGATTGGCCATCAGTCGTGGCAAGATGCTGTTGCGCATTATGTGTGCGTCATGGGCCGAGCCTGGAAACTTTGCACACACGTGGGTGATCACCATGTCCGCAAGGCACACCACTTGCACATTCAGGGAGTGCGTGTGCTTCCTGTTGCGGTACAGGTGCTCAGTGGCCTGTGGTGGAACAAGGCCAACATGAGTGCAGTCAATGGCTCCCACGACGTGTGGGATTCTGCCAAGGGCATAGAATGCACCCTTCACTGCCGCCAATTCACGAGCCCTGGGGAAGCGGATGTACCTGTTCCGGTACAGCATCATGGCTGCCAGTACATCCCTCAGCACCTTGCTGAACATGGGCTGGGACATCCCTCCTCCACTGCCCACTGTGTGCTGGAATGACCCAGTGGCGAAGAAATGCATGGCGGCCATCACCTTAGCCGTGGGGGTGACAGCAGTCGGATACACCCTGCGGGGACGGAGATGGGGCTCTAACATGGCACACAGTCGATGCAGAGTTGGCCTGTCCAGCCGAAACTTCCTGATTACCTCTGTATCGTCCATGTCCGCCAGCAATTGGTATGGGCGGTCAATGTTCGGTCTCCGCCTGGGTTAAATGGCAGAGGACACATGTCAAAGCAACACGGCACATAGCAATTTCGCATACACATCACTGACATGACTGAGCAAGCACATGGGCCACAGCCCAGCTGTCAAGCTGGGACGGCACGGCCACAATACACTTACACAGGTCTCCCAACAATGGCAATGGCAAGTGAGACATACCACTGCCATGTGCATGCACATGGGGATCTAGGCCCCAATGACT
This sequence comes from Calotriton arnoldi, assembly GCA_963921515.1. Lineage (NCBI taxonomy): Eukaryota > Metazoa > Chordata > Amphibia > Caudata > Salamandridae > Calotriton > Calotriton arnoldi. The sequence continues at coordinate 92,218 of CAWUFW010019130.1, read as the reverse complement.
TGCGGGGCGTGCTGATGGGGACTGACTGCATATTCGTCAAGCGGCAACGCCACGGCAACATGAGTGTCTGCTGAGCATGGTACTGCTTCCGAGGCTGGATGAGTATGGCACACGACGACGACGATGTGGGCACGGGCTGAGCGGCCAATACAAGTGGGACCTGTGGCACGAGGGGATATGAGACAGTAGTAGGTGTCAGCACTGCACCCTATGTACAGCACTGTACGGATCACAGCTCCCGAAACATTGACTGGTGTCCACATTGACAGCCCCATGCCAAGACGGCTGTGTGCTTGCAGTCACACGTCACAGGTGAGAGGTTACATTGCACGTGCCAGGTGGCAGTCGTACATAGTGGGAGCTGGCATGTGTGTGCATGTGTCTCCTGTTCAGGATCCACCAGATGGGCGCTGACTCTGTACTGACCATTGGACACAGCATGTTCCGTGGAAGGCTTGTGTGTGTGGGATGGTGGCACTGGATGTGCCTCCGTTGGGTGGGGGGCCATGCACAGGGCGGGTACGTCGATGATTGCGCATTGTTGGTCACGGTGGGTGCACCAGCTAAGATGTGTTGCCCTGTGTTCAATTCCTATGTCCGCATGATGATGGACTGTGGATGTGGGCAGACTACACATTGGTCGATGTGCTGTCTATATGCATGTGCCTTCACACCAGGCACAGCTGCCCCTGCACATGTGACCCCTGCTGGACTCGCTGCTGGGTCTGTGGAGCTGATGCACCTTCTGCGCGTGGGGCGGACAGCTCTCCTCACTTCCCTCATTGCGCATGTCATGTCTTTGCCGCAGGTGACATGGATCATGGAGGGCCCACATGTACGCGTGGGTAGGCTACACATGATTGTTCACTGGTCGCCACCCCCAGTCAGTGTTTCGAATGGGAAGGTAGTCGTGCTGGTGGTATGTTCGATGTGGCGGATGGGCGGGCCTAGGTGCGGGCTTACATTCCGGACATGGGGGGTAGTTGGATTGGCGACTAGTTGCAGTACACACGGGACACGTCTCTTCCTTTCCACATCTGGGTCATCCCTTGTACTAACTGACAGTGATACAGTCATCTTCGCCCCAGCCCTCATGTCCTCCCCTCGCCCCCCAATATGCATGCTCACCTGCGAGGCTAGCGCTTGCACAGGCAGCCCCAAGCTCGCACCAGAGAGGGCAAGGAGTGTATGTGTGGGTCCAGTTGCACGAGTGGGCTGTCTCAGGGTATGATGTGTGGCGGGACGCCGTCCACCTGCGTGGTGCCCCAAATGGAGACCCGGCCTGCATGGACTATGCATCACAGTCTTCGCCTTCCGGATCCGCCACCTGCGACACCCAGTGGCTGTGGCTGCCCTTGCGGCCATGCCGCGTCCGTCTGTGGCTGATGGCCCACACATTCACTCTTTGGCCTCTCTGGGGAGGGCTCAGGGGTGGTGGCGCACGCGCTTGCACTTAGTCGCAATGGCATGTGGCGTGGTTGGTATGATGGGCAATGGATGGGATGGTGCGAGCCACCTCCCGTGACGTCAGTGCTGCTCGTGCTGTGGTGCGTCCCCCTACACTTCCATTTGACTTTTTGCCATGCTGGACGTTGAGGTTCTATTGCCTGCGTGATATGACCAGGAGGAGCGCGAGGAGACCTCTCACACACCATGCTCCACTGCCATCCCGTGCCCTGTATCGCCTGTGCGGATTGACTATGTTGGGGTTACACCTGGTCGACTGGGGCTGTGTGTGCCTTGTCAAGGGGCATGGCGGGCGCACAACAGGATCCAGCTTGTCCACAGAGGGTGGGCTGAGGTGCGCCTGGTACCGCTTTGTACGTGTGCCCGGCTGCTGTGCACACACGTGTTCACTCCCCCCGACAGGTGTCCTCTCACAATGCCCAGGGAAGCGGTGGTGTACTGTTCATGAGCCCTCCCAACACGGCGTGCTCCAACTTGGCATGTGCGCATCTACCCGTCGCACCCACCCACCTGAGCACTGCGTCCATACGACTTCACACGACACATGTGTGTCTTCCACAGTAGTGCTACTCATTTGCGTTGACATCCAATACCAGTGGACTACATGGTCATGTCACGACTGCCGTGTACTTCACATACTCTCATCCTCTCTCATTCGTACTTGTGAAATGAGTCAGCGGAGACAGTTCTGGTTTCAAACATTATATTGAGTCTTCTGTCCTCTGTGATGCAGTATAGTGGACACTACTGGCAGCGGAATACATGTTGAGGATATACTGAGCATGATTACAAATGGGATAGGGTGTGGGGTTACATCTGCTTGGCCAAGGCTGTGCTAATGTACATTTACGTATAGCTGCGGAGCTGCGGACTTTGACACAGACGGTATACATGTAGCCTACCAGACCGCTCGGCATCATGGGCACAGTCCATCTCAGTTCCATGTGACAGGTTTGCTGCGGTTGTTCCTCATGCACGCGTGCATGTGAGATGACATCAGGGCATGTGCTTGCGTGCATGCAGCGGCGTGCCACTTGTTGTTGCACTGTGGTGGTTACTGGACATGTCACAGTCACTGGGGTCGTGTTGTTGTTGTATGCACTTGTCGTCCATGCAAAGGTCCTGGTATGGGATTCCCGGGGCGGGGGTGGGAGGGGTGCAGCACCCACAGACTCCAGGCGACCTATTCATGTCCACTGAGCGGTGTGTGTGTCCATGTGCGCTGGATCCATGTCGTGTCCTGGTTGTTCGTGCAGTTCCGTCCATGTGGGTGCGATGCACAGAGCCCATGCCACTGCCTCCCACGATGCATGCGGTGTTCCTGGATGTGATGGGGAACAGTGTGCATGTCCCGGTCATATCCGATGTCATGGCGATGTCGTTGATGGTGTGGTTACAGTTGCCGGTCGTTTGGTATGGCTGTTGTGGTGGTGACTGGCCAGTCCGTGCGGAAGCTGAGCATGGGTGCGGGGTTGGACTTCATAGGTCACTCGGGGAACCTGCGTTGTGGTCCGACGTATTTACAGGTTGTCAGGTATGCGATGCCGTCCAGCAGGGCTTCCATGTCATTGGTGGTGTACATGTTTGCCAGCCAATGAAGCGGATGGTGGCTGTCAAGGTGTTGTTCGTAGGTTGTCCCTTGGAGGACCATGATGGGGCATGCTGGGTGACATTCGATGTAGCTGTTCTCGATGATCCGTCGTGTGGAGGCACAGTGGTTCCATTTCAGTGCGCGTGCGATGTTGGCCACATACGCCATGCCCCCATAGGCAGAGCAGGCCCTGTCGTGTGCGTCCAGAGGGAGGAGTAGTGGTAGCAGGTCCGCCTTCAGACATGCCGGGTTGGAGAGGCATATCTCGACTGGATGCTGGTAGGGACACCTCCGACAGTAGAAGACGGGCATGACGCAGCTGAACAATGTGATGCGGTAAGTCAGTCGGTAACTTACGTTCAGCAGGGACAGGAGATCGCATCCCAATGTATGTATCGTGCTGGTTTGGTACAGCTTGAGCTCTTCGGCGTAGTTGGGTAGGTGTGTTGCGGTTGCCATTTCGCAGCGGTTCGTAGAGGTGGCGTGCTCCGGCTGTGTGTGCAGTCTGCAATGTGCACGCTCCGGGGTTGCTGTGAGCTCTGTGTAGTCGTGGGGAGACAGGACTTGTGTTCTGTTGGCTTGTTTGGAGGACACGGGCCCTCTTCCCACATGCTTCTCAGACAGTTCAAGGTCGGTGCTGTGTGACTCCTTCCAATTAACTTGCATGTGGCCGACATGGGGGAGTGTTTTCTTCTTTCTTCCCCGTCCGTTGTGTGCTTCTGTGATATGCGCTATCTGCCGTGTGGTCGGTCTCCTCGGCATGCCTGTGTTGGTCTATTCTTGGACAATGGCTGTATTCACCGGCTTCTGTCGTAGGGCTGTGGTTTCGGTGTTGGAATGGAAGGTCATTCAGTGCTGTCTGCTCTCCCTTGTGTGGGCGGCAGGCTGCCTTTCCGCTCTGCGTTGGGCCTTGTGTGTGGATGTAATTCTTGGGCCACCTGTTGTCGGTCCCCGGGTTCTTTGGTGTTCCGTTTCATGTGTCTTGTTCATATGTGCAGGGTGGTATGGGTTTTTCAGTGTGGTACTGGCGTTCCTCTTCCCGAAGGGGCCCTGCTTCTCCTAGTTGGTGTTGCCGCCGCTGTGTGCTTCGCCATGTTTGTTACACTGGGGTGTGTCCTGCTGTTGCGTGACTTCACTGACATGTGTGCGTCGTTTGTGTGGCGTTGGGTGTTGTCCGTGAATTGGGCGTTGGGGACATGTCTGTGGCCGGCCTGTCACGTGTCATGTGCGTTCGGGGTGGGGCTGGTGTGTGTGCTGCTTGGTTGTGTCCCTGTGTCTGTGTGCGACGCATGCATGGCGCTGCGGTTGGCCTCTGCGTTGTGCGCATGTGTGGCGGCGTCATCGGCGCTTTGGGGCCGTGACGGGGTGGTTGGTTCCTAGTCCCAGGTGGTGTGTACACATGTGTTCCGCGATGTTAGGATTTGGCCTGTGTGTCATATGTGGATGCAATGGTGGATGTGTAGTGTGCACGCGCTGGTAGGGGGTTGTCCGCTTTTTCCGCCCTTGCACTGTGTGCGCTGTTTGCGTGCACTTGTTGTGTGTGTGCCTACCTGCGTCTCCGCGGTACGTTGCGTCCTTGGTGGTGCATCAGCAGAAGCATGGGAAGGGCCTGCAGTGCTGGATTCATGCCCGGGGTGCCGCTTCTTCGTTGTCCGTGCTCTGCGTCCGTGTTTCCGCCTCTCTTTCACGTGCGGTGTCTCTTTGCCGTGGGAGCCGTTTGTTTGCGGCATCGTAATTTATGCGCCGGGCGGGACGTGTTTCGCCGGACGGTGTGTGTCAGTTGTACTGCGCCGCTACGTGTGCGGGCGCACTTTGATGGCGGACGGTGTTGCTGGCTTGCCGGCGGTGTTTGGCCTGCTTTTCGCATCGTAATTGGGCGGGCGTGTGGACTGCTGCGTGCTGGCGGTAACTGGTGGTTTTTGCATCCGCCAGCACGGCGGTAGTGCTTCCGCCCGCCATCGTAATGGGCCCCATAATGCCTGAGGAAGGCATAAAACCTCCCAGAAAAAACTGTACTATGCAAAGTATACTACTTTATGTAAGAGGCAGCCATATTCTGTGCACAGACTTTAATTGACAGGTAGTAGTGAAAAGCTCTACGCTTAATGGAAATTTTATGGAATTTAAAAAACAATAAACGTAATATGGCAGAATATAAACTTCATTTATCTTTTATATTGAACAGAACAGATGGTTGTTGCTTAGCTTTATCAAATAGAAGGTTATGTGGGAGGTTGCCATTATTCCTAGACCAGATCAGATCAACAAGACTAAAGGCCTCATGACAAAGGTCTCAGATCTTGCACCCCAAACCCTAGAATTAATGTCATAGGTGGTATTCGTGACTCCAGAGGAGGGGAATTGCAAATGATTATGAGGTGTACCATGAGTGTACCCTCCAAATTGAGAACGTATCCCGGAATCAGGCCTAATCAGGCCAATTTCCCTGTAATTATCCAAATTGTCTCCAGAGTTTCGCTCGGACCTTTAAGTCTGCTTTCAGTAGCCATAGTGTACGTGTGAAGCACACTGGATACACAGCGTTGCCACACAGCTCATAATACTGATTTATGGATTCATGATAATGCCCTTAGAGGCCCACACATAAGTGACTTGATTCATGGAAATATATCCTCTTCTGAAGAAAATAAGCATTTGTTGTCATGTCAAGGGGTTAAACTATCCATGCAAACTAGTGTTACTGCTTGGTCACGTGGTTTATTGCATGACTGCAAGTTTCATTGTTTGCATTGGGTGAATAGGCAATAACCTGCATTTTTCAGTTTTCCACCTTGATAAAACTGTATGTGATTCCTCTTCCTGACCTGTTTCCTCATGCAAATTCCTCCGGGTAATATCTGGAGTGATTTAGCAGGGAGAAAACAGTCTTTGTTCAATTTTCACTTGACTATAAATGTGTAATCTTGACAGTGGGACAGATTGATCAAAATGTCATACAACGCAACTCAGCAAGCCAATGTGTGTTGCATGACAGGGAGAGAGCAACAATGTGCCAAATCTAATAGGATATGATGCATTCCTGCTCACTTTCTGCACTGGTGCACTGAGAGCTGCCTAGCGCCAACAAATACACCCTTGCTCCATGTGCCTGTGTTACAGGCAGGATTGTTTTTGTGCATGAAGGGACACCTTTCTGCACAAAAAAAATCCATAGAGGCATTTGCCTCTTATTCTGCAGCACACTTACGTAGAAGGAGGAAATAACAAGGAGAAATAAAGATATTTCTCCTTGTTATCCCTCTGTCTGGAAGGAGTACCATTTTGACATAAACCCAGGTTTTCTAGCTTTAGTACATATGGGATTGTGTCAAAATCCACGGGTGAATGTATGGGAACGCCCATGCTCCACCCATCAAAAGCCTTCCCAACGTAGGGTAACTCAAGGCAGAGATTTGTAATGCCTTGCATTACTCTGTATTTACACACAGGGTGGCTTTGCATGGATTACTAAATCTCACTTAAGCCCTTGCATTGACTTGCCTGATGCAAGGGCCTTGTAAATATGGCCCTACATTTCGTCATTTTTTGTCTTGCTCATTTCACACATTTAAAAGTGACTGTGTGAGTTGTCAAAGTTTGAGTGTTGTTATGTGTGACATTTTAATGCGTAAGGGTGACACCTCAGTTCTGTCCGTATAATGATGTACATTAAAAAATGATCCAATTCTGCTCTGAGTTATGGTCCTGGATAGGGCTGTAGCTGTCATGGGTGCAGCAGGTGCAGTAACACCAGGTCCCACTGAACTCTAATTATTACTGTATTTTACTACATATATAGCATCAGGTGGGGGTGGCCTTTCCCTGCTTGCATTAGGGTCAATGGCACCCTGGCTACCGCACTGGTCTAGGAGTGTCGAAGCAGCTGCAAAGCTCTTCAAGTGCTTATTCAATGTCAGAAACCTACCTGTGTTTATTGAGATAACTAACATGGAACATTAGTGGGTGCACTGGAAGATGGTACGCAGTGCTCGACACAACAAAAGGAGGCATGCATAACACAATAACTGAACAGATTGGGAAGTGCACTGCAGACAGAGTGTTGCTTAGCATACTGAGGCAGATGAAGCACCTTAGTGTGAATTAGAGGGAAGTTTGTGCAACAGTACAGAGTTCATTTCTCATCCTCACACGGTGTCCAGTGCCCTGCACATGCTCATTCAATGGCAAAACAGAGGAAGAGATAATGTGAATGTGAAATTGAAAGGAAGGGTGCACTATATACAGATTTGGCTCCAGTTTCTGTATCATGGTGTGTGTGGGGGCAAGGATTCGGAGCAATAATAAAAAATGGGGAAATCTGCTTGATTTTCAACTTGTCTAGGGGAAAAAGATACATATTTCGATAAGATTGCCATTGTCTCTTGGCTCTGATTTACTAAATAAAATGTGTACGCTGCATGCTCTGACAGTATGAGTAGTCTGTTGATGACTTTGACTCTCCTAAACTTACGTCATTACTTAAAGTCCTCATCCTGCAGCCACGTCACTGCTGAGATAGTGCAACGCTGCAGACCTACAACCTTTATTCAGTCAGTCAGTCAGTCAGTCAAAGTAACGATTATTTAGACCATAGGTCTTTAAAAAACATAAAAACATATCACTCTATGTAAATATTCTAAAATCATTCCAAATTCATCAACAAATGCCGTTACAATAGTCAAATTTCCATATGCTTTCTTCCAAATTTACACAATGCTCAATATATGTCATAAACACGCCTATATATAAACATAAATATTTTAAAAGCAATACAAAGTCCTATTATACAATATATTCCTAAAAGATATATATCGAGTAAAACTTATCTAAAATCTATTTCCATCATAACTTCCATCATAACTTTCAACCATCCATTTTCTTTTCCATTAAAAACCTTTTTACGGCCTTCATATACTTCACAATGGCTATTGCGATTTCAAGGTATGGCATATCTGTAAGACTTTATAAGTTGCCCTCTCTAGAAGGACTAGGACCAGATGTACGACCATATTTTGTGGTCGCAAACGGGAAATCGACCCATTTGCGACCACTAAATAGGTCTGCCCTATGTACAAACCCTATTTTACGAGTTGGTAACCTTTTACTGACTCGCAAAATAGGGTTTGCAACTCGCTATTAGGAAAGGGCGTGCCAAGGGCGTCCCTTCCTAATAGCGACTCAAACTGCAATGTAAGATTGTTTTGCGACTGCATTTGCGGTCGCAAAACACTCGAGGTTTACCACCTACTTCAAGCAGGTGGTAAGCCATTCGCAAATGGGGACCTCTTCCCCTTTGTGAATGAGTGCGAAAATCTTTTTTAAGAGCAGACAGTAGTCCCACAGACGACTGCCTACTCTTAAAAAATGAAATGGAAATGCTTCATTTTTCTTTTTTAGACGCATCCCGTTTTCCTTTAAGAAAAACAGGCTTCATTTTTAAAAAAAAATGCTTTATTTAAAAAGCAGTCACAGACATGGTGGTCTGCTGACCCTGGCAGGCCACCATCCCTGGGAGTGCTAGCCGTTCCTATGGGGTCGCAAATAGCACCTGCCTCATGAATACTAATGAGGCAGGCAATTTTGCGTCTTTCAGGAAAAGTTCAAACAGCCTGCTCCCTCTTTAGTTCGGACTTCTGTGAAGTACCTGAACCGTGTCTGGAAGGGGATGGGGTGAAGGAAAGGATGCAGCACTCTCAAGTGATGCTAGTATCCATAAAAGCCATGACCTCTGCTCGACACAGGATGGGCTCTCTGACTGTGAAGCTCAATGGCTTCTGCACAGCTTGAGTTGCTCTGGGCCACATTAACTGAGCAAAACACCTTGAGCCATTTCAGAGCTAATAAATTATGTGTGACATTGAATACCAGTGCAGAGATGCAGGAAAAAGCATTATTTTGTGTTACCCTAACCCATGATGTGTGGTACTTGGCAGGGCTGTGTAGCCACAAGGTTAACCTTCCTGGTTATGCTGCGCATGCTCAAAAAGTATGCGCAGTCTGTGGGTTGTAGTTTGAAATATAGAGTAGATAATATTATTGTACCTTAATATCGTAGACAAAATATCGAGGACTGAAAATATTGAAAAGCATGTGTGCAGAGGGAAATATAGATTTACTATTTTTAGCTCCACGTTTATGTACCCAGAATAAATAAATTACCTACTGGTGTTTCCCATTAGGTAGTAATAGTTAGGATGTAGTTTCCATAGGAAGAGCGTTTTTTCATTTGCCAATAACTTTGGCATTGTTTGATCGAATCCTCACAGAATTTTCAAAACTGCTGTCTTGAAAGTTTTGGGGTGATCCATCAAGTGGGGGCTGTAAAAATGGAGGGATCCAAAAAGGTATTTTCCCCATGTTAATATCCATAGGAACTTTAGACAAAGCTACAACCCGAACTGCTGAACAGAATTACACCAAATTTTTGTAGAAAAGTTGTTGTTGGTCCAGAAAGCAGCCTTTTGTGAATTGGTGTAAATTCGTTCAGTAGTTACGGAGTGATTTAAAGGTTTTTAAGATATACAACTGGGGATACGAAGGGTTCGCTAACCCTCACGATCTTGTGCTGAGATCGGATTGGCTGCCAACACTTCAAACCCGGATGTGTTGGCAGCTATCTTGTGACTCGGCTGGAAGCGAGTCACGGAAAAAACGTAACAAAAAATTAAATGGTGGCAGGATAGAAACAACCTCACCCCCTAGGCCTCTTGCGGGGGTCCCACAGGGACCCTGCAGGGCCAAACAAAACATTTCTTATTTTTTAATTTTCAGCGGGATGCACGGATCCTGCCAAAAATTTAAAAAACATGAAGCACGAGCTCCTGCGCTTCATTAATTATTGGCCCCTGGGAGGGCCAAGTCCCGGGGGCATTGCTTTAATAAGGGAGGGGGCACACAGGATCCCCCTGCTGGGACTTAAAATTTCCCCGGGGACCACCACCTCCCCAGGGCTTTTTTATCTTTTACGTGGGGGTCCTCTCAGACCTCCCCAGCCCTGGGGACAGCTACCTCCCTGTGGGTTAATCTGAAAATATTGGGGGAGGGGGCTAAGCACACCTCTTTCTGCTCATTTCTGACCTTTATTTTGCCTCTTTCTTCTCATTGCTAGCCTCTGTTTTGCCCCTTTCTGCTCCTTGCTGGCCTCTATTTTGCCTCTTCCTGCTTGATGCTGACCTTTATTTTCCCTCTTTCTGCTAGTTTCTGACCTTTATTCTGCCTCTTTCTGCTTGTTTCTGATTTTTATCATGCCTCTTTCTGCTCATTTCTGACCTTTATTTTGCCTCTTTCTGCTGGTTGCTGACCTTTATTGTGCCTCGTGCAGCTTGTTTCTGACCTCTATTTTGCCTCTTTCCGTTTGTTGCTGACCTTTATTCTGCCGCTTTCTGCTAATTTCTGACCTTCAATCTGGCTCGAGCTGTTCGTTTCTGATGTCTATTTGCCTCTTTCTGTTTGTTTCTGACCTTTATTCTGCCTCTTTCGGCTCGTTTCTCTCTATTATTTTGCCTCTTCTGCTCGCTTCTGACCTTTATTTTGCCTCTTTCTGACCTTTATTTTCCCTCTTCTGCTCTTCCCCCAGGCACCGTGGGGGGAACCTCAGCGCCCCCTCAGTCCCTGCCGGCTCTCCCGTCCTGCGAGAGCAGGCATTGCTTTCAGACATATGGAGCTGTTAAACATGCAGGTCCCTGTGTCTGAAAGCAATTCTGCTCCACTTCCAGCAAGTGAGAGCATTTCTGAGCTCTCGCTTGCTAGAGGCAGATCAGTTTGCTGTGGCTTGGCGGTAGCAGTAAAGCTCCTGCCAAGCCACAGCAAACAGCTATGTCCTATGGGTGGGCACGGCGGGACATAGCAATCATCAGCCCTGGGGTTGGCTGTCCCCAGGGCCATCTATGGCTCTAGGAGGGGGGCCCACAGCCCCCCTCCATTGCACTAATTAACCCTGGGGAGGTGGTGGTCCCCGGGGCTGTGGGGCCCGCTGGGCCCCGGCATTAAGATTATGTTTAGCACTGGGGAGGTGGCGGTCCCCAGTGGCTCACCGCATTAATGTTATATTTATCCCCGGGGAGGTGGCGGTTCATGGGGCGTGGGACAGTCTGCATACATATGTTTAAATGCTCTGGGGAGGTGATGGTCCCCAGGGCTGCTGAGGGGCCTCGTGGCCCCCTGCATTAATTTCATATTTGCCCTAGGAAGGTGGTGGACCCCAGGGAGCAGGGGTTGCCGCAAGGGCAACCCCTGCATACATTTAAAACAGTGCCCCATGGAGGTGGCATACCTGGGGCTTTTATAAGCTGGAGGGGGTGGGCCCCGTGTACCCACATCCTTTTTATACCTCCTCATCCCCCGGGACCTTGCCCTCCTGGGGGCTTAAGATTACAAAAGCGCAGGAGCCCGCGCTTCTGTTTTTTTTATTTTTGGCATGAGACACTGATCCAGCGCGACTCACACAGAAAATTTGTTAAAAAATGATTTTTTGTCCCTGCGGAGTCACTATGAGACCCCCCAAGAGGCCTAATGGTTCAGGGCATTTCTCTTTTTAAACGTTTTTTCTGGGACTTGGCTCAAGATGGCTGCCAATACTTCCTAGATTGAAGTGTTGGCAGCCAATCAAATTTGAGCACGGGGACTGTCGGATCCTCAGAGGATCCGCGTCCCTATTTATACAAATTTGCATTTTGGGTAATAACCTGCAGCAACTGAACTGATTTAAACCAAATCACAAAAAGGATCTTCCCTGTATCAGCATCTACCTTCCTGCCAAATTTGGTGTAAATCCGTTCAGCAGTTCTGGCTGTAGCCGTGTCTAAAGGTCCTATTTGAATTAACATGGGAAACGCATGTTTTTTGACCCCCCCCCTTTTTCTCGGCCCCACCCTTGACGGATCACCTTAAAACTTTTCATGTGCAACAAGAATCACTGGGGCATTTTTTTGTGAAAATTTTGTGAAGAATCATCAAACGAAGCCAAAGATATAGGCAAGTCAAAAAACGCTTTTGCCGTTGCTTAACGATTCTTCACAAACTTTTCCAAACATTTAGCAACTTCCGAGACCTCCACCTAGCTGCAGGTGTTACTATCGATGGACACATTGCTCCATGCTGTGGCTGATCCTGCAGAGGAGGTGAGAGACCAGCCTGTGCTGCAGCCCTGGCCTGCTTAGTTGTGTGCAGGTTCTGTGGGTCTCCAAACTCCAGGAAGAACAAGTAAGGGAGGGGTGGTTGGCTCACCCTTACGGTTGGTGTTCCCCCTGTAAGGCCTGAGCTCCCACTCGGAGTTGCCTGTGGTGATCGCTGTTGCCGCATTTGCCTTCATTGTCTTGAGGGACCATTCTTTACATAGTTTGAGGGCATACCGCTATGCACTCCCCCATGGGATAAGTCGATTTATGGGCACTAGGGGATTGCCCTAAATAACCGGATAGAAGTAAGGTGTTTCTGAGATCGATAGTGATTTGGGGCATTTCAGGTGACCGTAAAGCCTCTAAGAGAAGCAACAGTGTGTTTAGAAACTGTGGATTACTGTAATAACTGTAGCAGGTGCCCCGGTGCCCTATGTTTTGTGCTCGTTTACTGAATAACACATAATAGGAGTGTGCTGTGCTCTATATAGTTTTTATAATATATGTGATTCACGTAAAGTCATTTGCCTTACATGCACTGTGTTTATGATTCCTTTCATTCTGGTATCATACAATCTAAAAGGGTATACATTCTGAAAAGCCTAAAATGATGATGTGTTTCCATTCTAACCTAACTGCTGCATTTCATGCACTGATGTCATAATGTATGTTGTTTTCATTCTTGCATTGCCAGGATAATGAGTACTGACTCAGGATTTGCATAGTATGCACAGTAGTTATGATTCATGTCATTTTGGTCTATATTATGTACAATATACCATATTTTTATATAACCCTGTGTGGAGTCTCTTTGGTGGTGTATTTATTGGGTTATTTTGTGTGTATGTTGCGCAAATGCTTTACACATTGCCTATGATGATAAGCCTGCCTGCTCTGTGCCAAACTACCAGAGGGTGAGAACAGGATATCTTTGGTGTGTAACTTACTTGCCCTGACTAGAGTGGTGGGCTCTGTTTGACTTAGATGTATACCATAGCCAACCAGAAACCCCATTTCCAACAGGGTCATTCACACCTTTACCTCAAAAGTCTCTGAGCTCCATGTTCTTCCTGTCACATCTACCTGTCGATGGGAAGATGACACTTACCTCCTTCGAAGGAAACAGTGACATAGACAAATATCACCCCAGGAAGTGGATTAAGATGTGCCCTAGAGAGAGGGATTATTCGTTCATCCTTTTGGAGGCCAGAATTTGCTTGCTTTGGGTGGGATTGGACAGAGAGGAGATAAGTTCGATTGAAAATGAGATCCACTATTTTTTAGATTTTTTTAGCAGACATCACTATGGGATATATTTGCAATATGGTGCCCAGCTGGGACAGGAACTGAAAAATAGTGCAATAAAACATAGAATGAAAATATGTAAAAATAAAACTAGCGGAATTAGCACAAAGATTCTTACCAATCATAGATTGAGGGGTCTAAGTCATAATAGGTGGAATTCTACACAGAGATATCTACCAGTAACAGTAATTTCAGCCCCCAGGAACCTCCACATGCAATTCTGACCTAGTTGTTATCTGGGCAAAAGAGTGTCCCAGTCCTTAATAGATCATGACTTGGACATATCAGCAAGAACCTTATTGATAATTTGATAACACCTGGTACATCTATGTTATTTTAGTTGATTTGGTGTAATCATACTCATTTACTTTTACTTTTTTAACTAAATGAGTCTTGAGGGATTAAGCTATTTATTTCCTAACTGAAATGTCATTTGATGGTGCCGTTTAAGTTTCAAGGTATTACCTCCTCTTCTTCTTTCAGATTGCAGTCTGTTATTACTCATGGGGTGCATATACCTGCTTCTTGCTAGGATACCAAGAGCCACACTGGTTGACAAACCAGTAAACCATGATCAAATTAATGAATGGCATGAATCCTGCAGCTCCTGAGGAAGTAACTTTACCTCAGAATCACCTGAATCAAGGGAACCCAGTTCCAGTCTGCTGCGGAAAATGAATGCTGAGAAAGCCCCTCTGGTGGCAGAACTGTAAATATCCTACATTTATAACCTCTTTTTCTAAGGGCCAGCACTGTCTCGATTTAAACCTCTCAAAGATTCTCACAGCTCCTGTTCTCCGAAACAAATAATGGTAAATGTATATAGTTCTTTTTCAGGAATGGTTCATGGGTACTGATATCATCATCCCTAAAGAATGCAGCCTAGTCAAAGTAGGTATACTGACATAGGATCCAATTGTGTAGCCTTATGAATCATCTGGATTAAATATGCCACTATGAATCTTGGGATCCTATCAGGAGCCTGACATTTCTTAATATTATGCCTCTTGGCACTCTGATAAATAGGGTCTAATGGAAAACATAATACCAGAAGAGAATAGTCTTATTAGTAGGCATAGGTTCCTCAGTTTTAGGTTCCATTTTGACCCAAAGATAATTCCCATTCAGTAGCCAGAGCGTCTTGCTGAATCATCTGTATCATTGGGTTCAGCTTGGAGCTATGTCAACCTTTTCCCATCATCACCATTCTCAGGAAAAGTCCTGAATAAATCAAAAGATAAACAAGGACAATCACAATTAATCATGGCCCAGGGCTACAGCTGAAAGATGCCATGTCAACATTCAACTGTTCCCTAGAAAGAGTGGCTAATTGAGAAATGAACTTAGGAGACCTTCTGGATCATCTTTTGGTGCTGCTGCCGTCTCTACAAGAACTGCACATAGCTGCACAATGTCCTGGCTCACCCACAGCCGCTCGTTCGCATTTCAGAAATGGAAGAGTCAGTTGCGGACCCCAGCAAGAGCTTGCATCTGCCTCCTTGTTGGCAAACACTATATCATACTGAATACATTTGAGCCAATTCGGAAGACATGCAAATGTGTACTACTGCGTAAAACGGGCCTGTGTTGTGTGGAGTCCAAGGAATCTGGCATACACTTTTTGTAAAATGAGAAGGTAGGTCACAGACTGCATTCTTTAAAAACAAGAAGTCTGGCATCACTCCCTTTACCTCTATCTGGAAAAGGCCCAGCCAGCCCTGACAGAAGACACAACTCTTCCCAGGGGAACCTCATTCACCAATAGCCAAGTGAAGGTTATCAAAGATTCACCATCAGATTTCTCTAAGAATAAGGCATGATGCTCCATGTTTACTTGTTATGTTGTGAGTATCTTTGTTTTGCATATCAGTCATGGGTATTATCTCTTAGGACTTTTGAGATGGCATTTGTGCAAAGTTTAACTAGCTTAGCGATTTAAGTAGCATAATTTTGGCTCCACCCTTTTATGTATGGTTAGGCCACAAATATATTTACATTTGGCCTTATGTACTCATGTGCTGCAAGAATACCAATGAGATGTGGTGCACTAAATGTATAGAAAGTGCATTTACTGTTTGTTTTGATATATTTGTGTACATATTAAAGCTTTTCCTTTTCAGAAACATCTGGATTGCTGATATTAATCTTCTATAGGTTTAGATTGTAAGGTGGTGCGCTAAAATGCATTTACTGCAGTGCTGTTATGAACCCCAATGTACCCCAATCTAGGCCTAGGTAGCTGCACAACCTTTTACCTACATGTTCCCTACCTTTGCTCTGCAGTTCTAGAACTGACCTTTTACCCAGTTATGTGCTGAATAAATGTTGATCAGTTTCCTGTAAAAACTGGCCTCATTTATTATGCATGAGGATTCCTAGTATCATATCTCAATCCCCTGCCCAGGACGTACACAGCAGGATTACCATATTCTGTGTAATAACTCTGTACAAAAGTCACTGCTATCGTCATCCTTGGATGACAGGTCCAATATACATAATGGCAAACCATTACATATCTAGGTAGAACTCCTGAGGGTACCTTTTGTGTATAAAAGAACCACATCTTTACCAGAGGAGAAGATTCCACACTGACAAAAGACGCTGAGGCCCCTGCACGCAGAAACTCCAGCCCGCAGTGGTCTGACATCCCTCGTGGAGTGTCCAACTCGACACCAAGATGGGGTCCTTCGTTCTCTCTCATCAGGTAATGGGGTTGGCTCTTTACTAGGGGGATTCTTGGCTTTACACATGCATACATGCTAGGTACACTTAGGTACACTCAGATAGGGTCTGCATAGTAGGAGTATGCTTGATTACTGCCATGTATCTATATACCTGCATATATGCACTGTTTTAGCACCATGGTAGAATTCTACCTTTTATTTACTCTGTTGGTGCTTGTAATCTTATACATGTGTTTCTGCCTAATGATTGTCGCAGCAAACATGTTTTATACTAGAATGACACTGGTTCAATAAATGCTTACTGAAAATGGCCCCACCGTTTATTCTCTGTATTTCTCTGCAACTATGTTAGCACGAGTGACTGAGCGAAAAGTACTGTACTGTTACCACGATCCCTGAAGGGTCAAGGGTTGTCATGTTCGATAGTTGCCAGAGACTATTCGCTCCTTGGTAAGGTTAGGGGGCTTATAGTGGCACTGTGAGCTAGCTGGTCTAAAGGCTAATATATCCTTTGCGGGTGTCTGGAATCAGTCTGGACAACAATCCCTTAGTTTATGTTGTCTAAACGTGCAGATCCTATATAGATTTGTAGGAACTACACGACAGGGTGCTGCTAATGTTGGTTTGGTTCTTCTTTAATGGTCAAATCTGAGTAGTTCAGTCGTTCTACCCCTACTCACATTAACCAGAGACGTCTGGAGTGGAAAGGGAAAGATCTGCCACAGCTGAGTAGGTATATCCATTGTATTGGCTGTAGGTTTGTTCAAGCTTGAAGGATTATAGTTCCCCATATTGTGCAAACTTTATCTCTTTTTCTTAATACTTCCACCCATAATGTCTAACAATGGGGACGGTGGTACGAGTGGTGCTAGTACAGAGGAAGCCGAGCAGGAAGGTGCTCTTAACATTTCAGAAAATTACAGACATGCACTTACTATGAAATTAGTAGATTATGGCATCCCATCAGTGGGTGGGACTGTTACCTTCGCGATTGAGGCCCAAGAGGCACTCAGGACAGAGGTATTCTATTCATGGATCAAATTCCTTCCTGCGGATGCACACACACATTTGTTTCATACTTACATTCCAAATGAGACACCTGAAGAATACTCTCGAAATAAGGACGTAGAAGTCCCGTTAACGTACCAAGAACATATTAATTGGTTTAAAGGCGCCCCCCCTTCACACCACAGAAAATGTGAGACTCTGACTGCTCAGCAGAGACGGAGTGACTTGGCTGGTCTTAGCTGCTTACACACCGCATCCAGCAATTGATACATTGCCAGCACGTTGCCAGCAGCAGACTTATGTACACTTTACAGAGCGATAGTAAAACTGTACAGAAATCTTGCACAGTTTGTAATGGGAACACTTACAATTCAACCTACAAGGGTCACACAAGCTGGTCAACTGCAAGGTACTACGACAAAAATCATCCCAAAAATGCTGAACGTGATTATGGGAAAAAATTTGCACAGCTTGAGGCAGTATTTCCTCATACAGACCGCAAGAAAAACACAGAATGCTGACAATTTGCTTGCCATTGGGAATAGCTTCCCTGATTGAGGATTGTACCACTTAGGGTACGGTTTTCGCTGCCGTTTATACCAGAACACATTGTTTAGTGAGAATAAATCATATGTGTGTTCAATGCTTTCTTTATAAATTGTTACCAATTGTCGTTTCTGTTTAAAATTGCATGTATTAGTTTAGTGTGCCACATATAAGAGTACAGTATAATATAGTTTCATTCTTTTATTAAAGATTTCATTTATTGGATTATATGTATGTTGTAGAATTAATATGCATTTAAAAAGAGAACTGTTAAGTTAGTGTGATTGTGGGTCTTAAGCTTACAGCTGACACAATTAATACTGACTTGCAAGTTTTCTTTCTGCATGTTTTTCTCCTCTGCAAGTGCAGATCAAAGGCATTCATAAGTTAGTGAAAAGCACATTGTATTTCTGAGATAGTGAGGCGAGGAAGATCTGGCAAAGTGAAATAATTTTAACAAAGAACAAAGGGAGTGTTACCAGTTGGTACTATCAGATGAAGGGAGGAATCCAAGGATGCTTCTGAAGTGGAGACTGGTATATGGGAGTAGTGTTCAAGGCGCCAAGTTGTTTCCTAGGAACAGGAAAAGTACTGTGATGTGTATGAGGTCGTATTTCCCAAATGTTCTTTGTGCATTTTAATTAGTGATCTCACCTTGGGGTTAGTCAGATTCTCTTTACACTTGGAGAGGGACAGACCGCTCTTGACATCTCTTATTGTGTGGCTTTATGCTATACATGATTCCTTACCTAGAGAACCTTTCAGAGGTTCTGATACCTTTTTTGCTTCTCTGATTCAATAGGGTTTTCCTTATCCTTAGTTTTGTGTAGGGTTTAGTAGATGTTGAGAATCTCATCCATGTATGGTCAGAAGGATCTAAACCATTCATCTAGTCATCAAATTATTTTCCTTATTTTCTGCATAGCTGCCACACAAATTCTTATGTGCTCTTTGCTTTTGGGAACCAATATCATAAAACGCTTTGGTCTTCCTTTGATAATCTTATATTTTTATAGTATATTCTTGAGACTGATTTGTATTATTTTGGCTTTGAGTTTGTAATACATCTTTTAACTTCAATTTATCAACTCAGACTTTTATTGCGTGGTCCTAATGATCAGACTGTATTTTAAGATTTAAATTGTTGTTAACCCCTTTCCCTCTCAGGCTACTATCAACTTGATCAAGGTATATTGACCAGAGTTAAATTGGAAGTAACAGCCCAGAGCATTCTCACAATCTATAGTTGGTATCGGTCTTAGGGGCACATACATCAACGAAAATACTGATCGCAAACGGGCCGATTCGCAGAATCAGCCCCTTTGCAACCGGTATTTTTGCATTTGGGAAGCATCAACCCAAATGCAAATTCGCAATTTAGGTAATCGCAAATTTTGTGATTACCTAAATTGCTAATGCATTTAGGGAATCGCAAATTGCGATTCCCTATTTGGAATACAACAAGCATTTCCTAAATGCAACTTCGCATTTAGGAAACACAAATTACCATCAACTGCAAGTTGATGGTAATTTGCAAAAACTTTGAAAAATGCACTTTTGTGCATTTTTCAAAGTGCCATGTGGCGCACACATGACAATTTCGGGGGTGCATCAGGGTGGCCTTTTGGCCCCCTTGCACCCTTGAAAGTGCATGCGCAATTTGCGAGTACCTATTTGTGTCTCACAAATTGCGCATGCAATTCCCATTCATTCCTATGGGCCTCTAGGCCCATAGGAATGAATGAGAAGCTATTCTTTAATTGCGAATCGCAATTTTCTATTCGCAATTAAGGAATATGTAGGAATCGCTAATATTTTAGCGAAACCTACATGCATAGGCAATTGCGATTCCACAATTGCGATTTCTTAATAATCGCAATTATGGAATCGCAATTGCCTACCTTGATGCATGTGCCCCTTAGAGACTCTGAATCTATTCATATGGAGCTATAATAGCTTGGCTGGTGCATATGCGTTTGAAAGTGCAGGACATGTTATTGCATACCCCTAACCAGTTGCGTATTCTGAACATGACACACTTTCATAAGTGGGTTAGAGTTCCAGGGGGCACTTCAAGGGTGACAAGGTGAATGCATTTGTATTGAGAGAAGCATGTTTTCTTCTAGTTAACCTTTAATTTTGTGGCTTTTAAATAAATGTGAGAGGGGGTGATAATGCAGAACTGATGCTGGGCAGGTAGCGTGCAGTGCCGATGGCCAGAGGAGTATAACGGGTCTTCTATTATGAGTGACACACGACCAGTAGATTTGTCTTCTGTACTGTTGTGGGTACGATGAGATTGAGACAGTATGGTAGAGGGGAAATTCAAAGATGCTGAGAGGATATAAGTAAATGTCTGCTTTAGTAGCTCATGGGACTGTCTAATAAGTAGGGTCTACTGCCATGGAAATATTTTCGGAGTGCTGTTGAAGAAACATATTGCCATCTTCAAGGAACTTGGCCCTCCATGGATTGCATAAGAATATCACAATAGTTTATCAACTGAGTAGTTTTGATGTTTTAGTAGAATCAATATATGTGTTGGTTGGTTTAGTCTAGCATTATCTACATTTGGTGCAGAGTTGTGTTCTGGGTATTTGGAATTCTGTATGTGTGTGTTGCTGTTAAATGGTGACATAATCCCAACTGTGTTTTTGCATTAAAGTGTGGTATTGGCGGATCTTGTAGGCTCCACTGTATTGGCTCTCTGTATATAGAATTGAAGAACAAATATCCTGGTTGTGTCTTGCAGTACACATTGGTACATATCAATTCTTGAGCCAAGTTTTAGATGTTGATACATTCTATGTATGTTTTCTATAGATGGATAGTAATTGCAGGTATCTAATACTAAATTCAGATAAAACTGAAACACATAAGCTTCCGTCCAGCCAATCCTCTATTTCGACTACCCTCACTCTTATTTGGACCAGTGATCCAAAACCAAATTTTCCATGCAGTTGTCAGCTCAGTTCAAGTAGCTTTTATTTCAGTTAAAAACATTAAAAAGCAAATATACAGCTTTAACAACGCACAGTGCAAAGTCCAAGGATATAAATAAAATGCATTCAAATCAATCATTCATGCCATAAAATACAATCAATCAAACAGATAGACAATAAAATCATATTTTAAAAATTAGCATAACAGTTAAATTTCAATCCCCACTTTTTCAGTACACAGCCTACTGCTAACAGATATCTACTTAAGCTAAAAATTATAAGCGGGGTTGTATCATTTTTCAGAACTCTCATGGCATCTGAGTATTTCCTAAACCCCATATATCAGCTGATCAGCGGATCAATTTCCTTCTAAACTTGACATATGCTGTATGTGAGAAGTTGGCCTGTATATGCTGTCCACTAATTAAAGTGGGCACCCTGTACCAGTCCAAACAACCCTTATGGTGATTTAAGAGGTCAAAGATAACCTTAGAAAGCTATCCAAGTGGTAGCTGTGGAGAGCAGCCTTCAGGCTTAGTCTTGAAGGAATGTTAAGCAGCTTGTTTTACCGGAATGCAACCTTATAGCATTGGTTAAATGAAAGGAGAACCACACAGTAGTTGTAAAAATATGTATTTATTAATATAACACACTCTAAGTATGACACAGTATCTTCTACACGCAGATACTCACAAAGCACACAATACTGTAGCACATAAACAATAGTAAATAGCACTAATACACAGTGGGCTCCAGGGGGAGACCAGACCATATACTAAAATAGTGGTATAAGAACCACGACTCGAGTCAAGACAGTGTCTAGAGGATGTAGAATCGCTGGGACCCCAAGGAACCACCCAAGGTGAGTAAGTAGGGACCCCACAGAGGACGGATGCAGTGTGGGAACACGACCACGTGCTACGTACAATTCTATTGGAGAGTCACGGTTGCAGTTTTAAAGTTTAGGACCCTTCTAAGTGGACTTTGAAGAAACCCTGTGGAAGTTAGGAGGTTGGAGAGCCACCCCACCCCTCGATACCATAAGTACCATAGTTTCCTATCCCAGGGAAGCTGGGTGCATAGGTCTGAAGTGGCGTCGGAAACCGCCGTCAATCTCTATGGAGGACTTCAAAGAAGAACCACTGCTGGGAAGAAGAAAAGTTTCTGATGGAATCCAAAGGGGGATTCTTGTTGAAGAGTACCTGAAAGCAGAGGGGACAGAGTCTGGGTCACTCACGGGTGACTAGGGGCTCGGTAGTCAAATGCCCACCGATGTCAGGTGCTTCAGGTGCGTTGAGGGGGTTCTTGACTCTGCAGCCACCGGGACCAGGAGATGTCGACGACAACCAGGAGCTGGATACGAGCTGTCCCACAAAGGATGTCGAGTGCTGAGGGGTCGGTGTCTGGTGGGAGCACCAACAAGCCTTGGCAGCGGCAACCCATGAAGAAGGTCAAGAAAGGTTACGGTTCAAACCAGCAAGGTTCAGGAGACTCATAAAACCCAGGGGAGTCAGGGCAAGCCTGGAGCAACCAGAGGAGCCCAAGAAAAGCAGTGTTGACCCTCAAGAAGACCCACAGGCCATAGGCACAGGAGTCACGAGGGGACCTTGAGCAGTTTCACAAAGCAGCAGCTCATGGAGCACCCGGTGTGAGGAGGCCAGAGTTCTTTGTAGGAAATGGTGCCAGAAATTGGGGCTACTTGGAGCCCAGTGCACTTGTTTTGGAAATGCCAACAAGTATATGCACTTGCAAAAGTACGCTGTACACAGGGGCATGGGCATTGCAGCCCCCACGAGGGATTCTGACCTCAAACTCAGTAAGAAGGCAACTCGGACCTCGATGGACTTGGAAACCCACCTCTTGTGTTGCTGGAGCCTTCGGAGTCCGTAGGAACTCAGGAGCAGCAGACCAGTCAATTGTGATGTTGTGCCTGCGGTTGCAGGGGAGTGACTCCTTCACTCCATGGGAGATGTCTTTGGTTGTCCTTGATGCTCCACAGGTCCTGCATGGAGCCTGTATGGTGCACTGGCACAGATGATGCTTGGGACGAAGTGGGAGACAAAGTCGGGCCCAAACAAAATTCCAGCAAAGTCCAGAGTGTCCAGACGGTCGAAGTTCAGTGGTTTCTGGTTCAGAATCTTGTCCACATCAAATCTAGGGTCCTACAGCCAGGTAAGCCCTTTTGGACCCACGGGAGAGGGTTGGACAGATTCAGGGGACCCTCCCAGGGGAGGGTCTGGACAGTGGGGATGTTACTCCCATGTCCTTTGTCCAGTTTCATGCCAGAGCAGGAGCCAACGGCTCCCAGGACTGGTCTGAACTGGACTATGCACAGAGACACCAAATGTGCACCTCATGCAGACTTTCGGTCGCTGGCAAGCGCACCCACCCAGGCCTAATACACTAAATCCTGTCTGGGAGGTGGTCACACACCTCCCTGTGACAGAATGCCTATTGTTCTGCCTTCCCCTGCTCGAGCTTGGCTCAGCAGCAGGAGGGCAGAAACGTGTCTCTGGTCGGCAGCAACCCTTTTGGGCTGCCCAGGACTAGAAGGCTGGTACCGGGAACACCAGGGACCTCACAAAGCTCGTTTCTGAGGGGTGGAATCATACCCCCCACACCGGTTACCGGTGTGGGGTATGATTCCACAATGTTTGACACCAAACACAATAGGGTTACTTTCAGCCGTTTTAGAGTTGGTCATCACGCGGTCGCATAATGCCACTCTATATGTCGTAAATCGCTGCAGCACTAACAACCCGGGCGAATGGACTCCATAGGCTGCAGGGGTGTCCTGCTCATGCAGTGGCACCCTCTCACTTAGAACCAAGCACCCTGCCTTCAGGATTGTTAAGGCCTGCTATAGGGGTGACTTATAAGTTTTAAGTGTAGTGACCCTTAGATATAGTAAACCTATATCTTAAGTAAGTGGTGCATGCACCAACGTACACAGGCTGCAATGGCAGGCCTGTAGTTCCATTTTGCATGGCCTCTCATGGGTGGCATGATACATGCTTCAGCCCATGGGAGGCCTTTGGGGTACCTATGCCCTGGGTACATGGGTACCATATACTAGGGACTGACAAGGGTACCCCAGTATCCAATCTGGAGTGTACCTAAGTACATGACATAACAGTTTAGGGAGAAAGCAGATAGACTGGGGTCCTGATAAGTAGGATCGCAGTCAGACTAGTCAAGAACAGCATCACATGAAGCAATAAGTGGGGGTAACCATAAGAAGCAGATTCTACTTTCCTACACTGAACAAAGAATAAAACATGTATAACATTTTCAGTAGTACCTAAAGTGCATAATGTGCAAATGGATTCTTTATTAGCAGTATTGTTATTTGGTTTACATCTTACAGTAAAATCTTTAATCTGAAGAGTTTCAAAACAAAACTTCAGATATATTATTTTTGTCAAGTGAGATTGAATGACATCCAAATACTTTTCAAAGTTTGGGTTTGGTTTAGCAGTACCAAACTGTATGGTCAACCTGCCCAATTTAGGGTTTTGATGGAGGGCATTCAAAATCTGCTCCCAATATATCTGTTCCAGACGCTTTTTTGAGTGAGGTGTTAGAGCATGAGGATTACCCCCCAAAAAAGGATAGGCCTAACTTTTCAAACCATATCTAGACATGACGGAATCAGGGAAAGGTAATGGATTCATCAAGAGCCAGTAGCTCCCTTCGGCTCTCTTTATAGTGTGCCAGCTCCTGCATGACCCATAGTCTTAACCAGTACAGCATAGGTATCACAACAGCTATAGGCCCTATTGTTTTAAGATTCAAATCCTGATACTTCAATATCGATGGTGTAGAAGTGGTAGTCTGGTTTTGAACTTTTTTTCGCTTAATGTTAGTTGTTTGAGGTAATCTACACCCCATAGTTCAGCTACATACAGAGTTGCTGGTTAGGCCTTGTGTTTATAGACCTCAAGTGTTGTGTAGTTCCTACCATTACGTAAGACCTGCACATTGTTTGGACAACATAAACTAAGGGCTTAGTGTCAAGACTGATTCTGGACACCCCGCAGGATATGTTGGCCTATAGACCAGCTAGCTCAAAGTGCCACCGTAAGCCCCCCTAACCTACCCGGGAGCGAATGGCTTTCTGGCAACCACTGAACATGACAACCGTGACTCCTCAGGGATCGTGGAAACAGAACAGAACCTTTTGCTCAGTCACTCGTGCTTACTGATTTTCAGAGAAATATACAGAGAATACACAGTGGGATGTTTTCAATAATATTTATTGAACCAACGTTATTCTTGCATAAAGTACGTGTGCTGCAATGATTAGTAGACAGAAGCAGATAAACACGATTACAAGCACCAAAAGCGTAAATAGTAGATATAGTTCTAACATGGTGCTAAACAATGTATACATGCAGGCATATAAACAGGGCAGTAATCTAGCGTACTGCTACTATGCAAACCCTACTCTAAGTGTACCTAGAGTGTGTGTAGGTGTGGCACCAAGAATCCCTCCATGGGGCGATCCAACCCCATTACCTGATGGGATAGAGTGAAGGACCCCTTCTTGGTCACAAACTTGACACCCCTCACGAGATGTCAGACAGCTGCGTAGTGATTTCTCAGCATGCAGGGACCCTTGGTGTCAGCGTAAGTACTTCCTTTGCTACTCTATGGGGATGCTCATCTTTTATAATAGAAAGCAGCCTTGAGATGTGCGCATAGATTAGTGATGTTATGGTTATATAGATAGCCCTGTCACCCCGTGGATGAAGATAGTGATGACATTTGTACGTAGTGCGAAACGAGACCTTGTACATGATGTTCAGAGTATTGTGATAATATTGTGTCAAGCTAGATGTAAAAGCAAGTTTAGTTTCAGAGAAACTAATCCAACATTGTTGTGCGTGCAAATGTGTACAAAAGGTCACAGCTGGAAATGTTATTTGTGAGGACAATGTACTTCGCTACATGGGCCTAACTCAGGAATATAACACAAGGGCCGGTGAGATTGCTTTAGATATGGTAGCTTGGTGTTTTTCAATGTTAGCCATTGAGCTGTGGGCAAGGGTAGCTCCAGCTTTATTTATGTGTGTAGCCATAGAAGCCTAGAGTCGAGCACTATACCCAAATAGCTAAAGTTTGTTACATACTCTAGTTTTTTCTCCCGCACTGTAATATTTTTCCTAAAGGACTTATGTTGTCTGATGGCAATGTATTTAGTTTTACTAGAATTGATTTCTAGGCCTACTAGAATACTCATTAAAACTGCCAAGTAATTTTTGTAGGTTTCTTGGTGTCTGTGACACCAGATTTGTATTGTCTGCAAACAATAGTGCAGGCACTGGAGCCCCACAGAGCTTTGGGCAGTCATGGTTACATTTCTTCAAATACAGTACGACATCATTAACATAGAGGGAGAACAGGGTGGGTGCAAGTACACATCTCGGTCTCACTCCCCTTTTATTAGGGTTGGGTTTTGTGAGTTCCCCATGTGGACCTCAGTGGACTTTGGCATAAGTACCTTGGTGTAGTCTTGCTATTTGTCAGAATCAAAGCATCATATGCATCCTGATTTATATGCATAACAACTTCCAAGCTTGAGAGATACCATCAATTGCTCCCTAAAAGAGGGATTGATTCCTGAAGCTCTTAGCCAAGCAATCATAACTCACCTCTGACGAAATGTGCAACACACATAAAGATTCTTTTCATCTGTCATCCTATTTTCTATCTCTCTTTTATTAGAAAAAGTATGAAAGGGGAGCTAGCAAAGCGACTTCACATATTATAAAATCGTTGTAATATACTTTATTTCAGTCGAAGACCATAAAAGCAGTATAAAACAGTTTAAACACACCATTCACAAAAATTAATCACAAAACCCAATAAATTTACAAGATTGACGTTTATGTGACAGAGATAATATAGAATCACTTGAGACATCACAGATAACATAAGCCTCTCCTGGGTCACCTGTGACACCCAGTGTTACTGTCTCCTTTTACCCGTGTCAATATATGAACCTACATGTCAACCACAATTTCTTAGGTCAGCCAAATAGAATCAAGCCCTACAATACTGTTCAAAATATGAGATGATAGAACAAATCCATGCTAACATTGCTGCTGCAGAACCTCAAACCTTAACGTAGGCACTTATTGAAATCACAGGTGTAATTCAGCTATAAAAAAGTAGACAGATCACAGTGTGCATCAAAATAAACATCCGTACTATGTTCAATGAGCACAGTCCTAGCAAGCCCTACAACAATCCGTCATAAGCCTGGAAATGCAAATAGCTTGTCTTATGCTATAAAGGGAGGCCAAAACATTTCCTAATCACTCCCACTGCAAGTAGGAATTTACTCAGACAAAAGACCTCTGCCATACTCTATAGAATCACTTCAGCTGCTGTTCAATTTGGTGTCTGCTTTCTGGCCACATTGAGGTAAAGAAACCATAAATGTGGATCTTTGGTCGGCTCTTCAGTAGTCCTCATCCTGACAAACTTTCCTGCTAGTAAGGCACCGGATATCAACACATATTACTGAAAATGTTGAGTTCTTGGTTCAGAGTTGTAGACCGAGCCGTAGAATGGAATGGGTATTTTCATTCCACTACGAAGGATACCAGCAAGTCACGATTAACTCCTAAAGATACTGAACAAAACCTGTATCATGTTTTGTGAGGATTAGGTCCATTACTAACCACTTTTAGTGCAACTATGCAATCCACTATTTGACATGATATAATGAGAGCACAAACATTCATCTCTAATTTTAAAAAAGTCAAGAGATTCACTGACGGACCAGAGAACATGAGGAAAACACCTATTCGAGGACAAAAGAAAACTTGCTTAGTCTGATCAATTTCAGAACTGATATCATAGTCCTGGAAGAGTTGACTAGGCCAATAATGCTATTTGTTTGCCCCAGAAACCCAGAGATGGCCAGCAGTCTGTCAGTTATAAAACTTCTGGTAGCTTTATTTGATTCTGATCTCTCATATGAGCCTCAGTTTGATACTGCAATAAATAGTACAGTCTCTCAGTTGATAATGCTAAAGAGGGCTTTTCATCCTCTTTGAATCAACCAATGGAAAGACACAGTACTCTGGTTCTGTCTTGATTGGGCTATTGCACCAACATCCATCTAGGCACCCAGTGCAGTCCCCCAGTCCTCGATCCTGCAATTAGCGTTGAAAAACTGAAGATGCATTAACTTTGCCTTCCCCCTGTTGCAGGGTTTCTGCTCATGAACAGAACTACGCATACGACCAAAGAACATCAGTATGTAGGGACTGAGTCACCATACCACATCAGTATCAATGTGCCCAAATCTGACTAGCTTATAGTGCCTCACCTGCCCTCCTAACCTTTCCAGAGAGACAAGTGATTTGGTGCTGCAGAACACAACCCTCTCGACCCTCTCAGGGATCATAGTAGCAGGTCACCATCTTTTGTTCTCTCACTCGTACTTGTCCACAATAAATAGAATAGAGACACGAAGGTCAGTAATGTCATTAGCATGATTAGCAGACCAAGGTGTCTTTTAATGGCCGCTAAGGAGGAATGACCGAAAGGAAGCTCCCAGGTAGTGGATCACTAATCCTCCAATATGCCTGGCATACCCCACCATCCACCCTTTTACCACACTTCTTTGCAACTCTTTTCAATGTAACTGGATCTACTCACTTTAAAATTAAGACTTATTCCACAGATTCGGAGTGGACACTCTGCTGGCCCATGGTCCATCTAGCCGAACGCTGGAGCAGTGATTATGCAGCCTGCTGGGAGGTGCTTGGGTCCCGAGGTGAGGTCTCGGAGTGACCTCACCTATTTTGGTGGTGCTCCCTTGTCTTTAACATCACAACGTCCAACTGGGTGAGTTCTGATATCCAGTTTGCCCTCTCCACCCCTCTCAGCCTACCCAGTATTGACAAATATTGACTGGATGCGGGAAAAACATGGCCTGGTGAATGTTATGTAGTTCTGCCCTGCGAAGGGAATTGGTGCAGCACTGCCTCAGACCAGTTGAGGGTTCACTGGTCCACTTGTGGGTGGATCCCCCACCTGTTCTCAGCTCCCTGGTGCCCAGGATTCAGCTCTTGACTGGCGACTTGCGATTCGGGGCTGGGACCTTGTGAGGGGTGGGCAATTCAGCCCAGTGCCGATTGCTGACTGGCTGGAACGCCATCTTTCCTTGATTCTTCTGGGTGTGACTTTGGGATATGTCACTGATCTTATAGGGGCTGGTGGCATCTTAGCCGTCCTGTCTCTGATCCGGATGCCCAATGGTTCACGTGCAACACTGTAAATGGCCCCGTTCTGTCATGTGGACCTCTGCAGTGATATACAATTTCCTGGGATGGCCAAGCACCGCTACTAGTGCTCTGAAAACACAGAGGCAATTAATTTACTAGGCTACCCCCAGCTACGCTGCCTCGGCAAGCGCTTCTTTAGCCCTCTGGGGAAAGCCGTAAGGTTGGATCGCAGCGAGACACATACTGTTCGTGAGGGGACTTGGTTCCAGTGAGGCGGCCTGAATCTACTTGCATCGTGGGCTGTAAACTGGAGTATCCAAATCTAAGATTAGTGATGCACTGACCTATCTTCCTACTTAAGGCAAACACTCCCTCTACGGTGCAAATGGGCTCAGCCTGATAGTGTTGATCACTGTTTGTTCCCTGATGTGGAGTTGAGCTCTACCCTTCGCAACTATGCACACAAATGTCGGGCATTTCATTTACCTGAGCCACCTCACCCACCCACCTACAAAATGGCAGTCAGCTCCTCTTTCAAACAAAACTAACATAGGAATCAATCCACCAGAATTCATAGAAACAAAAGAAGGACTCTTACAACCTACCCCCACCTGACCAAAACTAAAAAAGGACAAGAACTTTTTTCTCACAGCCATATTATAGAGTCCAACCAACAAAACAAAGGGTCAAGGCACACAAGTCCTGCACTCATCAACACGAAGTAATAAGAGTAAAGATGAACTTATACAGTGGTGCAAAGAACCAGAGATGTGACCCCCCTACATCTCTATAAAGGAAAATAAATTTCCAAATCAAGATTCTCAAAAGTGGTTCAGCACTCAACTCTCCAGTCAAAGGTATGTATAATCACATTTTTAGTCCGTATTATGCAAGTAAAAATAGTAGGACAATATCATTTCAAACAACAAATGTAGGAGTCGTTCCTTCTTCCAAAATCCCTTTTATTCTTTATTCGTTAGTTTTTCTTTAAAATCACAGCATGCAATCAGTAGCCTGCTGTGATTGTTTAAAAAAACTAACGACTCCTACATTTGTTGTTTGAAATGGTATTGTCCTACTATTTTTACTTGCATAATACGGACTAAAAAATTTGATTATATATACCTTTGACTGGAGAGTTGAGTGCTGAACCACTTTTGAGAATCATATTATAGAGTCCACCTCAAATATCTCCCTAAAGCATTATTCTCATTATCTAAATTCATGTGTAACCCTTTAATAATAACATAGATCTCTACACGGTTTGATATGCAGTTATCAGAATAGGACCTATTGAGTTAGCTATCTTATCATAAAGGCACATTAACTGGTGGTCATCTTTTACTAGTGCATGCTCTGTGATCGCCATATATGACCATCATTAATTCCATGTCCCTCACTAATCTCTGCTTGCACAAAACGACACACCCACGAGTCATTTCCCTACTCTCTCACTTTATTCCCCTCCCTCTCACAATCACCCAAAAATGAGAGGTAATTGAATTAATTACTCGCTTATCATATCCTAGGTTGATCCCCGCTCTCTTTAGAACACCAGGTAGACTCATGCCGCTTCAATATGGATCCATTGATAACAATTGCTCCCAAGCTAAAACAATCTGGCAAATATGTCTATAAATCAATTACCCCCAGAACTTAACAAAGAAAGGCTGCTAAGAAGTTGAAGCACAGACTTCTAGAAACCCATCCAGAAACCCTTCTATCTGACCCTTATTTCTGCATAAAGAAAGGCACTATTATATGTGACTGCATCCTTTATGCGAGAAGAAGTGCACACTGGAGAAAAGCCTTGCTCTCAGTGCTCTAGATCTCCGCATCTAAAAATACTACACATGATCTAGACACCTGGTTGCCCCCTCATCGTTCTATAAAGCAGCAGCAACCTTCTCCATCTACAACAAAGGGACAATCCTCATCCAATCCTCGGATCATAACCTAGAGCTGTTTGGGAAATATTCCCTCTTATAAAAAAAGCTGCTGCTACAAACTTGCCCTCTCCCTCCCAAGTCCTTTCTAACCAGGCGCGCAATATGTATTCACCTACATCCCCAAGAGGATTCGAGGCCACCTCTCCAAATCAAAGTGAAACTCCTCATCCGCAACTCACAGCTCAAGCAACTACCTCAGAGTCACATAGACCTGAAAATTACTTACTTCACCTGAGCATTCCAATGACCCCATCCATGCTGCAACCCATAGTATCTCCAATGCCTAAACCTAATATCTCACTCACCAACTTGTCAGCTACTCCTCTGCACACTATGTACCTGTACAACTCACCACCAAATTGGGAGTGCACAATCACCTCTGAATCCACGCCAGTACTTTCGCATTCCTCTGTTCAACTGCACTACACCTCCTCAGGAACCAACATACCATCGCCTCCATTCTCTACACCCCAAGACCCCATCGTGGAGGCTACTCCTCTTACTCTTTGCCCTGCTAGCATACAATACTCGACTACCTCAAACATTAACACCCCATTGCCTACTTTCCCCACACTACAAGAGACTGCTACATCCTTGCACATCCTACTAGCAGCTAGGCTGGATGAAATCTCACAAACCTTACATCATCTTAAGGCAGATTTGCAATGCCTTATACATATCACCACAAAATCAACTACCAACCAAGGACCAATCACGAATCCTAATTTGACTACACATGAACCTAAACAAACTATCATCTATTGTACCTTGCCAACAACTCACCCCACAACCAACCCGATCTCATCCTTCTCGAAGTATCTGTAGTCGAGATGGAGGACACTCCCCTGTCCCAGCTCACCCTCTAGACCCACTAGATTTGACAAAGGCTCATTATCGGGGATAATATCTACTCCCGCCTACTATCATACAACTCAGTACACCATAAGAGCATCGACAATCAGAGTCAAATCCAATCCATCTCTGCAAACCCACACAAAGAATCTAAACCAAACCATAGAGCTATAGACAAAGACAACCTCAAGAGAGTTACCCTTACCAAGACTGAAACAGGTAGCCCCAAATCCTATCTGAAATGTATTCTTCTCAATTATAGATCAGCTGCAGTGGACATTGCTGATCTCCTTCTTGTGCATGATCCTGACCAACTCATCCTGACAGAAACTTGACTAAATGATTCCTCAGCACCTATCCTTGATATACTAGTCTCTCCTAATTATGACATTACTAGTCTTGACAGACTAGGGGGAGGCATTGCATGTATTTACTGCAACAGCCTTTCAGTTACACAGTCACAGTCCCCTGCCCTATCATCAAGTGAATATCTATGTATGGATATTGCCTGAAACAACAAACCTCTTTGCAATCTACACACATTCTATCATCCACCCGGAGAGAAACTTCCCTTCATAGAACACATTATGGATAGCATCACAAAAAACACGGGTCAACATGGCACTCAATTCTTCCTCTGTGATTTCAACCTCCACTGGAATGATCTGAATGACTCCACAGTTAACAGCCTCTAAACATTTCTTACTGACCTCAACTTGATGCAAATCTGTGACAGCCCCACACAGAGCAAAGGTGCGATTTTAGATCTTATCATTGCAAATGATAACTCTATACAACTTCAATCTATCCTCCCTGCGACTGCAACCCTACAGCTAAAAAGACTATCCACCAAAGACTTGCAACCTTGGTAAAATGATACCCTCAACACTGAAAGACGTAACCTGAGACTAGCAGAATGAATATGGAGATCCTCTCCATCGCTTGAACACCTCAAACATCTAAGACCTCATACGAATACTTACTAGAAAAGTATTAGAAATGCCAAAGCAAATTTCTTCAGAAACCAACTGGAACAAGCCAATAACAGACCTAAAAAATTATTTGAATTGGTCAAGCATCAATCTAGTTGCCTACCTAACCGCTCCCAGGTTCGATCCACCCCACTACCTGACTGTGAGGATTTTGCTGTTTTCTTCCTTGAAAAGACAAACAACATGAAAACTGACTTGCAGAAAGTACGGGAGCATTGTTCTCACTCACTACACACTAGAGTCCTCCACACACTGATCGGTGGTCCCACATACCTTCCAGAGCACATCTAAAAACAACGCTTCCTGGAGCTCTTTTGAAGCAATTGATCAAAATGCAATCCTCAAAATTCCAACAAACTTGAAACCCTCAAACTCTACATCGATCCACTTCCCCCATCCTCTTCAATGAGATCATAATGTCCATACTCCCTTTCTGGACTAAGATTGTAAATGCATCACTTCTGCAGGGCAAAATCTCCGACTGACTAAAATCGGGACATGTCATCCTTATCCTAAAAAAACCAATGGCCAATCCAACAAACCTCAACAACTTTCACCCATTTCCAAGATTCCGACTCTGGTGAAGCTTCTTGAAAAATGTGTTCACATCCAACTCTGTAACCACATTGAGCAATTCCATCTTTTCTGCAAATTCCAATCTGGCTTCCGCTCCGGGCATAACACAGAATCAGCCCTGACACATGGACAATGCTTTAAAAATGTTGGATCAAAATGAATCATGCTGATTAATCCTATTGGACCTTTCCTAAGCATTTGATACGGCTAAGTATAACTATCACCTTGACGTACTAGAGCACAGGATGTGTATCTCAGGGTCCATCCTTAAACTGGTTCACCTCTTTTCTTCAAAATAAAACACAAAAAGTCAAGGTAGCTCAGTCCCTCTCTAACTCCTTCACTGCTAGGCCTTTTCCCCCCCTGTGCTAAGCCTTTTTTTGGCTATTTGGGGTAGTTCGCGCTTAGGCCCCTGTACCTTTTTGGCCACATAAGGTATCCACGCCAAATTTGCGTCCTTTTTTTCCAACATCATGGGGATTCTAAAAGTACCCAGGGTTTGTGGATTCCCCTGGAGGGGACCCAGAAATTAGCCAAAATACAGGTGGGTGTGTCAAGTACCCGCGACATGCAAGGGCCCAAAACGTATTGAGGAGACATCAAAATGACCTATCACAAAACAACCTGGTTTTGCAAGAGGGGTCATCTGGGTTTTTGGCCCCGGGCTCCGCGGCCATCTTGTAAAACTACCAAACCCATACATTTCTGAAAACGAGACACCCGGAGGATCCCAGCGAGGTATGGCTTGCGTGGATCCCCCAACGTTTTCCTACGCAGAATGCCCTGCAAACCTCAAATTTAGCTGAAAAAAACACATTTTACACAAATGTCCTACCCCACGGCGTTCCCCTCAGTCTCCCGAGTAAAATGATACCTCACTTGTGTGGGTGGGGCAAGGGCCTGTGACTGGGAAGAGCCCAAAACATAGGGAATAAGGGTCTAGCACCGGGAATTCTAAGCGCTACATTTTTTTAAAAATACGTTTTTAGCCAATTCTGCATTGGAAACACACACACAAGTGAGGTATCATTTTACTTGGGACACTAAGGAGAACGCTGAGGGGTAGGACATTTGTGCCTCCATGGTGATTCCACACAAAAATATGTGGAAAATGTGTTTTTTTCAGCTAAATTTGAGGTTTGCAGGGAATTCTGTGTAGGGAAACGTTGGGGGATCCACACAAGCCATACCTCATTGGACTCCCCAGGGTGTCTAGTTTTCAGAAATATGTGGGTTTGGTAGGTTTCCCTAGATGGCGGCAAGCCCGGGGCCAAAACCCCAGGTGCCCCCCCAAAACCAGATAGTTTTGTTATAGGTAATTTTGACGTCTCCACAGTACGATTTGGGCCATTTCCTGTTGCAGCCACTATGCCTACCCACACAAGTGAGGTACCATTTTTATCGGGAGACCTGGGGGAATGCTGGGTGGTAGGAAATTTGTGTCAGTCCGGTGAGCCTACGACTTTCCCACACAGAAATGTGAGAAAAAATAGATTCTTTCAACAAAATTTGAGGTTTGCAGGGGATTCTGGGTAGGGAAATGTTGGGGGACCCAGGCAAGCCATACCTTGCTGGACTCCCCCGGGTGTCTAGTTTTCAGAAATGTGTGAGTTTGGTAGGTTTCCCTAGATGTCCGCCGAGCCCGGGGCCAAAAACTCATGGGACCCCCCCTTGCAAAACCTGGTAGTTTTGTGATAGGTAATTTTGAAGTCGCCTCAATAGGTTTTGGGCCCTTGCCTGTCGCGGGTACTTGACCCACCCACACAAGTGAGGTACCATTTTTCTCTGAAGACTTAGGGAATGTGGGCTGGGTGGAATTTTGTGGTCCACACAGATTCCAGAACTTTCCACCAAAGAAATGTGATGAAAATGTGTTTTTTTGACAATTTTGAGGTTTGCAAGGGATTCTGGGTAACAGAACCTGGTGAAAGCCAGACAAGTCACCCCATACTGGATTCCCCTGGGTGTCTAGTTTTCAAAATGTATAGGTTTGCTAGGTTTCCCTAGGTGCCGGCAGAGCTAGGGTTCAAAATCTACTGCTAGGCACTTTGCAAAAAAAGGGTCAGTTTTCACTGTGAAAATGTGTTGTGTCCACGTTGCGTTTTGGGCCATTTCCTGCCGTGGGGACTAGGCCTACCCACACAAGTGAGGTACCATTTTTCTCGGAAGACTTTGGGGAATGCGGGGTGGGTGGAATTTTGTGGATCGACGCAGATTCCAGAACTTTCCACCACAGAAATTTGAGGAAAATGTGTTTTTTTTTTTACAAAGTTTGAGGTTTACAAGGGATTCTGGGTAACAGAACCTGGTGAGAGCCAGACAAGTCACCCCATCCTAGATTCCCCTGGGTGTCTACTTTGCAAAAATGTCTAGGTTTGCTAGGTTTCCCTATGTGCCGGCTGCGCTAGGGCCCAAAATCCACAGGTAGGCACATTGCTAAAAACAAGTCTGTGCCTAGTGGGCTTTCTGCCGCCCTGGGGGGGATTCGGGGGGTTGCCCCGATATGCCCCCAAGGGGGGCAGAAAGACTGTGGCTATGTTTTTGGGGGGTGGAGGAATTGGTATGCCCATTCTGGGCAGCCCCCACCCCCACGCATAAAAAAAGCCAGCGTATTCACTGGTGCCTAGTGGGCATTCTGCACCCCCGGGGCAGATCAGGGGCCACTGCCCCCATCCGCCCCTCGGGGGGGGCAGAAAGACTGTGGCATTTTTTTGGGGAGGTGTTGGCATTGGCATGCCCATTCTGGGCTGACCTCAACCCTGAATAAAAAATAAAAAAATCCTGAGGCCTAGAGGGCTTTCTACACCCCCCGGGGGGCAGATAAGGGCCTTTTGCCCCAATATGCCTCCTGGGAGGGGCAAAAATACTGTAGTAATTGTTTTTGGGGTGGGGGTATTATGATGCCCATTCTGGGCAGCCCCCACCCCTACACTAAAAAAAAAAAAAAATCCCTGGTGCCTAGTGGGCTTTCTGCCCCCCCCCGGGGGCAGATCAGGGGCTATTTCCCCCATCTGCCCCTGGGGGAGCAGAAAGACTGTTGCATTTTTTTGGGGGGGTGGGGGCATTGCCATGCCCTTTTTGGACAGCCCCCACCCGAACGTCAATAAAAAAAATCCCTGGTTCCTAGTGGGCTTTCTGCCCCCGGGGGGCAGAAAGACTGACATTTCTCTGGGAGGGGGATTGCTATGCCCTTTTTGGCCAGCCCCCACCCCAACGTCAATAAAAAAAAAATCCCTGGTTTCTAGTGGGCTTTCTGCCCCCCTGGGGGGGAAGAAAGACCAACATTTCTCTGGGGGGGGGGGCATTGTCCTGCCCCTTTTTGGGCAGCCCCCACCCCAACGTCAATAAAAAAAAAAAAAAAACTGGTTCCTAGTGGGCTTTCTGCCCCTCCGGGGGGCAGATTGGGGGCTTCTGCCCCCATCCCCCCCCAGGGGGGGCAGAAAGACTTACATTTCTCTGGGGGGGTGGGGGCATTGCCAT
Source organism: Calotriton arnoldi (assembly GCA_963921515.1). Classification (NCBI taxonomy): domain Eukaryota; kingdom Metazoa; phylum Chordata; class Amphibia; order Caudata; family Salamandridae; genus Calotriton; species Calotriton arnoldi. Next base: position 55,467 of record CAWUFW010019130.1, on the reverse strand, counting down.
GCCCTTTTCGGGCAGCCCCCACCCCGTCAATAAAACAAAATAATCCCTGGTTTCTAGTGGGCTTTCCGCCCCCACGGGGGAGGCAGATTGGGGGCTACTGCCCCCATCTGCCCCCAGGGGGGGCTGAAAGTCTGTTGCGGCCAAATAAATATCGGGGGAGCAAAGGCCCTTCCCCAAGGGGCGGCATCCCCCTCCCTGGCGCTAGTGGGGTGGATCCCTGTTTGGGGATCACCCTCCTGGGGTGATCCCCAAGCAGGGATCCACTAGGGAAGGGTACCATTGGAAAGGGGAGATTCTCCCCTTTCCAACGATACCTCTCCAATCTTTTACGGTGTTCGGGGGGCTGAGATAGCCCCACAAGCACCGAAACTGAGAAACTGAAACTAAGTTTCAGTTTCGATTTCGTTGCAATGACGATTGCGCGCCATGCGCGCGATCGTCATTGCAATGAAATTCCAAAATATGCCTGGGGAGGTTGGGGAAGCTCTTCCCCACCTCCCCAGGCAAAAAAAAAAAATGGGAAATCCCTCTGCTGTCTGCAGCAGAGGGATTTCCTGAGTATGTGCTGAGTATGTGCTCATGACGGAATGGTTCCATCAAGAGCACACTAGAGCTTGTGCTCATGACGGAACCATTCCATCATGAGCACAGAAGGTGCTAAGATTGCTCCGGTCACACAATACTTCTCTCTCTGACCCACCATCTTTAACTTATAAATGGAGCCACTAACAGAAATCCTAAGTGCATCCAACATCCACTATCATTTATATGCTGATGATAACCAACTTTATCTGAAAGTCTCCTCCCCAGAAGATATCCGATCCCTTAATCCTATCCTTCAAAATACCCACAATTGGCTGTCATACAACCACCTCAAACCTAACACTCAAAAAACTGCATTTCTCTTAATCGCCCCACTGAATCAGTTACACACTGTCAATGAATGAACGAAGCAACTAACAGCATTCAATTGCACACCACAAATTATTGATTCAGCTCGATCACTAGGATTTACTCTTGAAAAAAACCTCAATGTGCAGGCGCATTAGTGCCACTACTAAAGGAGCAAACCTCCAAATGAACGTATTAAGAAAACTAAAACCCTTCCTCCCCCAAAAAGACCTTAAGTCTGCTGTGCAAGCTTTTGTGATTCCCATTTTGGAGCTTGGAAGCATAACTCTCTCCAGCCTGCCCAGATCCACAACAGCCCCATTAAGGGCCTCCCATCTCATCAGGGGATCAAAAAGGAACAATCACAACTCTCCTGACCTGAAATCCCTCAACTGGCTCCCCTATGAATCAAGAATTCAATTGAAAATTGCATGCATGACTCACCAGGCTCTACACGTCATACCTCAAGCTATCGCACTAAGAAGCTTGAACTTTCATATGGCTCAAGATCCTCTAGAAGCTCCAGCACCCTACTGCTCAAACCAGAGGGATTCTTCAGGAAAAAAACCTACAATACAGCCTTCTCTGTTATTGCCCCTTGTATTTTCAATCCTCTCCCCCCTGAAATACGAATGATCCCTTCAACTACATCTTTTAAGAAAGAAGTCAAACTTCTATTTATGAACACATTTCTAGAATAGACCTCATCATTTCACTTTCTTGAGTAAACTTTTCTCTTGTCATATATGTATTTAGACCACGTTTGACTGATATATATGTGTGTGCTTTTATCCACTTATAAAGCGCTCGGATACCGATGAGGGTCACGCTCGTGCTATATAAAACTTTTCAAATAAAAAGAACATTTACAATAAAAAGCCCTGTCATATTAGATGACAGATTTGCCTAAACCCACTCTCACTATGGAAGCTAAGTGATTATAGATTATAGACTACAGATCGCTGGATTTAGTCATGGACCCCATACCTTAGCATACATAGGTAGCTGCTCTACATCCCAGCTGACACAGCCCTCTCGTCTCAGGACCTTTGCTCTGTCTGCCAGTCTCCACTTTGTGTTTTTTAGAACAACACGTCCTGGTTTATATAACAAAACGTGTGTTCAAAAACAACAGCTGGGTTTCTCTATGATGTTTAGGTGCTAGTGTCTGACCACAGAGAATAACAAGGAACAATGTTGTTTGACCTTGCCTAGGCAGTCCTGACTAAAACCCAGGAAAAGAACAAAATACAAAAACATGTGCTGACTTTGTGGGAAAATACAATGTGGCATGAAAATAAACTTGATATTTGGTAACATGTGCAAAGCAAAAGAGGACTACAACTAGGGGTGGGTGAAGTTCCGCAAAACTTAAAAAAAAAAGGTTTTCCTCACAAGCAGATCACAGACTTTAATTTGGCGATCGCTCATGAGAAAAAATGGCATACTCCCATCGAGATATCTCAACGTGGGTGGTTGCAGCAGGTCGCGACCGTTCGCATTAAAAAATGTATTGCTTGCGTTGAGGAAGCTGCCACTCAAGTAGAATGTCTATTTAAGTGGAAGAAAGCAACAGCGCCCTCTGGTGTGACCCGTATTGCCGTTTGTGCTGATTTCACAGTGCAGGACAAACATCCGGTGCTAAAAATCAGCCCGAGCAGCACGACTTAACAGTTTTCATCTCTGGTGAAACTCCGCGGAACAAGGCAGAGTTTTTCCAGCACTTCGCAGAGTTCCGCAGAGTAGAACTCCACAATTGCAGCCCATGCCTACCTACACCATGCATAATTAGTCTAACATAGAGAAAATGACAATGGGCTATATAGGAAACACACAAAACCCCTTTGTGATATTTTGTGAACTGAGAGCACCCATTCTCCTATCAATCAGCTGTAGTAATATCTGTGTACTTACCTCTGCACATAGATATCACTCAGCACTTAGGAGGAATACTCCTTACAACAACCCCTGGAATACAGAAATGTTATGTATGGTAGAAAGTCTTGACCACCTATAACTACATCTTCCTTTCAGTTCTTACCTTAGATGAAATATACTGTCTGCCACCTCCCCTAAGACCTACAGTTGTTCATCCAGTGGTGGAAAAACAAGGTTCTTCTTATTCAGACTGGAGCAGGTGAACCCGCAAAGAAGGACTCTCATTTTGCTACATGGAACTAAAAGAAAAAAACAGAGGGAGTGAAAAATGAATATCAAAGATCAGCACAAGTCAACACAGTGTAATAGTGATTTACTAAAGTAAGCATAAGGGCTTACATAGTGAAAAAGATGTGCACTACATATTCTTGACCTATCATTGTTATCATCCATTCTCTGCACTATGAGGACCTTTTCTGGCCTGGATGAGAGGGATGGTGGGGGCAAATTATCCATTTTTATAACCTCACAATGTAACAGCTTAGCGCTGCTAACACCACATCCACCTCGCCAATTGGGAGTTCTGTTGATTTTTAGAAATTAACAATACCATAATAGAACCCACAACTAGGGATAAGAGTGTTAGGTTATTAATGATTGGCTGGTAATGGGGAATTAGAGAAAACTTTAGAAAGAGACAAGCACAGTATTTAGCATGTCAATGAGTGCAGCACACAGAAGCAAGATGACGGTTAGGTTTACCTACTCAAACTGTCTTTAGTAGCCATCAGACTCCCAAGTTAGTTTAAGTTATCTAGGCTAGAATACAAAATTGAAATGATACACACATCCCCAAAATATTTATAATAAAAGTTAAGGAATACTGATACTGTATCCAAATGGTAAAACTGCATTGTCCGCCTTGGAAGCAGGGATGAACCCCAGAGTAGGATCATCATTGCGGTTCCACTGACTTACAGAAGAGCTGTGGAATGAGAAAAGAAAATAACAATATTTGAGAGTTAAGGTAAACATGGTGTGCAAGGTCTCAGAGTGCAGAACATAAGCTGGAATAAAATAGCAAAGGGACAATCTATTACCACCGATCACAGGCAACTAGCTGCAAGTTCCCCAAATGAATGAACACCCAAACAATAAAAAAGTTTGGCTGTGACCATCCTCATGTCTATCACAACAGTTTAGGATATGCACTCGAGCCACTAGTTTTCTTTATTATAAATAACTCAACCTTTTCTCATCCACAGGAGTAGGCTTCTTTAAGTCCTCTTGCTTCACAAAGAAGTGGATAGGCATCAGTCCTTCTTTCCATTGTTGTCGAGCCCTACACATTTTATTTCTTTTGAATTGAGACAGGCCTGTTGAACAAGAAAATAGAAAGTATTTTGCTGACATTTCCAAGATGCATTTCTTCCAAAACGAGACAGACCTGTTGAACATGAAAATAAAAAGTATATTAGCCCTTGCCTAGTTTAGGTAAACTGAGAAGTGTGAGAAAAACCAAGAAATGCTGCAGTTCAATTACCAAACTGCCAATCAAGTAACACTACCAGCGTTCATCCTGAATCAAATGATCACCCAAGCATGAAATACCAAGTTTCTCTAGCCTAAGCCAGTAACACTCATCACATGCATCATCATCATTTGGCATTCATTGAGGAAAGTTACCTGTTCCAGGTGTGGTGTCCATCTACTAATTTATGCATCTATGTTTTCCATGGAAATTACATACATAAGCTGTTCAGTATTTTTCATGTTGCTTTACAGAGGAGCATGGGAATGTAGGGTTAGGAGGCTTAGGAGGCAGGCATCTTGTTTATTAAAGAAATAGTCTTGGTTCTGGAGGCATACATTCCAGGCTTAGATACCAATAATTGCTTGCTGTAATGTCCATGGTCGTCCCTAAGTCTAAATGTTTCTTCATTTTTTGTCCCCTCTCACCACTCGGTCAAAAGGCAATCAAGGCAGTGTGTTTCCTGATTGTCGATCATTGTCATGTATCCTGGCCCATTTTTGTCCAAGTTTATTCACATTAGCACACAGCAAATATAAAAATGAAAGGCTTTTTGCTTTTTGATGGAAATAGCAGACATTTCTGATTTTTTTGGTGTCTTTTTTAATGCTGAATGAGAGCTTATCCTCAAATTCAGGGATGTCATCTGAGTGATGTCCCATTAATTACCCACATCCACGGTTGTTATGTTATACAGACTGATATAGCGCACGTCTACCCATAGGTGTCTTGTGGAGCCATAAGTGTTTGGGGAGGATATGTTTATTCATTTTAATCAAGAAAGAAATTGGTCCTTCTTGCTGGGACAATTAGCCCAGATGAACTTAAACACCCACTCTGTGTATACATTGGCTACAGAATATGCATATTTAGTTCTCACCAGGATTCATTGTTCCCATGCAAATAGGTCAACAGCTCTTATTCAAATAGACTTCTATTTGATAAATGGACTAGCTTATGGTTTTTATCATACAGTGAATGCTTGCTGAACCTAGATTTCAAAGTGGGTTGTAGTGGCAGTCCTTATCTTTGTTTGAATACCACCACCTCTAGTGAACTCCGGTTTTGCGTTTTGGGGGTACTTTTGTTGTAGCAGACATTTTAGTTGTGTTATTGGTCTTTTTTTTTTTTTTTTTTATGCAGAATGAGAGTTTATCCTCAAATTCAGGGAAACCATCTGGAAGATGTTTACTCGCCACAAGGGTGATGTCTCATTTATTGCCTAGCAAAACCAAAGGGGATGATGGACGGAGTGTTGAACATTGCAAGCACTCACCCCCAGTCAACTGATCTGGGTTTAATCCATCATCATTCTTTAGCTCACTCCGCCACCCCAGTTCAGACATGGCCATATGCAAATCAGTCAGACCCTGTGCCTCATGGGAACAGTCCAGCCCGAACTGCCAAGCCATGTCTTCCCTGGACCGGAAACAAGCATCCTGGGACCGGTTTCTGGCTTACAGCCGTCATCAGCCAGGCTATCTTGAATCCAGTGGCAAAGTGAGCAAGGGACCCACGTCTGGGCATACCCTGCCAACTTAGGGCGAACATAGCAAAACCAAAGGGGATGATGGACGGAGTGTTGAACATTGCAAGCACTCACCCCCAGTCAACTGATCTGGGTTTAATCCATCATCTTTCTTTAGCTCACTCCGCCACCCCAGTTCAGACATGGCCATATGCAAATCAGTCTGACCCTGTGCCTCATGGGAACAGTCCAGCCTGAACTGCCAAGCCATGTCTTCCCTCGACCGGAAACAAGCATCCTGGGACCGGTTTCTGGCTTACAGCCGTCATCAGCCAGGCTATCTTGAATCCAGTGGCAAAGTGAGCAAGGGACCCACGTCTGGGCATACCCTGCCAACTTAGGGCGAACATAGCAAAACCAAAGGGGATGATGGACGGAGTGTTGAACATTGCAAGCACTCACCCCCAGTCAACTGATCTGGGTTTAATCCATCATCATTCTTTAGCTCACTCCGCCACCCCAGTTCAGACATGGCCATATGCAAATCAGTCTGACCCTGTGCCTCATGGGAACAGTCCAGCCCGAACTGCCAAGCCATGTCTTCCCTGGACCGGAAACAAGCATCCTGGGACCGGTTTCTGGCTTACAGCCGTCATCAGCCAGGCTATCTTGAATCCAGTGGCAAAGTGAGCAAGGGACCCACGTCTGGGCATACCCTGCCAACTTTGGGCGAACATAGCAAAACCAAAGGGGATGATGGACGGAGTGTTGAACATTGCAAGCACTCACCCCCAGTCAACTGATCTGGGTTTAATCCATCATCATTCTTTAGCTCACTCCGCCACCCCAGTTCAGACATGGCCATATGCAAATCAGTCAGACCCTGTGCCTCATGGGAACAGTCCAGCCCGAACTGCCAAGCCATGTCTTCCCTGGACCGGAAACAAGCATCCTGGGACCGGTATCTGGCTTACAGCCGTCATCAGCCAGGCTATCTTGAATCCAGTGGCAAAGTGAGCAAGGGACCCACGTCTGGGCATACCCTGCCAACTTAGGGCGAACATAGCAAAACCAAAGGGGATGATGGACGGAGTGTTGAACATTGCAAGCACTCACCCCCAGTCAACTGATCTGGGTTTAATCCATCATCATTCTTTAGCTCACTCCGCCACCCCAGTTCGGACATGGCCATATGCAAATCAGTCTGACCCTGTGCCTCATGGGAACAGTCCAGCCCGAACTGCCAAGCCATGTCTTCCCTCGACCGGAAACAAGCATCCTGGGACCGGTTTCTGGCTTACAGCCGTCATCAGCCAGGCTATCTTGAATCCAGTGGCAAAGTGAGCAAGGGACCCACGTCTGGGCATACCCTGCCAACTTAGGGCGAACATAGCAAAACCAAAGGGGATGATGGACGGAGTGTTGAACATTGCAAGCACTCACCCCCAGTCAACTGATCTGGGTTTAATCCATCATCATTCTTTAGCTCACTCCGCCACCCCAGTTCGGACATGGCCATATGCAAATCAGTCTGACCCTGTGCCTCATGGGAACAGTCCAGCCCGAACTGCCAAGCCATGTCTTCTCTGGACCGGAAACAATCATCCTGGGACCGGTTTCTGGCTTACAGCCGTCATCAGCCAGGCTATCTTGAATCCAGTGGCAAAGTGAGCAAGGGACCCACGTCTGGGCATACCCTGCCAACTTAGGGCGAACATAGCAAAACCAAAGGGGATGATGGACGGAGTGTTGAACATTGCAAGCACTCACCCCCAGTCAACTGCTCTGGGTTTAATCCATCATCATTCTTTAGCTCACTCCGCCACCCCAGTTCAGACATGGCCATATGCAAATCAGTCTGACCCTGTGCCTAAAGGGAACAGTCCAGCCCGAACTGCCAAGCCATGTCTTCCCTGGACCGGAAACAAGCATCCTGGGACCGGTTTCTGGCTTACAGCCGTCATCAGCCAGGCTATCTTGAATCCAGTGGCAAAGTGAGCAAGGGACCCACGTCTGGGCATACCCTGCCAATTTAGGGCGAACATAGCAAAACCAAAGGGGATGATGGACGGAGTGTTGAACATTGCAAGCACTCACCCCCAGTCAACTGATCTGGGTTTAATCCATCATCATTCTTTAGCTCACTCCGCCACCCCAGTTCAGACATGGCCATATGCAAATCAGTCTGACCCTGTGCCTCATGGGAACAGTCCAGCCCGAACTGCCAAGCCATGTCTTCCCTGGACCGGAAACAAGCATCCTGGGACCGGTTTCTGGCTTACAGCCGTCATCAGCCAGGCTATCTTGAATCCAGTGGCAAAGTGAGCAAGGGACCCACGTCTGGGCATACCCTGCCAACTTTGGGCGAACATAGCAAAACCAAAGGGGATGATGGACGGAGTGTTGAACATTGCAAGCACTCACCCCCAGTCAACTGATCTGGGTTTAATCCATCATCATTCTTTAGCTCACTCCGCCACCCCAGTTCAGACATGGCCATATGCAAATCAGTCTGACCCTGTGCCTCATGGGAATAGTCCAGCCCGAACTGCCAAGCCATGTCTTCCCTGGACCGGAAACAAGCATCCTGGGACCGGTTTCTGGCTTACAGCCGTCATCAGCCAGGCTATCTTGAATCCAGTGGCAAAGTGAGCAAGGGACCCACGTCTGGGCATACCCTGCCAACTTAGGGCGAACATAGCAAAACCAAAGGGGATGAAGGACAGATTGTTGAACATTGCAAGCACTCACCCCCAGTCAACTGATCTGGGTTTAATCCATCATCATTCTTTAGCTCACTCCGCCACCCCAGTTCAGACATGGCCATATGCAAATCAGTCTGACCCTGTGCCTCATGGGAACAGTCCGATACAAAAGGGGACGATGGACGGAACGTTTGAGCCAATCAAACACTCACCCCCAGTCAACTGATCTGGGTTTAATCCATCATCATTCTTTAGCTCACTCCACCACCCCAGTTCAGACATGGCCATATGCAAATCAGTCTGACCTGTGCCTCATGGGAACAGTACAGCCCGAACTGCCAAGCCATGTCTTCCCTGGACAGGAAACAAGCATCCTAGGACCGGTTTCTGGCATTCCAGCCGTCATCAGCCAGGCTTGCTTGAATCCAGTGGCAAAGTGAGCAAGGGACCCACGTCTGGGCATACCCCGCCAACTTAGGGCGAACAAAGCGATACAAAAGGGGATGATGGACGGAACGTTTGAGCCAATCAAACACTCACCCCCAGTCAACTGATCTGGGTTTAATCCATCATCATTCTTTAGCTCACTCCACCACCCCAGTTCAGACATGGCCATATGCAAATCAGTCTGACCCTGTGCCTCATGGGAACAGTACAGCCCGAACTGCCAAGCCATGTCTTCCCTGGACCGGAAACAAGCATCCTAGGACCGGTTTCTGGCATTCCAGCCGTCATCAGCCAGGCTTGCTTGAATCCAGTGGCAAAGTGAGCAAGGGACCCACGTCTGGGCATACCCCGCCAACTTAGGGCGAACAAAGCGATACAAAAGGGGATGATGGATGGAACGTTTGAGCCAATCAAACACTCACCCCCAGTCAACTGATCTGGGTTTAATCCATCATCATTCTTTAGCTCACTCCACCACCCCAGTTCAGACATGGCCATATGCAAATCAGTCTGACCCTGTGCCTCATGAGAACAGTACAGCCCGAACTGCCAAGCCATGTCTTCCCTGGACCGGAAACAAGCATCCTAGGACCGGTTTCTGGCATTCCAGCCGTCATCAGCCAGGCTTGCTTGAATCCAGTGGCAAAGTGAGCAAGGGACCCACGTCTGGGCATACCCCCGCCAACTTAGGGCGAACAAAGCGATACAAAAGGGGATGATGGACGGAACGTTTGAGCCAATCAAACACTCACCCCCAGTCAACTGATCTGGGTTTAATCCATCATCATTCTTTAGCTCACTCCACCACCCCAGTTCAGACATGGCCATATGCAAATCAGTCTGACCCTGTGCCTCATGGGAACAGTACAGCCCGAACTGCCAAGCCATGTCTTCCCTGGACCGGAAACAAGCATCCTAGGACCGGTTTCTGGCATTCCAGCCGTCATCAGCCAGGCTTGCTTGAATCCAGTGGCAAAGTGAGCAAGGGACCCACGTCTGGGCATACCCCCGCCAACTTAGGGGCGAACAAAGCGATACAAAAGGGGATGATGGACGGAACGCTTGAGCCAATCAAACACTCACCCCCAGTCAACTGATCTGGGTTTAATCCATCATCATTCTTTAGCTCACTCCACCACCCCAGTTCAGACATGGCCATATGCAAATCAGTCTGACCCTGTGCCTCATGGGAACAGTACAGCCCGAACTGCCAAGCCATGTCTTCCCTGGACCGGAAACAAGCATCCTAGGACCGGTTTCTGGCATTCCAGCCGTCATCAGCCAGGCTTGCTTGAATCCAGTGGCAAAGTGAGCAAGGGACCCACGTCTGGGCATACCCCGCCAACTTAGGGCGAACAAAGCGATACAAAAGGGGATGATGGACGGAACGTTTGAGCCAATCAAACACTCACCCCCAGTCAACTGATCTGGGTTTAATCCATCATCATTCTTTAGCTCACTCCACCACCCCAGTTCAGACATGGCCATATGCAAATCAGTCTGACCCTGTGCCTCATGGGAACAGTACAGCCCGAACTGCCAAGCCATGTCTTCCCTGGACCGGAAACAAGCATCCTAGGACCGGTTTCTGGCATTCCAGCCGTCATCAGCCAGGCTTGCTTGAATCCAGTGGCAAAGTGAGCAAGGGACCCACGTCTGGGCATACCCCCGCCAACTTAGGGCGAACAAAGCGATACAAAAGGGGATGATGGACGGAACGTTTGAGCCAATCAAACACTCACCCCCAGTCAACTGATCTGGGTTTAATCCATCATCATTCTTTAGCTCACTCCACCACCCCAGTTCAGACATGGCCATATGCAAATCAGTCTGACCCTGTGCCTCATGGGAACAGTACAGCCCGAACTGCCAAGCCATGTCTTCCCTGGACCGGAAACAAGCATCCTAGGACCGGTTTCTGGCATTCCAGCCGTCATCAGCCAGGCTTGCTTGAATCCAGTGGCAAAGTGAGCAAGGGACCCACGTCTGGGCATACCCCCGCCAACTTAGGGCGAACAAAGCGATACAAAAGGGGATGATGGACGGAACGTTTGAGCCAATCAAACACTCACCCCCAGTCAACTGATCTGGGTTTAATCCATCATCATTCTTTAGCTCACTCCACCACCCCAGTTCAGACATGGCCATATGCAAATCAGTCTGACCCTGTGCCTCATGAGAACAGTACAGCCCGAACTGCCAAGCCATGTCTTCCCTGGACCGGAAACAAGCATCCTAGGACCGGTTTCTGGCATTCCAGCCGTCATCAGCCAGGCTTGCTTGAATCCAGTGGCAAAGTGAGCAAGGGACCCACGTCTGGGCATACCCCCGCCAACTTAGGGCGAACAAAGCGATACAAAAGGGGATGATGGACGGAACGTTTGAGCCAATCAAACACTCACCCCCAGTCAACTGATCTGGGTTTAATCCATCATCATTCTTTAGCTCACTCCACCACCCCAGTTCAGACATGGCCATATGCAAATCAGTCTGACCCTGTGCCTCATGGGAACAGTACAGCCCGAACTGCCAAGCCATGTCTTCCCTGGACCGGAAACAAGCATCCTAGGACCGGTTTCTGGCATTCCAGCCGTCATCAGCCAGGCTTGCTTGAATCCAGTGGCAAAGTGAGCAAGGGACCCACGTCTGGGCATACCCCCGCCAACTTAGGGCGAACAAAGCGATACAAAGGGGATGATGGACGGAACGCTTGAGCCAATCAAACACTCACCCCCAGTCAACTGATCTGGGTTTAATCCATCATCATTCTTTAGCTCACTCCACCACCCCAGTTCAGACATGGCCATATGCAAATCAGTCTGACCCTGTGCCTCATGGGAACAGTACAGCCCGAACTGCCAAGCCATGTCTTCCCTGGACCGGAAACAAGCATCCTAGGACCGGTTTCTGGCATTCCAGCCGTCATCAGCCAGGCTTGCTTGAATCCAGTGGCAAAGTGAGCAAGGGACCCACGTCTGGGCATACCCCGCCAACTTAGGGCGAACAAGCGATACAAAAGGGGATGATGGACGGAACGTTTGAGCCAATCAAACACTCACCCCCAGTCAACTGATCTGGGTTTAATCCATCATCATTCTTTAGCTCACTCCACCACCCCAGTTCAGACATGGCCATATGCAAATCAGTCTGACCCTGTGCCTCATGGGAACAGTACAGCCCGAACTGCCAAGCCATGTCTTCCCTGGACCGGAAACAAGCATCCTAGGACCGGTTTCTGGCATTCCAGCCATCATCAGCCAGGCTTGCTTGAATCCAGTGGCAAAGTGAGCAAGGGACCCACGTCTGGGCATACCCCCGCCAACTTAGGGCGAACAAAGCGATACAAAGGGATGATGGACGGAACGTTTGAGCCAATCAAACACTCACCCCCAGTCAACTGATCTGGGTTTAATCCATCATCATTCTTTAGCTCACTCCACCACCCCAGTTCAGACATGGCCATATGCAAATCAGTCTGACCCTGTGCCTCATGGGAACAGTACAGCCCGAACTGCCAAGCCATGTCTTCCCTGGACCGGAAACAAGCATCCTAGGACCGGTTTCTGGCATACCAGCCGTCATCAGCCAGGCTTGCTTGAATCCAGTGGCAAAGTGAGCAAGGGACCCACGTCTGGGCATACCCCCGCCAACTTAGGGCGAACAAAGCGATACAAAAGGGGATGATGGACGGAACGTTTGAGCCAATCAAACACTCACCCCCAGTCAACATATGGCCATGTCCGAACTGGGGTGGCGGAGTGAGCTAAAGAATGATGATGGATTAAACCCAGATCAGTTGACTGGGGGTGAGTGCTTGCAATGTTCAACACTCCGTCCATCATCCCCTTTGGTTTTGCTATGTTCGCCCTAAGTTGGCAGGGTATGCCCAGACGTGGGTCCCTTGCTCACTTTGCCACTGGATTCAAGATAGCCTGGCTGATGACGGCTGTAAGCCAGAAACCGGTCCCAGGATGCTTGTTTCCGGTCCAGGGAAGACATGGCTTGGCAGTTCGGGCTGGACTGTTCCCATGAGGCACAGGGTCTGACTGATTTGCATATGGCCATGTCTGAACTGGGGTGGTGGAGTGAGCTAAAGAATGATGATGGATTAAACCCAGATCAGTTGACTGGGGGTGAGTGTTTGATTGGCTCAAACGTTCCGTCCATCATCCCCTTTGTATCGCTTTGGTCGCCCTAAGTTGGCGGGGTATTCCCAGACGTGGGTCCCTTGCTCACTTTGCCACTGGATTCAAGCAAGCCTGGCTGATGACGGCTGAAATGCCAGAAACCGGTCCTAGGATGCTTGTTTCCGGTCCAGGGAAGACATGGCTTGGCAGTTCGGGCTGGACTGTTCCCATGAGGCACAGGGTCAGACTGATTTGCATATGGCCATGTCTGAACTGGGGTGGTGGAGTGAGCTAAAGAATGATGATGGATTAAACCCAGATCAGTTGACTGGGGGTGAGTGTTTGATTGGCTCAAACGTTCCGTCCATCATCCCCTTTGTATCGCTTTGGTCGCCCTAAGTTGGCGGGGGTATTCCCAGACGTGGGTCCCTTGCTCACTTTGCCACTGGATTCAAGCAAGCCTGGCTGATGACGGCTGAAATGCCAGAAACCGGTCCTAGGATGCTTGTTTCCGGTCAAGGGAAGACATGGCTTGGCAGTTCGGGCTGGACTGTTCCCATGAGGCACAGGGTCAGACTGATTTGCATATGGCCATGTCTGAACTGGGGTGGTGGAGTGAGCTAAAGAATGATGATGGATTAAACCCAGATCAGTTGACTGGGGGTGAGTGTTTGATTGGCTCAAACGTTCCGTCCATCATCCCCTTTGTATTGCTTTGGTCGCCCTAAGTTGGCGGGGGTATTCCCAGACGTGGGTCCCTTGCTCACTTTGCCACTGGATTCAAGCAAGCCTGGCTGATGACGGCTGAAATGCCAGAAACCGGTCCTAGGATGCTTGTTTCCGGTCCAGGGAAGACATGGCTTGGCAGTTCGGGCTGGACTGTTCCCATGAGGCACAGGGTCAGACTGATTTGCATATGGCCATGTCTGAACTGGGGTGGTGGAGTGAGCTAAAGAATGATGATGGATTAAACCCAGATCAGTTGACTGGGGGTGAGTGTTTGATTGGCTCAAACGTTCCGTCCATCATCCCCTTTTGTATCGCTTTGGTCGCCCTAAGTTGGCGGGGGTATTCCCAGACGTGGGTCCCTTGCTCACTTTGCCACTGGATTCAAGCAAGCCTGGCTGATGACGGCTGAAATGCCAGAAACCGGTCCTAGGATGCTTGTTTCCGGTCCAGGGAAGACATGGCTTGGCAGTTCGGGCTGGACTGTTCCCATGAGGCACAGGGTCAGACTGATTTGCATATGGCCATGTCTGAACTGGGGTGGTGGAGTGAGCTAAAGAATGATGATGGATTAAACCCAGATCAGTTGACTGGGGTGAGTGTTTGATTGGCTCAAACGTTCCGTCCATCATCCCCTTTGTATCGCTTTGGTCGCCCTAAGTTGGCGGGGGTATTCCCAGACGTGGGTCCCTTGCTCACTTTGCCACTGGATTCAAGCAAGCCTGGCTGATGACGGCTGAAATGCCAGAAACCGGTCCTAGGATGCTTGTTTCCGGTCCAGGGAAGACATGGCTTGGCAGTTCGGGCTGGACTGTTCCCATGAGGCACAGGGTCAGACTGATTTGCATATGGCCATGTCTGAACTGGGGTGGTGGAGTGAGCTAAAGAATGATGATGGATTAAACCCAGATCAGTTGACTGGGGTGAGTGTTTGATTGGCTCAAACGTTCCGTCCATCATCCCCTTTGTATCGCTTGGTCGCCCTAAGTTGGCGGGGGTATTCCCAGACGTGGGTTCCTTGCTCACTTTGCCACTGGATTCAAGCAAGCCTGGCTGATGACGGCTGAAATGCCAGAAACCGGTCCTAGGATGCTTGTTTCCGGTCCAGGGAAGACATGGCTTGGCAGTTCGGGCTGGACTGTTCCCATGAGGCACAGGGTCAGACTGATTTGCATATGGCCATGTCTGAACTGGGGTGGTGGAGTGAGCTAAAGAATGATGATGGATTAAACCCAGATCAGTTGACTGGGGGTGAGTGTTTGATTGGCTCAAACGTTCCGTCCATCATCCCCTTTTGTATCGTCATGGGAACAGTCCAGCCCGAACTGCCAAGCCATGTCTTCCCTGGACCGGAAACAAGCATCCTGGGACCGGTTTCTGGCTTATAGCCGTCATCAGCCAGGCTATCTTGAATCCAGTGGCAAAGTGAGCAAGGGACCCACGTCTCATTTGTTGCCTTCATCCACAGTTATGTCTTGTGGAGACCCATAATTTTTGGGTATGAAATGTTTATTTTTTTTAATCATCATCAGTCTCTTCACATTTTGAAGAGAGAGACTGGTCCTTCTGACCATGACAGTTGACCCAGCTGAACTGAGCACCCACTCCACGAATACACTGGCTACAGCATATGCAAAATACTTAATGGGTTGATTACGATGGCAGAAGGACCGCCACCGCCAGCCATGCGGTGGCGGTCCTTCCGTACGCCGACCGCGATTTTCCCCCCACCAAATTAGGATGGCGGGGGAATCTCACCGTGACCGTGGCGGTCGCAAAGACCGTCCGCCACGGAACCGCCACAGGCAATCCTCAAGATTGCCTGGCGTAGCGGTCTTCACCGGTAAAATGGCGGCAGTGCCTAGCAGGCACCGTCCGCCAAATTATGATGAAGGCTGGAGACAGCCTTTCCATGGCGGTGGAACCGCCATGGAAAGGCTGGTGGGGATTGGGTTTGGGGGCCCGTTGCGGGCCCCCCTTGTGTTGGGGGAGGCCAGGGTGCACTTGGGGGGGTACCCATGGTACCCCCTACATTTCACAGCACTATGTGGCAGGCACCGTTTGGTGCCTGCCACGTAGGGCTGTGAAATGCACAACATGGCATATTCGCATCGCGGCGGGTGCTGCTGTCAGTAGCAAACGCCGCAATGTTAAGATGCAGGATCCGACAGCCATGGTGGCGGTTGCATCCTGATCCGGTGTGCGGGACCGCCGCATGTATGGCGGACGGTCCCGGTTTACACCAGGATGGCGGACGGACTCCAGTCTGTCCGCCATCCTAATGAGCTCCTTAGTTCTGGCCAGTTTTCATCGTTCCCATGCCAAAAGGTCAATAGCTCTTATCCAAACAAACTTTTTTTTTAATAAATAGACAAGCTCATATGTTTTGTGGTAGGGCGACTGCTTGCTGAGAATAGACTTCATAGTGAGTTGCTGTGATAGTTGCTATCTTTGTTTGAATACCAGCACCTCTAGTACCCAATGGCTAACAGGTATGCTGCTTCACTGCTCATTTTTTTGTGTCATGAAGAGGCTGCAGCATTGAATAGCTTCACACTAACAGTGACAGGGCTTCTTTGTGTGATGGTTTCTCTTCTTCCGCACCACCACCTCCTTCTATCTGTTAAACAACTTATCTCTTGTTAGCAGCTCTCCCTTTGAGGTAAACCTCTGACATTGGCGTTCCAAGATTCACTGGTTTGAGGCAAATTGTGCAATCAGCAATGTGGCTTTGTGTACCTTATGTGTAAAGAAATCCCAAAATGGGGAGGGGAGCTTTCCTACAGAGCCAAAGCCTGAAGAGCATGTTGTGGTGGACCTAGGTGGTTGTGTTTGCCTTTGCCTAGGGTGGGCTGCAGCTGTACTAAGGGTGGTGGCTGATGCAGGTCTTGGGAATCTTCAAATGATGGAAGCTGCTGGTGGTACTTCATGATTAAGAGCAGGTTAAATTTAAGTGATCTCAACTTCCTCTGTGCCACTCTCCATATGAGCAATCACTGGCTCATCTTCCTCATTTCCAAGGTCTTCAGAATCATTATTTTCCTATGTCTCCCATGTGAATCCAATCCACATTGCAATCTTCTGCTGGGTAGCTGGGAGAAGACAAGAGAGTGCTCTTTCTTTTCCTCAGGGAAGATAGTGAAGATGATGTGTCAATAGAAGTGCAGGCATTCTATTCTGCTCTGCAGCAAGCTCAACTTCCTGCTCTTCAGAAGACCAGGTGTTGCACCTCAGAAATAATGCATAAGCACAGTATATATTGCCCTTGCATAACTGTAACAATATCACCACTCTTGCCACTAAGTGCACTCAGGCTCTTTCAGGTGAAGTCTTACCCTCAGAAATAAGCTCAGCTCTAGACACTATTGATCAATCCATACATTCAATAAATCTGAAAGTCCAGCAATTTAAAACAATATGTTTCCTGTACTATACACCTGATAACATTGTCAAATGGGCTGGGAACTGTTGGGAAGATAAGATTAAATGCTCTAACTGTGGGCTTCTAGTAGCAGATATCCTTCATATGTTTGCAGCCTGCCATGTGCTGCATGACTTTTGGACAGGGGTGGCACAACTCTCTACCATCAGTATTGGTGCGGACATACAGTTTACATAGAAGGAGATTATGCTAGCCCACGGATCAAAACTAGGCCTCAGGCCGAATTATGGTAGTCCCCAGAGGCAACTCCTATCTATTATTATCATCTCTGCCAGGCTATGTATTGCAAGAGCTTGGATCTCTCCTTTATCTCCCAAGGTAACAAAGTGGTGGGCTTTCTTCCGGCAAATCTATTATCTAGAACTTGCTCTGGTTAAATCTAGGGGGTATTGATCGATTAAAAAGGTTAGCCGTATCTGGGCGAGTTTTAGCAGGGATATTTTTAATAACACTAGTCTAAGAAGTGTTACTTAACCTGATTATTTTTCTTTTTGGTATAGTAATAGCTTAAGTCTTATGAATGTTATTTCAGTTCATTTTCTAACAGATCCTTTTTTTTTTTTTTATATACTTTGGGGTATATTCACAAGAACGTGCACTAAACATCGCCAAAAAAGGTTAACGCAACTTCACACATCGCAGTCTATCGGGGGAAAATAACCCCGTCTTAACGTGGAATTCACAACACGGCGGTACCATGCGATAGGTTCCCAAAAACGCGGACAATGTCCGCGATACAACCACCGTGACGGCGATAAAAACACAAACCCCAACGCGAAAAAACATGTGATGGCCCAAACCGCGATGAAATCAGCGATAAGCAGGCGGGAAAATCACTACAAAAGTAGAAAAAACCCACAAACACAAAATAACCAACACCGAAGCACCATGGAGGCAGCCGGAGCAGGCGCAGAGGACGAGCGGAACCCCACAAGCATCCCGGACGACCAGCCTGGGACCTCGGAAACAGGGAAGGGAAAGGACAAGAAGAAGAGGAAGACGCGGTTCGGTCCACAGGAGAATAGGATCCTGGTCACAGAGGTGATGTAACACCATCAAGAACTCCACCTCCACCTCCAACGTGTCATTTGGCACCAAAAATGGAATCTGGCGGTCCATTGTGGACAAGGTGAATGCCGTCGGAGTGCACAAGAGGTCAATGGACGAGGTCAAGAGGTGATGGATTGACATCAAGCGCAAAACCAAGGAGAAACTCGCAGGCAACCAGAAGGCAGCAATGCAGACCGGAGGTGGGAGTCCAGCGCCATAGTTGGAGCTGGATGACATGGAGGAGCTGGTGTCGACAGTCATCAGTGTGGAGACCGTGGCAGGAGTTGGGGGAGCGGACACTGCTCGACATGACACAACACAACAGCAACAGGGTGAGTAACCACCAGGTACTGGGGGGACGGGGGAGACACATGCACAATCAAGCAGAGCACAGTGCACACCCACAATGACTCTGGATCATGGCCCTGATCTACAGACTGTCACAATGTACATTGCCATGCTGTCTGAATGTGAACATGTACCATGCGGCTACATACATGTGGACACATTGTAATACAGCATCTCCCCTTCACATTGCAGAGGCACCGTCAACACCTCCTGCAGAGCAGTACCAGCCACTCTTCACTGATGATGAGGAGGACACCCCCAGCATCGACACCCAAGCCCTCCAAGACATCATTGACATCATCCGCAACTCACCTCCAGGATCAGGGCAGCCCAGCTGCATCGAGAAGACCCCACCCACTCCACAAACCACCCAGCAGGAGGGACCCACAACCCCGGCTGTCTCCCAGGACCCCCACGAACAACACATGGCCTTCCAACGCGCACTGCATCGTATTTGGCGATGCAGCGCTCACAACGAAATTCGTTTTATTTATTTAAATGTTTACTTACCTGTATTCGGCCGTAATCCGTGGTTTACTACCCCCCACCCTGCCCCTCCCCCACCCCACGTCACCGCCTGGCCGGCACTCCTACCACGGACCGCTACTGCTTAGATGTGTAAAATAACAGTGGCAACACATACATAAAAGTATCAACATAAAACTCTCTTTACAATAACATAACACATTATATACAAAAGGAATGTGGTACTGAAAAACAAGTCCATAAGTCGCAAATACTGATGCATGCTTTCACATTATCCACAAAACTTAGGGGCATATTCTCAAGAACGGGTGATAATTATCGCCAACCTAGGTTAATGCAACTTCACATAACGCCGTCTATCGCGGGAAACTAACGCTGTGTTAACGGCGTGTTCTCAACACGCCGGCAACAGGCGATAGTATCCCGATAATGCGTCAAATGTCCGCGTAAAAATTACCGGGAGGGCGATAAAAAAGGAAACCCGAACGTGAAAAAAGTGGCGATGGGCCCAACAGCGATAAAAACATCAGTGATAAGCAGCGCCAGGCTTGCTATTGCCACGTCAGGTGGGAAAAATCACCATAAAAGCTTCCCAAAAAAAAAAACACATACTACTGAGAAGCACTATGGAGGAAGCTGGAGCAACTACAGAGGTCAACCAGAACCCCACAAACCCCCCGGAAGACCAGCCAGGGACCTCGGGGAAGGAGAAGGGCAAGGAGAAGAATAAGAGGAACCCAGGATTCAGTCCGCAGGAAGACAAGATCCTGATTACGGAGGTGATAGAACACCAACAACAGCTGTTCATCACTTCCACTGTGTCATTGGCAACTAAAAATGCATTATGGCAGTCCATCTTGGCCAAGGTGAATGCAGTCGTAGTGAAGAGAAGGGAAGTGGACGACTGCAAGAAGCGCTGGAATGATGTGAAGCGCAAAACCAAGCTGAAACTCGCCAACAACCGGAAAGCAGCAATGTAGACTGGAGGTGGGAGTCCAGCGCCACAGCTGGAGCTGGATGAGATGGAGGAAATGGTGTCCACAGTCATCAGTGGGGAGACGGTGGCAGGAGTTGGGGGACCGGACACTGCTCAACATGACCTGACCCAACAGCAACAGGGTGAGTAACCACCAGAGACTGGCGGGACGGTGGGAGATGGGCACAATGGCACATATGCACAATTAAGTATAGCGCAGTGCACACCCACAATGACTCTGGATCATGTCCCTGATCTCCTTGGCATACTGCAGCACACATAGAAACAGCAAGTAGGCCCCCGTTGACAATGTGCCCAGAGGGGGCCCTCCCCACACATCACTAATCTCACAACAAACCCATGCACATGTGCTGAACCCAGCAAAGCTGCGGGCCCGTGAGCCACACTGACAATGCAAGTGACACTGCATGACGATTAGCATGGCTGCACTCCAATTATCATGAAATGGTGCACGCCACAACACTGAGGTGGCTGAGTGTGGACAACATCCGTAAAGGAGCAGGTCACACTCTGTCACATCCACGTGCACAAACAACCACTGACGTCAACAAGACATCTGCGGACAAACCATGCCCAAGAGTCCCAACTCCCACCAAGAGCCCAATTTACCCAAGTCTGCAACATCTCAGC
Source organism: Calotriton arnoldi (assembly GCA_963921515.1). Taxonomy (NCBI): domain Eukaryota; kingdom Metazoa; phylum Chordata; class Amphibia; order Caudata; family Salamandridae; genus Calotriton; species Calotriton arnoldi. The sequence continues at coordinate 34,741 of CAWUFW010019130.1, read as the reverse complement.
ACTGCATAAGCACAGAAGTGAAAGGCACACCGCCTGAAAGTGATAAGGGCCAGCAAAATCAGAGCTGCAGGGGCGACTCTCCCACAATGCAGCACACACACATAAGAAATAGAGCACATCAACATTGACAACAATGTGGTACAGACTGCAACACTTTCACAACAGAACAGAGGACACAACTGCTGCCGCTTGTGTGTAGAAACTGGCCAATCACATTTGGCATAGCAGGAAACTGTGAGATGATAATGTACAAGTACAACCCCACATCCCTGGTGGTGTAGAAATGTCCACTGCCCCACATCAAATAGGCATCTCCTCCCAAACAGTCACAATGTACATTGTCATGCAGTCTGTTTGTAAACTTGTCCAATGCGTGAACATACATGGAACACACTGTTAAACTGTATCTCCCCTTCACATTGCAGAGCGAGAATCAACACCTCCTGCAGAGCAGAACATACATCTCTTCACTGATGATGAAGAGGACCTCCACACCTTCGACACCGACGCCCTCCAACAGCTCATGAACACCCTCAGCACCCCACCCCCAGTAGCAGGGCAGCCCAGCTGCTTCGAAGAGACCCCGCCCCCTGCACAGACCACACAGCAGGAAGCACCCACCACCACGCCTGTCTCCCAGGACCCCCACGACCAACACATGGCACATGGTGTGTTAGAGGGCCAGAAGGAGATTGCTGATCAGGTGCGGGTGGGGTTCAACCTCATGGCAGCCAAACTAGATGTCATACGTGGGTGTCTAAGTCCCATCAGGGACCACTTACAGTCCCTAACGGACACCCACAGTCCGCTCCATGCTCTCCAACAAGCCGTGGTTGACATTGCTGGAGTCATGACTCTGAGACAAGAACAACTGTCAAGTCAGAGTGGCTCCAGTGATGACAGCCGGGAGTTGGGACACATGCGGAGGATCATGGAGAACATGAAGCAGATGCAGGCGGAAAGAATGGCTGCCATGGCTGCACACCAGCGAGATGTAGCTGGGATCTTCCATGCCCTGCAGATCCTCATCATGGCATTGCTGCCACAAGGCCTGGCGCAGATGAATGCTGCTGCTACTACTCCATCCACATCTCCGCCCCCTGACGTGTCAGTGCCTCACAGTGCGGCAGACAATCCACCTCCGGCCCCTGATGTGTCACAGCCACACAGTGCGGCAGACATTCCACCTCCGGCCCCTGATGTGTCAGTGTCACACAGTGCTGCAGACAAAACACCACCACCCACATGTGAGGCACATCACACATCAGAGGACGATGATGTGGATGATTCGGCCTTTGTGGTAAGAAGGAGGCGGTAGCATTCATCTCCGCCATATGGCCTGTTTCAGCTTGGTTCTGCCCTCTGCATCATGCCCTGGAATAACACCTTCCACTGTCCCCCGATACACTCTGCGACACTCACCTTGGCCCTCGACATGGACTGCCATATTTGGTTTGGTTACCAATGACACAGCAATCAGACTGCGGACTGCACTCTTCCTCTTCCGATGAACTTGTCAATCCCTAAAGGACTCTGGCTGGCCCTCCAAGGGGCAACAATGTCAAGTGGGGTTTGCATGGCCATGTACTGGTCCAGCTTCAACACTCCACCGAATGTGATTAAAACATTCTAATTCACACAAATGTGTCATGTCAATGATCAAGCAAGTATGAAAGTATGGATGAATATAGGGGCAGTGATTCCAAAAAAAGGTACTCCCTGGGAACTGATATCAATGCGCATGTTTGACCGTGACCCAGATAGGCAGTGAGATGACTGGGAATGTGTGAACTAGCTGTGGCCTCATTGCTCCTAAACAACAATCTCGCAATTTCCCAACTTAGCCCCACGTCAATGTAGGAAATAGGGCTGTGTGTAAAAAAGTCAAAGTCAAAGTTATGTGGATGCCACATCTCAGAGCAATGGTTTGTTTGAGTGTGCAGCGGTTGGACTCCTGGGATGATCTGTGCGTAAGTGTGAAGGTCATTCCATGCAAGAGAACTGCGAGCAAGGACTTCTGTGTGTGGGGTGTGTATACGTTGGTCCTTGGTTAGTGCTGTGCGTATTGTGGGAGTCGTCATCAGCTGCTATGGTATCTCTCAGGGGGTGCCGGGCGCATGCAATTCCAAGGTCGGAGGTGCAGATGTGCCACCGCCTTCTAGTTCAGACAAAGGAGCTTTCATCCCTAATGTTAGTTTGTCATCTGCTAGCATTCTGGAAATGTGATGTGGATTTGTGGGGGGGGGGTGGTATGTCACTGCTTCGCCTTCCGGCACGGTTGTACCCTTACCAGCCATGTACGTGCCCTCACGGTCAAATTTGCATGCTCTGATGTAGCAGTGTTGTTTTGCTTCAGTCTGACAGTGATGGGTACAGGTAGCTGTGTGGAGGCGCGTAACTTCTCACCTTGAACCTATTAGCTGACACTGTTCACTACTATTGATGGAAGACGTCCATGTACACATGTGATCTGTACATGGCACATATGTCGAGGGGACACCTTGGTGTGTTCTACGCAAGATATTCCTGCTGGCTTTTTGGCTGGTGTACATCTTCCATGTTGCTGAGGTGTTCACTGTGCCCCCATCCCCCTTACGTCCATGTTGCTCATGTTGTGGGACTTGAGTCAAAGGGTGCATCTCTGCATCAGGGTGGTTCATATTTGACCCCAAATGACACCCTGTTGTCTTTTTTTGAACACCAATGACAGCCTTCATGTCATGTTTTTGTACACATGTGATACGCTGACGAGTGGGATTACGTACTACATTTGACACCCTGCAATGGCATTCCGAATACGTGACACCCTGAACAGCCTCTCTGTACAGAGGGGACATACCCACCATCTATATGCTATTTGTGAGATTGTTAACACTTAATCTTGCACTTATACTTGTCAGAGTGATGTGCTAATGCAGAGGACTGACATGCACACAGGGAATGTGTGTTGCAATGAATTTATTTGCACATGCTGTTCATGTGGTCATTTTGTACTGTTCCATGATTGCTAAGGACTGTCACAATGTGACGTGTTCATGCGAATAAATTGTTAATGATTGTGTTCCTTCGGGCTATTCCTGCTGCAGCTGCAGTGGGGTGTGGTCCACCTGACTCATCTTCCTCATCATCGTCCGGTGCATCTGGCACTTGGATCCATGGGGCATTGGTGCGTACACATATGTTGTGCAATACACAACATGCAATGATCATATTGCACACTATTTCTGGGCTGTACAGGAGTCTTCCACCTGTGATGTCCAGGCACCTGAAACGTGACTTTAACACGCCAAGTGTGCGCTCAATAATGCCCCTGGTGCGTTTGTGGGCCATATTGTACTGCCTCTGGGCCGGGGTGTTCGGGGCTCGGAGGGGTGTCATCATCCACGGGCAGAGTGCATATCCTTGATCACCTGTGAGAGGTAAGTGAGATTAGTGGAAACTGGTGGTTCTGCATGCTGTGTTGGCAGACTTACAAGTTTTGTGGTGCGTGATTTCTGTGACTTTGGGATTCATGTTTGCCATGTATTGCTTCTGGCCAATGTGCGGGGTCAATGTGTATTACGTAGCCTCACAGCTGCTCCTCCCTCCCCCCGAGCCTATTTACTTGTGTGCTCTGCGCGGTTGCATCACTTGCACTCCTACGGCACACCATTGTCATGCCTGTCTGCGCATGTCCACAAGCCTGACAACAACACTGTGATGTTGGCCATTGAAGGTGGGCGACCACGTGTGTGTTGGCCTATGGTAAGGATAGGGCGGACACAAATGTGGAGTTCAGGCCTGGCTGAACTCGCGCTGCGATTGAGGCTAGGCCTTTGGCTTATGCTGCAGCAATGAAGGTACACACACAAAAGTTGGCATGTATGAGCCAAGACCCCGAGCGGTCTTGTGCTCCTTTATTTATCCATTCGGGCGATCTCGCTCTCCGGGTGCATGCTACATTGCAAGATTGTCGATTAAGGGCCGGGTGGCGCAGACACTACAACAGAGACACACGCCATAGTTACTTTTGTGGCCAGCCCGGAACTGAATCACGCCCAGAGCCCAGAACTGAACCACGCCCAGAGCCCAGATCTGAACCACGCCCAGAGCCCCGGGCCATTTCTTCACACTCCTCACACGCCTACGCGTGGGCCACTGCGGCGGCGCTGGGATGTCATGCACTTCGGAGTACATCTCTAGACGTTCCACCCAGGCTTTCCAGCGACCTGCCTGGGATGGGGGTGGCCCCGTGACTGTGAAGGGCTCCGGTGGCGTTACTGAGGACATGCTGTTGGCTGCTGGAGGCGGACTTCTGGGGTAGCCCCACGGGACGATGACTTGCGGTGCACTGAGGTAGGCCCACCTGAAGAGCTGAGCGGGTGTGCAGCCTGCGATGATGCAGTAGGCCTGGAGGTCCGGACTGGATTTGATTTGTGTGAGACCTGCTGGACCGCAGTGTAGGCCGGAGGGAGCAGTCAGCACACACAGAACTCCGCAGTGCGGTGCCGCAGGGTGCGCTGGGGGCCTGTTGCGCGGAAGCCAGCGATCGGCTGAGGAGGCTGCCAAGCTCGCGGGCCTCGGGCTTGAAGATTGCACCGGCACGTGGTGGGCCGTCTTGGAGACACGACGGTGGCGGCAGGTGAGCAGTGATGGCTGGGTGCGCAGGGGCGGGCAATTACCGCTGGGCGCCGGACGGGTCTGGGGTCCAGCGGGCTGGGGTGCAGCAGGCACACAGGATCGCGCAGGCACCACCGGTCATGGTGGCGGCCTCGTGGCAGGGTGAGGGGCGCCACCCTGGCAGACACGCCCCTGCAGGTGATGACGAGATGTGTGGCGTGTGACGTAGCCACCTCGTCGCCAGTGTCAATTTGGCCGTTGAAGGTGGTCGGCCACGTGTGTGTGGGCCTATGGTCAGGATATGGTGGACACAGAGACACACGCAGTAGTTACTTTGGTGGCCATCCCGGAAGTGAACCACGCCCAGAGCTCCGGTCTATTTATTCACACTCCTGCGCTGGACTGGGGTACGCCGGCCCAGCCCACTATGCTTACGCTTACTGGGGGGGCGACATAGCTACATGTCCAAGGTCTTCCCCACTGCCTGGGGTGACATGGTTGCATCCACTGTCCACAACACTACAGACACCAGCAGTATATGTCCACATGGACATGTCTGTGCTCTGTATACTCAAGACTGTCCAGCACATCACCGCCACACTTGGCATTGTGTACATTCTTATTCATGGATCCATTGCCTCCTTCGCACATTCTTGGTACCCACCTCTCCCCACATTCTGCAATTGTGTGGCAGAGGGGCTATGCCTTTGTGGATGGTTTGTCTACATGTCTGGCCCCTGTTACCACAGTTACTTGTGTTGTCGTGTCTGGTAGGTGGGCATGTTGGTTGGCATGTTGTATGTGAATTAGTTACGTGTGAATTCCCACAGTTGTGGGTTGTATATGATTGTGGAGTTGAGGTGTGTGGTGTGTTCCGTTGGTACTTACCGACGAGCAGTGCATTTCCATAGGTGCCATCCTGAAAGCGCTGGTTGATGATGGACTGTCGGAAGATGTAGGAATCATGCACACTGCCTGGGTAGTTCGCGACGACATTGGTGAAAAGTCCCCGGTGGTCCACTATTGCCTGCACATTGATGGAATGCGTGTGCTTTCTGTTGCGGTAATTGTGTGCAGTGTCAGCAGGGGGCACAAGTAGGACATGTGTGCAGTCAATTGCCCCAACACGTGCAGGAAGCCAGCTATGGCGTAGAAGCCTTGCTTGGTCTCCAGCTGTTCCTGCGCAGTGTGGGGGAAGTGAAGGTGCTGGGGTATCAAGTTGATGATGGCATCCAAGACAGGTGTGAGGAACTTTGACAGGGCTGGCTGTGAGACTCCTCCGACTCTGGCAGTTGTTGTTTGGAAGGTACCAGAGGCCAACAATTGCAGCACAGCCAGCAGCTTTGTCTGCTTAGGGATGTTGGTTGTCCGCTGTGTTGGTACCATCAGCCTGTGGGCAATGTGGGTCAGGATGCGGAGGATGATTGTCCTTTTGAGCCTGTAGTGGGCAATGACATCCTCTGTCGTTAAGTCTCTGAGGCTGGTGCGTTTTCATATCATCCGCTGTCTTGTTCTGCGCTGCCTAGCGCAGGCTTGTGAATAGGGCGATAATTCTGTCGCCACTGGTTGTAAAGTGCTGCTAATTCAGCGATGTGTCCTTGAGAATATGCCCCTTACTGTTTAAATTAAAAAAATTCAACCGACCATTCTTATAGAATCAAGAAAAACTAGATCACAGTTGGCAATAATCAAACAATAACACTGTATCATATTGGACAGACACAAATGTTCCTCCTGCACAATCGTTATCAAGCATTTGTTGGAAATGTCCATTATTATTGGAAACATTTGGCAATCATTTTCTCTCTTTACCTGTGTCCTTCTTAGGAGTAACTTTCCGAAGTTGATAGAAGTTCAACATTTGTTCATTCAGAATCCCTGTGGCTGGTATAAGGCTCCTTATCAGTAGCTATAAAGCTGCTCATGGCAAGACTGTGTAAGGAACAAAATGCAATTTTCGTATCACAGAGAGGTTTAAGCCTATACAAATGACCTTCACTGGAAAGATCAAGACATCTGAATAGGGATTTTTTAGCAACCTTAAATAATTGCTTGTGCCCCATAGCGTGCACTGTTATATGCCACTTCAGCTGCACAGTTTTATGGCTGGTAAATCATAGCTTGAGAGCATATCCTTAATCACCTTTGTTAGTATATAAATATAACAAAAAAATGGTTTCTCCCAAATGTACAGATACATCATGTTGAACAAAACAATTCGTTTTGTTAAAGTATAGAAGCTTATTATCTTAATCTTGAAAACTAAAACAAGATTCATAATAGAGTTACAAAAGAGTAAGGGCCAGATGTATCAAGCAAAATTGCATTCGCAAACGCCGAAATTCGCAGAATTTCGGCGTTTGCGAACCCAATTTTGCTTAGTGGTATGTATTAAGGCAAAACTGCCTCGCAAAATAAGGAATCGCAAAATTTGCGATTCCCTATTTTGAGATTGCATTTAAGGAATCGCAAATTGCGATCCCTTAAATCCAATGTAAGAAGCACCAAAAAAGTGCAATTTGGCCTTAAGGAATAGCAAATTACCACCAACTTCAAGTTGGTGGTAATATGCGTTTTCTTTGAAAAATGCACTTTTTAGCATTTTTCAAAGTGCCATGTGGTGCACATACATGCCCTTAGGGCATGTATGTTCGCCACATGTGCACACATACATATTTCAGGGGTGCAACAGGGTGTCAAAAGGACACCTTGGCACCCTTGAAATTGCATTCTCAATTTGCGATTCTCTAATTGCGATTCGCAAATTGAGAATGTCTTCCCATTCATTCCTATGGGCCTCTACGCCCATAGGAATAAATGGGAAGGTATTCCTTAATTGCGAATCGCAATTTGCAATTCGCAATTAAGGAATATTAAGGAATCGCAATTATTATTGCGATTCCTACATACATAGCATTTTGCGATTCCTTAATAGCAATTCGCTAAAATTTGCTATTAAGGAATCGCAAATGCAATCCTTGATACATCTGCCCCTAAATCTTTCAATCTAAGATATGGATTCAACAATTTAGTCATACCAAGAAATAAAAAATACAAATGTCAACACTGTGAATATTATCAAACAACATTTAGCTTAAACCACTCAAATGCTTGCACTTCTACATTTTCATTTTGACATTTTGAAACATTATCAGATTACTGAGTTGGCAGGATCTTTGTTATAGAAAGCATTGGCTTGCATTTAAACGTTTTAAATTAAGTTTGCAAACACATACCAAGCAGTAATCATAGACAATGCAACCCATTTTCAAATGGTTTGATGGATTTTGGAGTCCATAAAAACAAGAATCAGTGGCACCTCCTAGAAATTTGGCTATAACTTTGGTGAAACAATAATTGTCATTGCAGGTGGTCTGCACATTGTTAAACTATGCATGCTTCCTGTTCCCATAAAGATGAGCAGTTGCTGATAAGGCTGAACGGGAACTTGAGTGTAATCAATAGCACCTATGTCTTGTGGAAATTAGGCAAATTGATAAAACCCTCTTGTCCCTGGTAGGGAAACTTGATGTGCTGTGGCATAATTTTAAGTATAGCCTCCAAAACATGTGGCAAAAAGGCAGACGAGGCACTCTCCGACAATCCAACCAATGCAGTAAACGTATTCTGTAAGGATCGAGAGGCTAACAGGCAGAGCACTGCCATGAGTTCAATGTGCTGGTAGAGCATGTGATTTCCCAGTGATAGACTCGAGTGATGGTCAAATTATTTTTGCAATTATGTCCTAGCTTAACCTAGATTTCTTTATAAGGCTCAGCTCACGCTGATTAAACAGTGTGACCCTCTGTCGGTAGATTTTTTCCTTGCACTGATTTCTTCCATCTCGTGCAATTCGATGCTACCTGTGCCTTACAATGAGTTTATTGATGTTTGTTTCTTTGTATTCTTCTTTCAGTAGATTGTCCCTTTTCTTGGCGTGCCAAGACTATTTTTGCCCCTCTTTTGTATTGGCGGTAGTTTTCCCACACAAATGGCACTTGTGCTATTTTGCCTCAGTTTGTGTTATATATGTAAATAGAGCTTCAGCAGGTTTAGCAGAATTTTAAGCTGGGACCACCCTACCACACCCATTTTAGATCCATTACGATAATTGCGAGGCCAAACAGGGGCAATGGATTTTTGAGGCACCCTCACCTGGAAATGTATCAGCAAAACTATTTCCTATTTCTCGTCAGATACTAGATCACCACAAGAGTTTGCATCCATTTGTGTCATGCAAAAACCAGAGCAATTATAGTAAATCTTGCTTGTAGTGTCTTGTGCCATCTAGTAGTGTCACCACATAAGCAGCTACAGTATTAAGGTGGCAGGCTTGTTTTTAATAAAAAATCTAGAAATACTTTTTGATGAAGGAGCAGAGGACTCTGAAAGCGGGTGCCTGCGGCAAAAAGACACATCTGCCTCACCCCATTGTGACAGTCCAACCTGTACTGGAAATCATGGCACACATTTGAGATATGTCCCCTATTAATACAAATGTAGTTTTCCAATGCAGGTGCAAAATGAATCAGCTACTGAATACCCTGGAGCAAGTTCAGAAGAAGAAATATGAATGCTCTACTGTATTGTACTGCTGGTCTCATGGACGGTTGAAGCGGTCTGTTGATGTCGCCACAGGGATGAGTCCACACCCATTCATGTAACATTTTTCTGCCTCCTCCCCACTTTGGTTAGTATTTGGTTTGCCTCTTAAGAAATAGTCACAGCATGGCTAGGATACAGTGCCAGTGTCTGCATAAGAACATCCCTGGAACTTTGGAAGTAGGTCGAGATCCCACATTGAGGGGTCAATTGTGTGGGTGGTATCTGTGGGTCTTTGTGTGGCCACTTTCAAAGGGCACTCTGGTAGACGACTCAGTGTGCTCTAGCCCCAGGCCTTTTGACCCATGCATCTGCAGTAATACTGCACAGGCGAATGGACAGCTGTATTTTATTCCTTGCTCTTGGGGCCCACTCCAGGTGCAATTTACTGAACATCCTCTCTCCATTGAACCTGCACTAAATTCATGCCCATAAATAATTTATTGCATAAGGGACCTGACAAGCATCCACAGCCCTTTTTGTAATACAAAGCTGCTACCAGTGTGCAAAAAGGAGTGCAAATGCATTTTGTGTACACGGCAGTGCCTAATTTGAGCCAGTGGTTATAGGTGGGGGGTCGCTGGCACTCATTTTTGGGGAGTTGGCCTTATTTTTCCTCATCAAACTTTCATGCAGAGGAAGAGAGAGATAAACGCAAAAAGGGAAAAGAAAGAGGAAGACAAATATTACAAAACAATGACAAATGCAGAAAGCAGGAATGAAAAATAGACTGCAAGAGTGAGATAAAAGGGCAGAGAAAATCTCGTGGTGATTGAAAGAGTCATGAGGTGGAAGCAAGACTACGTAGCCTTCGTATTCAGCACCCACGATATTCAATAGTGCCTGTCGCGGGCTTCTAATGAGAACTTTGGACCTGGTACATTGGTTTCTTGGTACTTTGGCCGTTTAGAATAACCCAAATGAATATCACCAAACTCTTTTATTTTCGAAAGCGAGACTAAAGGTTTTCAATTGTTTTCCTGATAGCCACTGAAGTTGCATCATATCTCGCAATAAATAAAATCTCCTAGGATTCAATGAGCTTTGTATAATTTGGCATTACTGCTTCTTTTAAAAGTCTTTAAAAAATATGCTGGCGCCCAAGAAGCATTCTAAATTAAAGATATAAATGCAGTGAAAGTATGCCCACACCATTCATTCAACAGTAAATCACACCGACTTCTTCTCCAGAGGGGATGTAAAATCGTTGCTTGAAAAAAATGCAATCTGTTGCTCAATTATCTCCTATCATTAGTAGTCCATAGATTTCAAATTGCTCAAAATATCTGTCTATGTTAGTATTAACCAGTCTGAAAATAGGCTTGTGAACAGAGCCCTGAACACAAAACTAGAACTTCGCCGTGTAATACGTAGGACTTTATGCCATCATTAAACATTGATGCATTCCTGATTTTCTAATTCAAACTGGCTCTGGCATAGGTGCATTACAGATGTCATATGCAGTAAATAATACATTCCAATTCCATCTGCTCCGTGTACTGCAGCCTTTGAATTGCAAAGCAGTACTAAAAGTATGTGAATGAATTAGAAATGTGCATCACATGGGAAAAGAGGAAGACATTTGAATCCATGCTTGAAAACCACAGAAATTCTATACAGAAATGGTCTGGAATCTAATAAGTTGTTCAACAGAGAAAGACTTTAAAGGGGAACTGTAGGTAGAGGTCACAGACACACACATTAACAAACCATAACCCTTATACATTAACAAAACATCACCCCCAATTGTCTTGTTTTACAAGACAAAGAAAAGGGTGAGAAAACAAGCGAATAGTCGTGTACATCCTGCTACTTCATTACAGGTTGTACATGAAAAAAGGAAGCAATTTTGTAGATTTTGCATCAAGCGTAATAGTTTTATTCATTTATTTGTTTGCTTATCCATTTGCAGTTTTCAATAGCGTGAACTAGGGCGTGAAAGCTTTACCCAAGGGAGATAATAGAAATAGAAAACACAGAGGGGCATATTCTCAAGGACTTATCGCCGAGTTAGCGGCACTTTATCGTAGCCAAAGTGGTGATAAATACGTCGCACCATTCACAAGCTGGTTCTAACAGCCGATATCACCAGTATTCCTGCGAGAGCAGCCGCAAAAAACATCGCCACGGATGACACCGCAAATAACGCTAATGAGATGCAGAGTAGGCGTTCCCGTGCAAAAACCCGCGGAAACACCACTTTGCAACATTCCCAACGACCAGCCAGAACAGCGATAAGAATCAAAAACATGCGATAAGGCGCGTTAGCAGTATGGATTTAACACCTGCTCCTACCTGGTGTTAAGTTGGACGACAACCTGCACCATAAAAGGGAGCCCAGCCCACAGCCACACCAGAAGAACAACAGATGCCATGGAGCTACTGATCATGCAGCTCGGAGCGCCAAGAGGGCCACAACACCCAGGACCCCCACCCCCCACAGGACCCCCCCGGACTACCACAGAGGCAGCGCAGACAAAGACACCGGACCTTCCGAAATCGCACCAGCCTGGAAGACTTAACGCCAGAGGAAGTCATTGCCCACTACAGGCTCAAAAAGACAACCATCCTACGCATCCTGACCATCATTGCCCACAGGCTGACGGTACCAACACAGCAGAGAACCAACATCCCTCCGCAGAGAAAGCTGCTGGCCATGCTGCACCTGTTGGCCTCTGGGACCTTCCAACCAACAACTGCCAGAGTCGGAGGAGTCTCACAGCCAGCCCTGTCAAAGTTCCTCACACCTGTCTTGGATGCCATCATCAGCTTGGTACCCCAGCAACTTTACTTCCCACACACTGCGCAGGAACAGCTGGAGATCAAGCAAGGCTTCTACGCCATAGCTTGCTTCCCCCACGTCTTGGGGGCAATCGACTGCACACATGTACTCCTCGTGCCCCCTGCCGCCACTGCACACAATTACCGCAACAGGAAACACACGCATTCCATCAATGTGCAGGCAATAGTGGACCACCGGGGACTCTTCACCAATGTCGTCGCCAACTACCCAGGCAGTGTGCATGATTCCTTCATCTTCCGACAGTCCATCATCAACCAGCGCTTTCAGGATGCCACCTACGGGAATGCACTGCTCGTCGGTAAGTACCAACGGAACCCACCACACACCTCAACACCACATCCAGACAACTCACAACTCTGGGAATGCACACGTCACAAAATCACATACAACATGACAACCAACATCCCCACATTCCAAACACGACAACACTACTTACTGTGGCAACCTGGGCTAGCCATCTACACAAGCCATCAACGGCATGGCATCTCAGTCACACAATAGCAGAATGTAGGGAGAGGTGGGAACCAGGCATGTGCGAAGGAGGCAAGTGACCCATGAATAAGAATGCGCAAAATGCCAAGTGTGGAGTGGATGTGCTGGACAGACCGCAGTATGCAGACCACAGACACTTCCATGTCGACATACACTGCTGGTGCCTGGAGTGCACTGGACAGTGGACGCAACCATGTAACCTCAGCCAGTGGGGAACAATGCGGAAATGTAGCTTGTTATGTCCCCCCCTGTAAGAGTGCGCATAGTGGGCTGGCCCGGCATACGCCAGGCCAGCGTAGGGGTGTGAATAAAAAGCCCGTTACCCTGGGCGTGGTTCTCTTCCGGAATGGCCAACGTGTCTGCCAGGGCGGCGCCTCTCACCCCGCCACGAGGCCGACGCCGTGAGCGGTGGTGCCTGCGATCCTGTGTGCCTGCTGCACCACAGGCCGCTGGTCACAAAACGCGTCATGCCCGCCCCAGCGCAGCCAGGCCGCACTGCTCACCTGCCGACACCGGCGTGTGTCAATGAGGGCCCACCACGTGCCGGTGCAAGCCCCAAGCCCGAGGGCCGCGACCATGGCAGCCTCCTCAGACCATCACAGCTTACCGCGACACAGCCCCCCATTGCTCCTTTCTCATTGACGTACTCCACCGCTGCCTCCGGCCTACACTGCGGACCAGCAGGTCACACATTTGGAACTGAGTCTTGATCATACAATGGCAGAGTACCTACGTTTATTGCAGGGTTTATATCACCGTACTCCCTACGATGTGGTGCCACCAACTCTGTGTATAGCATTCCAACGACACGTGTCTGTGGGCCCATGCTGACTACTGCCTTCGGCCTACACTGCGGCCCAGCACCGCAGGGTTCACCTGTGTACTGCCAACCCTGCGGTCCAGCAGGCCTCACACAAATCCAATACAATCCGTACCAGGCAGGACACGGCATCGTTGCAGGCTGCACACACGCACAGCTCTGGTGCCACTACCTCCGTCAACCACAAATCATCGCCACATGGCATTCCAACGTCGTGTGTGAGAGTACCAGGAGGAGCTGCCTGAACTGCCGTTGCCCCACGCTGACCGCTGCCTCAGGCCTACACTGCGGTCACGTAGGTCACACATTTGGAACTGAGTCTTGATTTTACAATGGCAGAGTCCGTATCATTGCACGCTAGGAGAGGAGTAAGAGGAAGACGCGATTCAGTCCGGATGACGAACAGGATCCTCGTTACGGAGGTGTCCGAACCCCACCAACAACTGCCCTGGTGCCACTGACTGTGCATCGCAAGCCAAGGACACGTGGCTGGGGGCCCCTGCTGACCGCTGCCTCCAGCCCATACTACGGTCAAGTAGGTGACACATTTGGAACTGAGCCTTGATCTATTTATGGCAGAGTTTATACCATTGTACAGGACTCATCGCAGACTGCATCCCCTTTCAGCTCTGGTGCCACTAACTCTGTGCCCCGAAATTCATGGACACCCTCTGGTTGAACTTTGGTGGCGTCTCAGTCAATGGCCTGGGGGTTGTTTTCATCATCATGTGGCTGGTAATGACTTGGTGTTGAACATGAGTCTGTAGCATTCATCTCCTCCATATTGCATGTGTCTGCTTGGTACTGCCCTCTGTATCATGCCCTGGAAGAACACCTTCCACTGTCCTCCAAAACCCTCTGCGACAATCACCTTGGACATCGACGAGAACCCGCTCAGCTCTCGTGGCCCTACCTCAGTGCACCGGTAGTCACCGTCCCGTGGCGGTGTGCCTGTGCCGTCCGCAGTGCATCCGTGGCCACTAACTCTGTGCAGCTCAAGTCGTGGACCCTTGCTGTTTGAACTTGAACTTCTGATTGTCTGATCACTGTTGTAGTTGTTGCCAGCGCCAACAACTCCCTGAGGGCTGGCTTACACTCACCCCACACCCATCCAGCACAGGCATCACTGGACATGTGACCCTGGCAATTAAGGGACCGGGCGCACGTGCCCGTAGACAGTTCCACAAACTATCTAAGTGTGTCCTTGTGGTCATTGTGTGTGCATGAGGGCCCCGGGCCTGACCACATTGCATTGTGCTGTGTACAGCAGACGCAACCATGTCACCTCAGGCAGTGGGGTAGACCTGGGACATGTAGCTGTGTCGTACCCCCCTGTAGGCGTTGCCAGAGTGGGCTGGCGTATGGCAGTCCAGCGTAGGGGTGTGGATGATCACCCTGGGGCTCTGGGCGTGGTTAAGTGTTGGGCATGCCAATTTGGTACCTGATGCGAGTGTCTTTGTTGTGGTGTCGGCTCCACCTATCCCGCAATGGACAAAGTTGCAATGTAACTTGCCCCCGAGTGCGGGCTCAGACGAAGGGATTAATGAATGAGCGCAAGCCCGCTTGGGGTCCGGGATCATACATGCCAACTGTTCTGTGTGTATCGCTATTACCGCAGCATGAGCTAAAGGTCTTGCCTCGACCGCATCGCGACTTCGGCCAGCCATGTACTCCACATCTGTGAAAATAGTGGAGCGGTGCACTACCAAAGAGTTTTCTTCAATAAATCCAAATGTTCATTTTGTATAGTGGTTTATCAATCCTTTATTTTCAATATCAAAATGTGCAAATTCCAGCCAACGCGTTTCATTCATACATAAAATGAACTTCTTCAGGGCAAATGGTGATGTGAAGAAGACGCAGGAACACAGAGGCAATGAAGAGCCCTTGATCTGAGATATTTCAAATTCCTGCTGTCGACGCACAAGTGTTTAAATTTTAAAGGCTACCATGATAAGTGCCTGATGGTTCTATCTCTGGGGACACAGTCCTGTTATTATCGTCCGGTCGGCAGTCAGTGTCCGCCCTATCCTTGCCATAGGCCTACACACACGTGGCTGCCTACCTTCAACGCACAACATCACAGTGTCGTTGTCAGGCTTGTGGACATGCGCAGACAGGCATGACAATGGTGTGCCGTAGGAGTGCAGGTGATGCAAGCGCGGAGCGCACACGAGAAAATAGGCTCGGGGGGAGGGTGGAGCAGCAGTGAGGCTAAGTAATGCACATTGATGGCGCTCGTTTGCTACTAGCAGTACATGTCAAACAGGAATCACTATGACACACATATCACATGCCAATGAACTAGTGAGCCTGCCAACACATCATGCAGAACCAACTATTGACTCATGTCTCTCTGCACTGTCACAGGTGATGAGGGATATGCACTCTGCCCTTGGATGATGACACCCCTCCGAGCCCCGAACACACAGGCCCAGAGGCAGTACAATGCGGCCCACAAACGCACCAGGGGCATCGTGGAATGCACATTTGGCGTGTTGAAGTCACGTTTCGGGTGCCTGGACATCACAGGTGGGAGGCTCCTGTACAGCCCAGTCATTGTGTGCAAGATGATCGTTGCATGTTGTGTGTTGCACAACATAGTGTACGCACCAATGCCCCATGGTTACATGTGCCAGATGCACCAGACGATGATGAGGAAGATGAGGCAGGTGGACCACACCCCACTGCAGCTGCAGCAGGAATAGCCCATAGGAACAACATCATTGACAATTTCTTCACATGAGGACGTCACATTGTGTCAGTGCTTGGCAATCATGAGACAGTGCAAAATGACCACAGGCACAGCATGTGCAAATAAATTCAATGCGACACACATTCCCTGAGTATCTGTATGTGTGCTGCTGTGTGGCACGGGGATCAGGGACATGTTCCAGAGTCATTGTGGGTGTGCAGTGTGCTGTACTTAATTGTGCATATGTGCCATTGTGCCCATCTCCCCCGTCCCCCCAGTCCCTGGTCGGTACTAACCCTGTTGATGTTGTGTCAGGTCATGTTGAGCAGTGTCCCGATCCCCAACTCCTGGCACCGTATCCCGACTGATGACTGTGGCCACCATTTCTCACTGTCATCCAGCTCCTGGTGTGCCGCTGGTCCCCCACCTCCAATCTGCGTAGCTGCTTTGAAGTTGGCATAGTGTTTCTTCTTGGTTTTGCCTTCACATCATTCCAGCGCCTCTTGACCTCTTCCATTGTCCTCCTCGACACTCCGACTGCATTCACGTTGTTCACGATGTACTGCCATGTTTCCGTTTGTGTTGCCGATGACACAGTGGAGGTGACGTACAGTTGTTGGTTGTGTTCTGTCTCCTCCGTGACGATGATCTGGTCTTCCTGCGGACTGAACCCTGTCTCCCTCTTCCTCTTCTCCTTGCCCTTCCCCGGCCCCGGGGTTCCTGGCTGGTCGTCTGTGGGGCTTGTGGGGTTCGCATTGTCCTGTGCACTCGGTCCTGGTGCGTCCATGGTGGTACGCAGTTGCATTTATTTGTCTTTTTTTTTTCTCTGCTTTTATAGTGCATTCTCACGCATGGCGCGTGGGAATCGCAGGCCTGTCGCTGGTTTTCGCTGATTTTTGTATCGCCATTGGGGTCATCGCACCTTTTTTCGCGTTGGGGTTTCGCATTTTTTCGGTGTCGCGTTGATTTTAACGCGGGCATTTGTCGCGTTATCGTGGGGCTATCGCATGGTGCCGCCGGGTTGTGAATGCTGCGTTAACACAGTGTTATTTTCCCGCGATAGACTGCGATGTGAGAAGTTGCGTTAAGCGATTTTGGCGATAGTTAACACGCGTTCTTGGGAATATACCCCAGAAAGTTGAAATATATGCAGATTTGCAGAAACCAATTACCAGAGTTTTACACGAAATGACAACGTCGCCAAAATATGGCAAATTCAATTTATAGGGAAGCAAGGTGTTGAGGGGGTTACAGGAAAGCATAAACATTATAACCCATCAAAAACGCAGGAGATTCTTGTTTTATTTTCCTTGTTTACTTGTACACTTCAAAAGTTTTCTACTTTAACAGACAGCATTTTCCCTTAAGTAGAAATGTGTGAAACATTCTGTTAACCAGCTTTTAAGTGCACTTTAGCTTTGATTCGGGGAGAAGTGTTTACTTTCAAAAGCATGTCCGTACTTACTGCTTCCCATTTTCTAAACTCCTTATTCTTATTTTCTGTTGTCCAGAAACCTAATCCTTACCAGATTTGATTAATGCAGATCGATTACACTGACAGTAATATTGTATTGTGTCTCATTTCTTGTTATGTCTGAGGTGTATTTGTCTGGATATTACATTATTTATGTCTTTAATGCTCTTAATGGTTTAACTGTTGTTGAGTGCCAGGTGTTTTTGAAGGATATTTTTGTTAATAATTGCTCGTGTCCTACCTACAGTGCTTCCCCAGCAGAGTTTTTCTGGCTGGAAAAAATGGGGTTATCTATGGGCCCAGCACTTATCTATGGAAGGCCTCTTAAAATGCCCGCGATTCAATTACACTACTAAAGGTGGCCGTGCATTTTCTGTCCTATTACCACCACTCTGGAACAGGTTGCCGGGCCAGCTTCGGGCAGAAAGATGTCTCCTTCCATTTAGAAAAAAACTCAAAACCCTTTTATTTGCGGAAGCATGGGCTTGACACTTCTGGATCTGACAGTATTCTCCCTGGAACTGATGTTGTTCTTCTTGAAGCGCTTAGAGACCTGCTGGTAATAAGCGCTCTACAAGTTCAATTTAACATTAACATTAACATGGGGGATATTCACAAGAACGTAGGTTAACGCAAGTTTTCATTTCGCCATCTATCGCGGGAAAATAACTCCGTGTTAACGTCGTATTTTCAACACGGCGGTAACATGCGATAGTCTCCCGATAACGCGTCAAATGTCCGCGATAACATTACCGGGACAGCGATGAAAATCCAAACCCGAACGCGAAAAAAGTTGCGATGGGCCCAACCGCGATAAGACAAACAGCGAAAAGCAGCGCCAGGCCTGCAATTCACACACGTCAGGCGGGAAAAACCACTACAAAAGCAGAAAAAAAAACACAAACAAAAACCATACTACAGCGAAGCACAATGGAGGCAGCCGGAGCAGGTACAGAGGACGACCAGAACCCCACAAGCCCCCTGGAGGACCAGCCTGGGACCTCGGGGTCAGGGAAGGGCAAGGACAAGAAGAAGAGGAAGACGCGGTTTAGTCCGCAGGAAAACAGGATCCTGATCATGGAGGTGATAGAACACCATCAACAACTGTTTGTCACCTCCACTGTGTCATTGGCAACAAAAAATGCAATATGGCAGTCCATCGTGGACAAGGTGAATGCAGTCGGAGTGCTGAGGAGGACAATGGACGAGGTCATGAGGTGCTGGAATGATGTGAAGCGCAAGACCAAGCAGAAACTCGCAGACAACCAGAAGGCAGCAATGCAGACTGGAGGTGGGAGTCCAGCGCCACAGGAGGAGCTGGATGAGATGGAGGAAATGGTGTCCACAGTCATCAGTGGGGAGACGGTGGCAGGAGTTGGGGGACCGGACACTGCTCAACATGACCCGACACAACAGCAACAGGGTGAGTAACCACCAGGGACTGGGGGGACTGGGGGGACGGGGGAGATGGGCACAATGGCACACATGCACAATTAAGTAGAGCACATCTGCGGACAAACCATGGCCAAGAGTCACAACTCCAACCAAGAGCCCAATTTACCCAAGTCTGCAACATCACAGCACTGCATAAGCACAGAAGTGAAAGCCACACCGCCTGAAAGGGATAAGGGCAGCCAAATCAGAGCTGAAGGGGCAACTCACCTACAATGCAGCACACACACATAAGATCCAGAGCACCGCAACATTTACAACAATGTTGAACAAACAGCAACACCAGCACAACAGAACAGAGGACACAACTGCTGCCACTTGTGTGTGGAAAATGGCCATTCGCATGTGGCACAGCAGGTAACTGTGAGATGATAATGTACTAGTACAACCCCACATCCCTGATGGTGCAGTAATGCATGTATGGCCGTGACCCAGATAGGCAGTGAGACACACATTGTCATACAAATCAACACTCATCACAGTTAAACACAAGTGAAGGTGCGTAGACTATATTAGCATATGCGTGTCAGTACGGCCAAGATAAGTGCCACAACATGCAGACCAATGGAGCAGTATGTCAGAACGTGGAACGTTGCCAAGCGCCGCTGTCCACTCCGGAGGAGTGCCGCACCATTCACAGGTGTGTGTTTGCCAGCGTTGTTGTCCGCTCATGTATTTGGAGTCCAGGTGAATGCAGCCATGTCCACTGTCGTCGTGGGAGATGTGACCAGAACCCCAAGTTCCAACAAGGAACGGGACATGTGCAATGTGTTCCAAACTGTTGTGTCTGCAGGTACGTAGTTACACGTCCATGAAAGCGAGTGCAGCTTCGTAGGCAATCATTTCCAACATGAGGTCGTTGTCGACTTCATACAGGACGGCGAGGCTAACCATTAGCAGGTCTGGACAGATGTGCTGCGTCCACCCCCTTTCACCAATTAGCACTACAGCCCAATAGGGGAGCGGCTCAATGTGGTCACTGCACACGAGGAGTTCTGCAATCTCCCAGGTCCAGCTGCCAGCATGTATGCCAAGTATCCAGGCATCCCATAGATGGGTGTCACGGTGACACTCCTGGTTGTGGGCCAACAGGGGGCCCACACACATGCCGAAATCCAGTTCGGCTACCGTCCTGTTGGATAGGCAGACATCCATGGACCACTCGAATATGCCTGAGCAACAATGCAACACAGGCTGAACGCAGGTGACGTTGGCAAGGCGGAAGCTTAGCCGGTAACTGATCCGCAGCACTACCAATAGCAGTGCCCCCAGTAAATGCAGCATACGTGCACGGTACAGTTCCATGTGACAGGGGTTGTGCATGTGTCCGGGATGTTCTGCCATTGCGTTAGTGGCTCTGGTTGAAGCGGCACTGATCTGACCTGCGCCAGTTCTGTGGATGAAATGCCACAGCTTGGATCAATGAGCAGTG
Source organism: Calotriton arnoldi (assembly GCA_963921515.1). NCBI lineage: Eukaryota > Metazoa > Chordata > Amphibia > Caudata > Salamandridae > Calotriton > Calotriton arnoldi. The sequence continues at coordinate 14,372 of CAWUFW010019130.1, read as the reverse complement.
TTTGTGTGCAACGGTTGTAGGCCTGGGATGGTGTGGGAGTAAGTGTGAAGGCCATTCCATGCAAGATAACTTCGAGCAAGGACTTCTGTGTGTGGGGTGTGTATACGTTCGTCTGTCGTCGGGCTGTGCGTAGTGTGGGAGTCGTCATCAGCTGCTATGGTATCTGTCAGGGGGGGCCGGGCACATGCAATTCCGAGGTCGGAGGTGCAGATGTGATTCTGCCTGATAGTTCAGACAATGGAGCTTTCATCCCTAATGTTAGTTTGTCATCTGCTTGCATTCAGGAAATGTGTAGAGGCTTGTTGGGGGTGGGGTGGGATGTTTGCGACTTTGGGAATCATGTATGACCTGCCTAGCATGTGGCAAATGAGCGGCCTCACTGTGTGTTACGTTGCCTCACAGCTGCTCCTCCCTCCCCCCGAGCCTTTTTACTTGTGTGCGCTGCGCGGTTGCATCACTTGCACTCCTACGGCACACCATTGTCATGCCTGTCTGCGCATGTCCACAAGCCTAACAACAACACTGTGATGTTGGCCGTTGAGGGTGGGCGGCCACGTGAGTGTAGGCCTATGGTAAGGACAGGGCGGACACAGGTGTACAGTTCATGGCTGGCTGTACTCGCACTGCGATTGAGGCTAGGCATTTGGCTCATGCTGCGGCTATACAGATACACACAACACTTGTCATGTATGAGCCAAGACCCCGAGCGGTCTTGAGCTCCTTCATGACTCCGTACGTGCGAGCCCGCCCTCCGGGTGCATGCTACATTGCAACATTGACGATTGTGGGCCGGGTGGCGCCCACACTACTACAGAGATACACGCATTACGTACTTCCTTGTCCAGGCCAGAACTGAACCACGCCCAGTCCCCCGGGCAAAATCTTCGAACCCCTACGCTGGACTGGCATACGCCGGCCCAGCCCTCTCTGCTTGCGCATACAGGGGGGGATGACGAAGCTACATGTCCAAGGTCTTCCCCACTGCCTGAGGTAACATGTTTGCGTCCACTGCCCACAACACTACAAACGCCAGCAGTATATGTCCACATGGACATGTCTGTGCTCTACATTCTGAGGGCTGTCCAGCACATCACCGCCACACTTGGCATTGTGTACATTCTTCTTCATGGGTGAGTTGCCTCCTTCACACATACTTGGTTCCCAGCTCTCCCCACATTCTGCACTTGTGTGGCTGAGGGGCCATGCCATTTTTGGAGGGTCTGCTGTCTTGTCCTACGCTGCCTCGGTGGTAGTCCGGGGGGGAGGCGGAGGGGGGGCTGGGAGTGGTGGCGGTGGGTGTTGTGGCCCTCTGGGGTCTCCGAGCTGCATGTTCATTGGCTCCATGGCATCTGTGGGTCTTCAGATGTGGCTCTGGGCTGGGCTCCCTTTCATACTGCAGGTAGTCGTCCTGATTAACACATGCAAAAGGCAGGTGTTAAATCCCTACAGCTAACGCGCCTTATCGCCTGTTCTTGGTTCGCATCGCAGATTGACTGGTCGTTGAGAATCGCGCGAAGTGGTGTTTTCGTGTGTTTTTCCACGGGAATGCCTACACTGCATATCATTAGCGTTAGTTGTCTCACTCATCCGTGGCGATGTTTTTTGCGGTAGCTATCGCAGGAAAACTGGCGATGTCGGCAGTTTGCACCAGCTTGTGAATGGGCCGATAAATCTATCGCCACTTTTGTGGCGCTAAAGTGCCCATAAATCAGCGATAAGTCCTTGTGAATATGCCCCTATGTTGCTTTTGCCACATTGTGCTCGGCCAGCAATTCTGTGAGCCAAGTGAATCTTCATGAAGTTTGGATTAAAGCCTGTCTGTAACCAAGTGCCTCCTAGTTTGGTGGGAGTCCTACTTTTTTGCCCTTATGCGTTTCCTGGGTCCCCCAAACTATGATGCCAGAGTAATCCTTAAAATGTACAAGGGGGTGAGAATCTGTCATATGTATATATTTTAGTGAACACAAGCAACATAATTGACTCAATAAGCGGATTGGCATTTTTAGGGGGGGCAATAGATGATTGAAAGTAGGGATCCCTGTTTTGTGGTATTTCTTTTTTTGACATTTCATTCTTTATTTAGACGTATTTATTGTTTGCTAATTTCTTCTGTATTTATCCATTTTTATTTTGTGTTTAGAGTATAAATGTAGCTTCAGTGATTATCTCCCCACATGTATTTAACTGATAAATCTATACTCACATTAGAATGCCCAACAGGTTTTAACTATGTACTGTACAACACCGACATCTGAAAACATTTGCAATGTAGAACAGCGTACATAGCTGTATATCTGCTCTTATTTAAGCTTCATTAGGATGTCATTTTTTCTTTTTTTAATCACCCTACCTGTCAATCACCGGCCCTCACAATTGTCCATTGTTTCAGCAACAATTTTTGATGAAAGATAAACCTAAATATTCTTACTGCAATCAGTGCCCACTGTTTGTTGTACATTTAAGAAAACAGCTCTAAGAAACAGCCTACTGACCTAGCACTCGTGATTGACAGAAGAGAGAATTATCTAAAGAAAACCCATTTTCCGTATTTTCGGCATTTTTTCATATTTTAAAATAAAAATATACAGGAAAATGGTTTTCTTGTTTACATTTATCTGTAAAAATCAGTAAAAAGGGAACACTGGAAACCCAAATTGTAAGTACAACATTATTCGTGTCTTGTTACTGATACCGGGCTCATTAGTAACTTCAGGGGGTCAAGTACCAGAAATTATGATTGGAACCTTAAGCTCACTTTAGAATTGAGGAATTACCAGAGGAATCAGTGATTCTGGTCCTGACTTCTCCAGCAATTCCTCATTTTTTCCTAATGTTATACACAGGACTCCACCTGCCTTCCACAGAAGTCTCCCCTAGAAGGACCATATAATTCCGTTGGGCCAGTAACTCCAGATACTAGGGGGGCAAATTTACAAGCCCCTTGCGTCACTTTTACGCTGCCGTTGCGTCACTTTTGTGACGCAGCGGCAGCATAAAAAATGCGGCAAATTTACAACGTGACGCATCTAGGGAGATGCGTCACGTTGTAAAGCCCTGCGTGACATTATACCTGGTTCAGGTATAATGTATGCAGGGTAGGCGTTCCCAGGCAGGAAAGCCTCGTAAAAGTGACGCAGTGAAATCTACAAGATTTCACTGCGTGACTTTTAGGACGCCACTGCGTCAAAACCTTACGCCTGCTTGAAGCAGGCATAAGGAGTGACGCAGCGTATTGGGAATAGGCCGCAAAATGAATTGCTGGAGTTGCGTCGTGCTTGCGACACGACTCCAACAATGCGTGACTTTTCTGCCAACAGATGCGTCAGAATTTCTGACGCATTTGTCAATCCTTGCGCCATAGTGCGCCGTATTGTAAATACGGCGCATCTATAGTGGCGCAAGGGTTTTTCATGCAGGCGCAGGGAAACTGACGCATCTATACTGATGCGTCAGTTTCTTGTAAATCTGCCCCTAGATCTTTCTGACTTAAAGAGTCCTATTCACGAGGGCTCAAATCTTGATTGAGCCCAAACCTAGGGTGCATGCTGATTTTTCAATGAGAGTACTACCATGAATCAATAAGAGTGCCACTGGTGACTTGCAGCTTAGCACTCATTAGAACTGACAAATTAAAGTTTAAAATACAATTACAGTAGTAAATCACACCAGTATCTGCTGATGAAATATGTTTGCTCAAATTACACATGATGAACATCAGCATCTTTATTTTGTTCCCCTTCCCCCTTCCTTTGAATACAAGTCCTAGTGACAGGCCCTTTGTACAAATGTATATGTCATATTCAAGGAAAACATTCACCATGCTGACTTGGTTCAATGAAGGCAAAAACAGTGCAAGAATTTTCAGAGTTCCTCGCAAAAAGACTTGTCCTTGCCGGAGTGCAACCTCAACACTGGTGAAAAGGCCATTTTATGTGCCTTCTGTTATAATTTGCCAACAACAATGAGAACATTCATATGCTGCAGCATACCTCACCCTATAGAAACGCCAGTCCTAAAACAGAGGGACATTCTATAGAACCACCAGCCATAAAGTGAAATGTCAATCATTGACAATGAGTTTATCCAATACAAAAATGTGTAATACGTGAAATATCTCTGGACTCTTCGAGATAGTCCAGCTAGTATTCTATGCCACTCTTAAGTTAGATGTATCAAGCCATGCAAGGCCACCTTGCATGGCACTGCATGGCTTGATAAACCTAGAGTAACGCAATGCAGCGCAAATCACAGCATTGCGTTACTCTGCCCCAGGGAGGCGTTCCATGGGTGGAGTATGGGTGTTCCCAAGCATCCATCCATGAATTTTTGTGCATTCTAAAATTTACCATCACTGGTATACCTGTGAATGCGTCAAAATGCTCCACCTCCACAGGGGAGTCATACTGAGGAGAAATATCCTTATTTCTCCTCCTTGATTCCTCTTCCTATGTGTGCTGCATTCTGCAGCAGGGCAGCACACATAGAAAGAGGAAAATACCTCAGAGGTTTGTTTTTGTGCAGGAAGGTGTCTCTTCCTACACAAAAATAATCCTGCTTACAATGCAGGCCCCCTTGCACTATGGTGCAAGGGTGCCTGCGTTGGCGCTAGGCAGCACATTGTGCACCAGTGCAGGAAAAAGACACAAATGTGCTGTATAATGTTAGATATGGCGCATTCCAGCCCTTTTCCTATCACACAGCTCAGCAAAGTAGCTTGCTGCGCTGCGTGATTTTTTAATAAATATGCCCCTGGTTTTGAAAATTCTTCACATTTCATTTCCTCCCTTAGCCACCGTTGGCAATGGATCTGTACATTCCCCTCACTTTCACTATGCTTGTTTTTGTTGGTGTATAGTATCCCATCCCAGCCAACCAGGCCGAATACTCTCTAGTGCCTTCTATGCACTCCCGTTTTATTTATTTATTTACTACGGTCAGGGTGTGGATAACAAACATGCAGAAGCAGAGGAATCAGGAAGACTGGGAACATCGGGTGAAATCTGGAGAGATAAGTAAGGTGAGACAAGAAAGTGATAGCATTTGAAAATAATACATGAAAACCGAATTTGTCACTCTTAGGAGAAAGGTACCCAGTGTAGTTGTTGCATGAAAGGAGAGGGGAAGGGTTAAATAGAAGATTGACACAAGCATTGTGTGTAGACTGAAGAGGAATCGAAAGGGGGCAGCAGAGAGAATCTGAGGAGCAAGGTCAAGTGGGGCATTGAAGACATAGCCAAGATGATAGGCAGATGAAGAGAAAGACAGTTCAGAGGATGGAGAAAAGGCCAAATGTGTCATAGTAAAGGAGGAGGGAGGAAGGAAATACAAGATCACAATCTTGTTAGGCTAGAGGTTTATAAAGCAGATGGCCATCCAGACGTAATTTGCAGAAAGTATGAGACATCCAGAGTTCAATGTTCTGCCTGGGAAAAGCAGACAAGTTACCACAAGAACATGTTTGTTTTTCTTTTGCATTGCCAGTGCTTTACCTCCTGGAAAAAAGATATTATTGCATACAGCATCAAGTGTATACTTGAGTAGTATTTGGTCAATGAATAATTCTCCTGACATAATTGTTGTGGCATTTGAAGGCTGTATAGTTGATGTGAAGCATATGGACGATGTACTTGGTAAATCAGAAACCATTAAGACTGCCCTAAGCTCATGGGCAGAAAATAGGCTTGGAACAACATATGTTTCTGAATGTCATATCACCCACATTTTCAGTTAGTTTTGTTGTGAGGCAGCCCATCAAACCTTTCAAATATATTACATGTTTGGGTGCTTTTGCTGCACAAAATGCAGTAGTTTAAATACCTGTAGTACACAGGAAACCATGAAATACAGGAAATATTTCAGAGTTCCCTGTAAAACACTGTTTTTATCTGTATGAATACTGTCCCTAACCAATCTGCAGAGCTTTACCACTGTTGGTGCCACAAGGATTATGGGACAAAATTATATATTTTTGAGCAAGGTTGTCTATATTATGAGGCCAAAAGGAAAATTATGAGCCAATTCTCTGGAAGTATTATTTTCATTCATTTGAGCTAGAAAAAACCTTTTAAGTGAAATCAGCAATTTGTGTGGCAAATGTAGTAAATGTTCCAAAGTTGCATAAATTCTCTGGCCATCGCGATTGTCCATTGATTTATTGACAATTTTTTCATGAAAGATAAAACTAAATGTTCAGATTTCAGTCAGTGTCGACTATTCGCAGTAAATTTAAGAAAATAGCTTTTTCAAGCTAACAACCCAAAAGTATATATTTAAAATAAAAACTATGGGTAATATGTCTAACAAGGTCTATATAGCCATGTACGGTTTACCAACCACTTTACCTTTTGCCTTGGGAGAACCCCTCAGTGGCAATATTGGGCCATATTACATGGTTAGCTGTTATGTATTCTACATATAGATATGCATATATACACTTATATTTACTGGAAAAAAAACAAAGGCTAAAGTGACGCTATAGTTAGGTGTTGAAATAAGAAATGGAACTAAATTGTTTTTATTTAAATGTTTGCCCCATAGGAAATTTTGCTCATGTCTACAGCACAAACTGATATATATATATATATTATCTACTGGCGGTCGCCAGTAGATAGTTATAGTTACAACCTATTATCCATAGGAAATCCGCGACATTCTATTTGAAATAACTCTCTTGCCGGTTGACGTATCTTCGCGAAATTTTCAAACTTCGTGGGGCGCTCCGGTCCGCTCCTACCCTGAAAGTCTCGGGGTGATACGTCAAGCGGGGGCCGAGAAAAAGGGGGGTCCCAAAACGCGTTTTCCCCATGCATTTTCCCATAGGAAACTTTAGACACGGCTACAGCCCGAACTGCTGAACGGAATTACACCAAATTTGGCAAAGAGGTAGTTCTTGGTTCAGAAAGAACCCTTTTTGTTAAATGGTGTAAATCCGTTCAGTAGTTGCTGAGAAAATGAAAAGTAAAAAGTTAGTGATATCTAGGGACGAGTAGGGTCCGCGTACCCTCCCGATCACGAGCTGCATGTTAATTGGCTGTCAGCTGGCTGTCAACATTCCGATTCAGGAAATGTTGGCAGCCATTTTGTCCCTCGGTAGAACCGAGGGACAGAAACAAGTGCGCAAAGCGCACAAAGGGGGCAGGGTAGAAACACCCTGACCCCCTAGGTTTGCTCAGGGGGTCCCACAAGGACCCCTGGGCAAAAAATAAAAAATTTAAAAAATCGGCAGGATGCGCTCAGGGTGCGCGAATCCTGCCGAAAAAAATCGAAGCGCGGTCTCCGCGCTTCGATGACTGGCCTCGGGTGGCCCAAGTCCCGGGGGCATGGTGGGGGATAATTTAATGTGTGGGGGCCTCAAGGGCCCCTAAGCCCGGGGACCGCCACCCCCGGGGCTTTTTAAAAAATGGTGCGGGAATGCTCTGAGCCCTCCCGCAGCCCGGGACCACCACCTCCCGGGGCTTTTTAAAAACATTATTAAACCTGTGTGGGGGGCTCCAGCCCCCACACGCCCGGGACCACCACCTCCCGGGGCACTAAACATTTTAATATGGGGGTCCGTTACGGACTCCAGAGCCCGGGGACCACCACCTCCCGGGGCTGTGTACTGAATGGGAGGGGGCCGCGCGGCCCCCTCCTGGAGCCCTTGATGGCCCTGGGGACCACCACCCCCCAGGGCCGGCTCCTGCAGTGTCCCGGGGTGCCTACCCCGGGACACTGTAGTTTGCTATGGCAGGGCGGGAGCCTCGCGGCTCCCGTCCTGCCATAACAAACTGCTTTGGATATTGGAAGAGAGAGCAGGGAAACCTGCTCTCTCTTCCAATATCCAAAGCGATTGCTTTCCACATGGGGAGCAGCATGTCAGCTGCTCCCCATGTGGAACAGCAATGCCGGCTCCCAAGGGACGTGGGGAGCCGGCGGGACTGTGGGGGATTGGGGACCCCCACAGTCCCCTAACGGAAGGGCCAGCCCGGGGGATGGGGTCCCCGGGGCAAGTAGTGGCCCGGGAGGGGGCCACGCGGCCCCCCTCCCCAAAAAGAGGAAAAATTTAAAAAAAAAAAAAAATGGAAAGGCCGGCCCCGGGAGATGGGGTCCCCGGGGCCTTAAAATGGCCAGAGGAGGGGGCCACGCTGCCCCCTCAAAAAAATAAATATAGAGGCCATGCCCCGGGGATGGGGTCCCCGAGGCCAATACAGGCCCAGGGAAGGGGGCCACGCGGCCCCCTTCCCGTTTTTTTTTAAAGGTAATTTAAAAAAAGGTGTAAGGCCCTGGGGGATGGGGTCCCAAGGGCCCAAAAGAAAGAAAAGGAAGGGGGCCACACAGCCCCCTTCAGGGAGAAAAAAAAAAAAAACGATCGGGCCCGCAGGCCCCGCCCCTTCCTTCACCACTCTGCAAACGCGCCCCTGGCGCGTTTGCAGAGAGAACGATTCCCCTTGAATACTGGGGGTCCTGGGGCCAACTAGCCCACCAGGTACCTCCAGTATGCGCCAGGGAGCTGCCTTGCAGAGAGGTGTACAGAGGCCACGCCCCTTTTACACCTCTCTGCAACGCAGCTCTGTGGCGCTTTTTGGAGAGTATATGGTGGGCTAGTTGGACTCCGGGGACCCTCAGGATTCAAGGGGACTTAATCCCCCAACTTAAAACGCGCCACGGGCGCGTTTGCACAGTGGTGAAGGGAGGGGGCGGGGCTTCAGGTGACATGTGTGCAAACAGGCCCCGTGGCGCGTTTTAAGATGGGGAATTAAATCCCCATCAAACCAGAGGGTCCCTGGGGGCCAACTAGCCCAACAGGTACATCCAGAATGCGCCACAGAGCTGCGTTGCAGAGAGGTGTAAAGGGGTGTGGCCTCTCTACACGTCTCTGCAACGCAGCCCCTAGCGCATATTGGAGGTTCCTGGTGGTCTAGTTGGCCCCTAGGGACCCTCAGGATTCAAGGGGACTTAATCCCCCAACTTAAAACGCACCACGGGGCGCGTTTGCAAAGATGTCACCTCAGGCCCCGCCCCCTCCCTTCACCATTGTGCAAATATTCCTCTAAAATCAGCCGAAATAGGAATTCCGATTTACTCACCTGTTATCAGGAGAGACCTCAGTGCTGCATCTTTCAGCCCAGTACTGATCCTGAAAAGTAATTTTAACCGTACTTACCGGTAACTTGAATTCCCTTCATAGGCTAACATTGACTGGTTTCACTTGGAAATTCTTCTAAGTGTGGAGTTTTGGAACTTTAAAATATTCCTCTAAAATCAGCCGAAATACGAATTCCGATTTACTCACCTGTTATCAGGAGAGACCTCAGTGCTGCATCTTTCAGCCCAGTACTGATCCTGAAAAGTAATTTTAACCGTACTTACCGGTAACTTGAATTTCCTTCATAGGCTAACATTGACTGGTTTCACTTGGAAATTCTTCTAAGTGTTGATTTTTGAAACATACAAATATTCCTCTAAAATCAGCCGAAATCCGAATTCTGATTTACTCACCTGTTATCAGGAGAGACCTCAGTGCTGCATCTTTCAGCCCAGTACTGATCCTGAAAAGTAATTTTAACCGTACTTACCGGTAACTTGAATTTCCTTCATAGGCTAACATTGACTGGTTTCACTTGGAAATTCTTCTAAGTGTGGAGTTTTGGAACTTTAAAATATTCCTCTAAAATCAGCCGAAATACGAATTCCGATTTACTCACCTGTTATCAGGAGAGACCTCAGTGCTGCATCTTTCAGCCCAGTACTGATCCTGTAAAGTAATTTTAACCGTACTTACCGGTAACTTGAATTTCCTTCATAGGCTAACATTGACTGGTTTCACTTGGCAATTCTTCTAAGTGTTGATTTTTGAAACATACAAATATTCCTCTAAAATCAGCCGAAAACCGAATTCTGATTTACTCACCTGTTATCAGGAGAGACCTCAGTGCTGCATCTTTCAGCCCAGTACTGGTCCTGAAAAGTAATTTTAACCGTACTTACCAGTAACTTGAATTTCCTTCCATAGGCTAACATTGACTGGTTTCACTTGGAAATTCTTCTAAGTGTGGAGTTTTGGAACTTTAAAATATTCCTCTAAAATCAGCCGAAATACGAATTCCGATTTACTCACCTGTTATCAGGAGAGACCTCAGTGCTGCATGTTTCAGCCCAGTACTGATCCTCAAAAGTAATTTTAACCGTACTTACCGGTAACTTGAATTTCCTTCATAGGCTAACATTGACTGGTTTTCAGCAAAAAAGTTTCAAAGTGTTGATTTTCACAAACTACAAATATTCCTTAAAAATCGACAGTATGACTTAAACGCATTCTTTCAACTGTTTACAGGAGATGCACCAGTGCTGGATCCAGGATCCAACACTGAGTAAGAAAAAGTAACGATAACAGTTTTTACCTGCTAAGTGAATTTCCTTCCATAGGATAACATTGGTGATTCTATGAGAAAAAGTTTCAGTGTCAACTTTTAAAATACAATAATATTCCTTAAAAATCACGACTGTAACCAAAACGCTTTTACTCAACTGTTTACAGGAGATGTACCAGGACTGAATCTAGGATCCAGTCCTGTGGTTACAAAAGTAATCCATAAAGTAACTAATTGCATTTAACTAGAAATTCACATTGAGCTGAATGTTGCATTGTGTTTGAAAATGTGTTGCCCATTGCAACAACTGTAACTACTGTACTTAAAAGTCTATTGCCTATCTGCAAAGTATTTAAACTAAAGTAATTCATTCTGAGAAAGTATTTTTTGTAATGTAATGTATAATGTAATTACAATGTAATTTAAAAATAAAATATGTAAAAAAAAATTGTTTCTAAAAATGTAGTAAATCAGTATGAAAAAAATTAATATAACAATTAATACATTTAAAAATTGTCATTTACAAAACCATTGAAATTCACTGAAAAAACCATAGGTTTCAGGCACGTTATAGTTAGAAATTAGCATTTAAAAAACCTTTGAAATTCACTGAAAAAACCATAGGTTTCAGACACGTTATAGTTACAAATTAGCATTTAAAAAACCTTTGAAATTCACTGAAAAAACCATAGGTTTCAGACACGTTATAGTTACAAATTAGCATTTAAAAAACCTTTGAAATTCACTGAAAAAACCATAGGTTTTACTGCCAGTTATAGTTACTTGGACATTGCACTCAGTACAAAACCCGTGAAATTCCCCGTTATAGTTAGTTCAGCTAACTATAACTCGCGCCCACAATGCACTGCTGATGACGTCACATATTACATCATTCATGACATGGTCAGTGACATCACTGATGACATCACTGATGACATCTCAAATGACATCACTGATGACATCATCCACGTGATAATCTGATGCACCTCCTCACACCTAATATAACCTTTGATACACCCACTCTAAATTACAGACTGCCATTCGCAAAACCATGAGACACTCCAACACCAATAACTACATACCCACTCACTGATTCTTAGGTCTACACACACACATCCACTCACTCACCCGTACAGTCACTCATACTTACGGTCACTCAGTACAGGACTATCATATGCACTCTTACTCCTATATAGACACTCAAACAACGCCACTCATCCATAGAGATACTCACACACCTAGTCAGTCATGCAAATAATTAAACACACTGCCATTTACTCACCTATACAGTTATACACACACACCAGCTCACTTACTCATACAAATAGTAGCACATTGTTACGCTCTTATACAATCACTGATACATGCACACAATCATCCATACAGCCACTATCACAATCACTCACTCTTGCTTATAGCTATTTATATACTCCAACACACATATATACTGCCTTTCACATATGTAGTTACTCACACATGTACCACTGGGACATACATTCACTCACTAACACACTCTTACACACACTTACCCACCCATACAGTCTATCACAGATGCACTCTTGAAACCATCCACCCAGTGAATCACCCACTCACACATCTATGCACAGAGTTGCACACACCCCTCCACACAAACACTCAGGCACCCATACAGATACTCAGACAAGCATTCAATAACTCATATAGACACTCATTTAGCTATTCACAAACACATGCAGCCACTTACACAGCAACAGACAGACGGATACAGACATACACCCAGTTTAGTCACTAACCCATGCATTCAGTAAGATACGTTAAATCACTCACTTATAGAGTCAGTCACGCACCTACTAAATCATCCATACAGACACTTACACACCCACTCATTCTTCAATACGTCTTTTCCTATATATTTTAAAAATATTTAAACTTTACAGAAACACACAGTCACTGGATGATGTCATCAGTGATGTCATTTGAGATGTCATCAGTGATGTCATCAGTGATGTCACTGACCATGTCATGAGTGATGTAATATGTGACGTCATCAGCAGTGCATTGCGAGGCGCGAGTTATAGTTAGCTGAACTAACTATAACGGGGGAATTTCACGGGTTTTGTACGAGTGCAATGTCCAAGTAACTATAACTGGCAGTAAAACCTATGGTTTTTTCAGTGAATTTCAAAGGTTTTTAAATGCTAATTTGTAACTATAACGTGTCTGAAACCTATGGTTTTTTCAGTGAATATATATATATATATATATATATATATATATATATTCTACTCCAAAGGTTGTCCACCTGGTGAGTAACACTCGATCAACAGCTTTGCTTATGATAGGCAGGGACGAGGATCCGCTTGTAGAAGCTGCTCCGTAATGGAAATGCCTGACGCGTTTTGAAGCTCCATATGCTTCTCTTCAGAGGCTTGAACGGAGACAGTGTGTGCAAACGCTGAACCCACTTCGCCATTTTCATATTGCAGCTTCTACAAGCGGATCCTCGTCCCTGCCTATCATCAACAAAGCTGCTGATCAAGTGCTACTCACCTGGTGGACAACCTTTGGAGCAGAATGTAATACGCGGCCGTCCTGCCGCGGAGTGTGCACCACCCCGTAATGTTATGAGGGCCACCCGACATGGTAACTATCATGTCGGCTATGTGGGCCAGCAGCCGCAAACAGGATTGAGGACGAGACCACTTGCAGGGTCCATACAGGACAAGATTTGTGTGCTATCTGGACCACATTTCCCACAATGCACAGTCTCATTCGAGCTTCCCATTGGTGGGTGTGCAATATGAAAATGGCGAAGTGGGTTCAGCGTTTGCACACACTGTCTCCGTTCAAGCCTCTGAAGAGAAGCATATGGAGCTTGAAACGCGTCAGGCAATTCCATTACGGAGCAGCTTCTACAAGCGGATCCTCATCCCTGCCTATCATCAACAAAGCTGCTGATCGAGTGCTACTCACCTGGTGGACAACCTTTGGAGCAGAATGTAATACGCAGCCGTCCTGCCGCGGAGTGTGCACCACCCCGTAATGTTATGGGGGCCACCCGACATGGTAACTATCATGTCGGCTATGTGGGCCAGCAGCCGCAAACAGGATTGAGGACGAGTCCACTTGCAGGGTCCATACAGGACAAGATTTGTGTGCTATCCGGCCCACATTTCCCACATTGCACAGTCTCATTCGAGCTTCCCATTGGTGGGTGTGCAATATGAAAATGGCAAAGTGGGTTCAGCGTTTGCACACACTGTCTCCGTTCAAGCCTCTGAAGAGAAGCATATGGAGCTTCGAAACGCATCAGGCAATTCCATTACGGAGCAGCTTCTACAAGCGGATCCTCGTCCCTGCCTATCATCAACAAAGCTGCTGATCGAGTGCTACTCACCTGGTGGACAACCTTTGGAGCAGAATATATATATATATATATATATATATATATATATATATATATTCAATACAACGTGATCTCCACACGAGGGAACACATTGACAGCCGGTGCTCACGGCGGAGAGACCATTCTCCGCAATAATGTGATCCACCTTAGCAGTATATATATATATATATGATCCAACAAGAAAAGAAACGTGGCACACACCTTAGCAGTTTTAAGAGTTTTAATTTAGCAGAAAGCTCTCCTTGATCAAGAACGTGAAGTTCGAAACGCGTAGGGAGGAGGAGAGCTTTCTGCTAAATTAAAACTCTTAAAACTGCTAAGGTGTGTGCCACGTTTCTTTTCTTGTTGGATCATATATATATATAGATATATATTTAATACTGGCGGTCGCCAGTAGATAGTTATAGTTAGGACCACGTTTCTATAGGAAAAGCGTTTTTTGATTTGCTTATAACTTTGGCGTCGTTTAATGAATGTTTACGAAATTTCAGGTCAGCTCCTATGTTGAAAGTTTAGGGGTGATTCGTCAAGGGGGAGAAAAAAGGGGGTCCCAAAACGTGTTTACTCCATGCAATTTCCATAGGAAACTTTAGACAAGGCTACAGGTCAAACTGCTGAACGGAATTACGTCAAATTTG